>OY728131.1:612432523-612912044 GCA_963277665.1 Viscum album | reverse complement strand
CAATAATTACATAAATCTATATATTAACATATATATATTTATATATATTTAAATATTTCACAGGCTCAATTTGAAGCTGAGTTAGAACATCTGCCAGAGGACCAGCGACAGCTTCCCATGCGACGGGATGAGATCTTTCATCGCATTATTGGTCGGGACGGGCATGGCTATAGTTTGACCTATGGAGCAGGGATTCCTCGTTCTGTAGTGTCACGAGCTGCGGTTGTCGGTCCTGATGTTGCTCATATGACACAGCAGATGTCAGATTTTGAGGCACGGCTGCGCGCTTCCGAGGAGACAAATGCGCAATTGACAGCTGAGGTTAGAGCACTGCGGGAATATGTGCGTCGAGCTGATGGTACAGGGGATCATACGACGCAGGTATATACTGTATTTATTTATTTAATTTAAATTATTTTTGTTATTAAAATATTTATAATGTTTATTTTTTGTAGGCACCTGGACCACCAGAAGGAGGTAGCAGTGATGACAACGCGTGACGCACCATATATTCACGAGATATGTTTTTTGTTTTTACTGGTAGGGTTGACATTGATGTACTGTATTTATTCATTTAAGTAATGCATTATTACCATCCATGGTGGTCTTTTAAATATTTTATACACATATTGAGTTTTTGATCAGATAATCTTGAATGATTCTACATTTGAAAAAGTCGAACTAATTCCAACAGATCAATAAATCTGATATTATAGATTATGTATTATCCAATATATTTTTTATAAATTTCTGTATGGTATCGATAAAAGAAATATGTATTAATTAGATGTTATCACTTTTATATTTCACTTTTGTAATCAATGGGATGGCCTTTGCACCCCTGGAGAGCCCCCCGCACCACCGTACAGCCCCCCGCACCCCCTACAGCCCCCCCGCACCCCCGTACAGCCCCCCCCCCCCCCCCCCCGCACCCCCGTACACCCCCCCCCCCCGCACCCCCGTACTACCCCCCGCACCCCCGTACTGCCCCCCGCCACCCCCGTACAGCCCCCCGCACCCCCGTACCTCCCCCCCGCACCACCGTACAGCCCCCTCGCACCCCCGTACAACCCCCCGCACCCTCGTACTACCCCCCGCACCCCCGTACTGCCCCCCGCCACCCCCGTACAGCCCCCCGCACCCCCGTACCGCCCCCCGCACCCCCGTACAGCCCCCCCCCCCCCCCCCCCCGTACAACCCCCCGCACCCCCGTACTGCCCCCCGCCACCCCCGTACAGCCCCCCGCACCCCCGTACAGCCCCCCACACCCCCGTACAGCCCCCCCGCACCCCCGTACACCCCCCCCCCCCCCCCCGCACCCCCGTACATCCCCCCGCACCCTCGTACTGCCCCCCGCCACCCCCGTACAGCCCCCCGCACCCCCGTACAGCCCCCCGACACCACGGTACAGCCCCCCCCCCCCCACCCCGCACCACGGTACAGCCCCCCCCCCCCCCCCGCACCCCCGTACAGCCCCCCGCACCCCCGTACAGCCCCCCCCCCCCCCCCCCGCACCCCCGTACAGCCCCCCCGCACCCCCGTACACCCCCCACACCCCCGTACTGCCCCCCGCCACCCCCGTACAGCCCCCCGCACCCCCGTACAGCCCCCCGCCACCCCCGTACAGCCCCCCGCACCCCCATATAGCACCCCCCCCCCCCCGCACCCCCGTACAGCCCCCCCGCACCCCCGTACACCCTCCGCACCCCCGTACTGCCCCCCGCCACCCCCGTACAGCCCCCCCGCACCCCCGTACAGCCCCCCGTACCCTCGTACAGCCCCCCCACACCCCCGTACAGCCCCCCCGCGCGGCACGTCCGATTGTGTCCTTTTCAGCAGCGCGGCGCGCGCTGAAATGTCGCGTTGGGGGGTCAAAACCACCCGAACGAACTCCGAATTCCACGAAACCGTACGACAACATCCGGGGCGTGAATTGTGAAATGTTCGGCCAGACGGCATCTCATTCAGAGGTGACGTGTGACCGCGGCGGCCGGAAACGCGTTTCCGGCGCCATAAAACACCAAAACGGCATGCGGCGGTCCAATTCGAAGAAAACGTGCTCCGAACGACCTGAAACCGCACGGGAACGATAGAAATATTATTCCTGAGATGCAGAAGGAGGCCGCACATCCATCGGACGTGCGGTGCGCGCGGCACGTCCGATTGTGTCCTTTTCAGCAGCGCGGCGCGCGCTGAAGTGGCGCGTTGGGGGGTCAAAACCACCCGAACGACCTCCGAATGCCACGAAATCGTACGACAACATCCGGGCGTGAATTGTGAAATGGTCGGCCAGACGGCACCTCATTTGGAGGTGCCGTTTGACCGCGGAGGCCGGAAACGCGTTTCCGGCGCCATAAAACACCAAAACGGCGTGTGGCGGTCCCATTCGGAGCAAACGTGCTCCGAAAGACCTGAAACTGCACGGGAATGATAGAAATATTATTCCTGAGATGCAAGAGGAGGCAGCACGTCCAGCGGACGTGCGGTGCGCGTGGCACGTCCGATTGTGTCCTTTTCAGCAGCGCGGCGCGTGCTGAAATGGCGCGTTGGGGGGTCAAAACCACACGAACGACCTCCGAATGCCACAAAACCGTACGACAACATCCGGGGCTTGAATTGTGAAATGGTCGACCAGACGGCACCTCATTCGGAGGTGCCGTGTGACCGCGGCAGCTGAAACGCGTTTCGGGCGCCATTAAACACCAAAACGGCGTGCGGCGGTCCCATTCGGAGAAAACGTGCTCCGAAATACCTAAAACCGCACGGGAACGATAGAAATATTATTCCTGAGATGCAGGAGGAGGCAGCACGTCCAGAGGAAGTGCGGTGCGCGTGGCACGTCCGATTGTGTCCTTTTCAGCAGCGCGGCGCGCGCTGAAATGGCGCGTTGGGGGGTCAAAACCACCCGAACGACCTCCGAATGCCACGAAACCGTACGACAACATCCGGGGCATGAATTGTGAAATGGTCGGCTAGACGGCACCTCATTCGGAGGTGCCGTTTGACCGCGGCGGCCGGAAACGCGTTTCCGGCGCCCTAAAACACCAAAACGGCGTGCGGCGGTCCAATTCGGAGCAAACGTGCTCCGAACGACCCGAAATCGCACGGGAACGATAGAAATATTATTCCTGAGATGCAGGAGGAGGCCGCACGTCTATCGGACGTGCGGTGCGCGCGGCACGTCCGATTGTGTCCTTTTAAGCAGCGCGGCGCGCGCTGAAATGGCGCGTTGGGGGGTCCAAACCACCCTAACGACCTCCGAATGCCACGAAACCGTACGACAACATCCGGGGCATGAATTGTGAAATGTTCGGCCAGACGGCACCTCATTCGGAGGTGCCGTTTGACCGCGGCGTCCAGAAACGCGTTTCCGGAGCCATAAAACACCAAAACGGCGTGCGGCGGTCCCATTCGGATCAAACGTGCTCTGAAAGACCTGAAACCGCACGGGAATGATAGAAATATTATTCCTGAGATGCAGGAGGAGGCAGCACGTCCAGCGGACGTGCGGTGCGGAGCGGTACGTCCGATTGTGTCCTTTTCAGCAGCGCGGCGCGCGCTGAAATGGCGCGTTGGGGGGTCAAAACTACCCGAACGACCTCCGAATGCCACGAAACCGTACGACAACATCCGGGGCGTGAATTGTGAAATGGTCGGCCAGACGGCACCTCATTCGGAGGTGCCGTGTGACCGCGGCGGCCGGAAACGCGTTTCGGGCGCCATTATACACCAAAACGGCGTGTGACGGTCCCATTCGGAGCAAACGTGCTCCGAAATACCTGAAACCGCACGGGAACGATAGAAATATTATTCATGAGATGCAGGAGGAGGCAGCATGTCTAGCGGACGTGCGGTGCGCGCGGCACGTCTGATTGTGTCCTTTTCAGCAGCGCGGCGCGCGGTGAAATGGCGCGTTGGGGGGTCAAAACCACCCGAACGACCTCCGAATGCCACGAAACCGTACGACAACATCCGGGGCGTGAATTTTGAAATGGTCGGCCAGACGGCACCTCATTCGGAGGTGCCGTTTGACCGCAGCGGATGGAAACGCGTTTCCGGCGCCCTAAAACACCAAAACGGCGTGCGGCGAGCCAATTCGGAGCAAACGTGGTCCGAACGACCTGAAACCGCACGGGAACGATAGAAATATTATTCCTGAGATGCAGGAGAAGGCCGCACGTCCATCGGACGTGCGGTGCGCGCGGCACGTCCGATTGTGTCCTTTTCAGCAGCGCGGCGCGCGCTAAAATGGCACGTTGGTGGGTCAAAACCACCCGAACGACCTCCGAATGCCACGAAACCGTACGACAACATCCGGGGCGTGAATTGTGAAATGTTCGGCCAGACGGCACCTCATTCGAAGGTGCCGTTTGACCGCGGTGGCTAGAAATGTGTTTCCGGCGCCATAAAACACCAAAACGGCGTGTGGTGGTCCCATTCGGAGCAAACGTGCTCCGAAAGACCTGAAACCGCACGGGAACGATAGAAATATTATTCCTGAGATGCAGGAGGAGGCAGCACGTCCAGCGGACGTGCGGTGCGCGTGGCACGTCCGATTGTGTTCTTTTCAGCAGCGCGGCGCGCGCTGAAATGGCGCGTTGGGGGGTCAAAACCACCCGAACGACCTCCGAATGCCACGAAACCGTACGACAACATCCGGGCCGTGAATTGTGAAATGGTCGGCCAGACGGCACCTCATTCAAAGGTGCCGTGTGACCGCGGCGGCCGGAAACGCGTTTCGGGCGCCATTAAACACCAAAACGGCGTGCGGCGGTCCCATTCGGAGCCAACGTGCTCCGAAATACCTGAAATCGCACGGGAACGATAGAAATATTATTCCTGAGATGCAGGAGGAGGAAGCACGTCCAGCGGACGTGCGGTGCACGTGGCACTTCCGATTGTGTCCTTTTAAGCAGCGCGGCGCGCGCTGAAATGGCGCGTTGGGGGTCAAAACCACTCGAACGACCTTTAAATGCACGAAACCGTACGACAACATCCGGGGCGTGAATTGTGAAATGTTAGACCAGACGGCACCTCATTCGGAAGTGTCGTTTGACCGCGGCGGCCGGAAAAGCGTTTCCGGCGCCCTAAAACACCAAAACGGCGTGCGGCGGTCCAATTCGGAGCAAACGTGCTCCGAACGACCTGAAACCGCATGGGAACGATAGAAATATTATTCCTGAGATGCGGGAGGAGTCCGCACGTCCATCGGACGAGCGGTGCGCGCGGCACGTCCGATTGTGTCCTTTTCAGCAGCGCGGCGCGCGCTGAAATGGCGCGTTGGGGGGTCAAAACCACTCAAACGACCTCCGAATGCCACGAAACCATACGAAAACATCCGGGACGTGAATTTTGAAAATGGGCGGCCAGACGGCACCTCATTCGGAGGTGCCGTTTGACCGCGGCGGCCAGAAACGCGTTTCCGGGCGCCATAAAACACCAAAACGGCGTGCGACGGTCCCATTCGGAGGAAAACGTGCTCCGAAAGACCTGAAACCGCACGGGAACGATAGAAATATTATTCCTGAGATGCAGGAGGAGGCAGCACGTCCAGCAAACGTGCGGTGCGCGCGGCACGTCCGATTGTGTCCTTTTCAGCAGCGCGGCGCGCGCTGAAATGGCGCGTTGGGGGGTCAAAACCACCCGAACGACCTCCGAATGCCACGAAACCGTACGACAACATCCGAGGCGTGAATTGTGAAATGGTCGGCCAGACGGTACCTCATTCGGAGGTGCCGTGTGACCGCAGCGGCCGGGAAACGCGTTTCGGGCGCCATTAAACACCAAAAACGGCGTGTGGCGGTCCCATTCGAGAAAACTTGCTCCGAAATACCTGAAACCGCACAGGAACGATAGAAATATTATTCCTGAGATGCAGGAGGAGGCAGCACATCCAGCGGACGTGCGGTGCGCGTGGCACGTCCGATTGTTTCCTTTTCAGCAGCGCGGCGCGCGCTGAAATGGCGCGTTGGGGGGTCAAAACCACCCGAACGACCTCCGAATGCCACGAAACCGTACGACAACATCCGGGGCGTGAATTGTGAAATGGTCGGCCAGACGGCACCTCATTCGGAGGGTGCCGTTTGACCGCGGCGGCCGGAAACACGTTTCCGGTGCCATAAAACACCAAAACGGCGTGCGGCGGTCCCATTCGGAGCAAACGTGCTCCGAAAGACCTGAAACCACACGGGAACAATAGAAATATTATACCTGAGATGCAGGAGGAGGCATCACGTCCAGCGGACGTGCGGGTGCGCGCGGAACATTTGATTGTGTCCTTTTCAGCAGCGTGGCGCGCGCTGAAATGGCGCGTTGGGGGGTCAAAACCACCCGAATGACCTCCGAATGCCACAAAACCGTACAACAATATCCGGGGCGTGAATTGTAAAATGGTCGGCCAGACCGACACCTCATTCGGAGGTGCCGTGTGACCGCGGCGGCCGGAAACGCGTTTTCGGCGCCATAAAACACCAAAACGACGTGCGGCGGTCCCATTCGGAACAAACGTGCTCCGAACGACCTGAAACCGCACGGGGAACGATAGAAATATTATTCCTGAGATGCAGGAGGAGCCCGCACGTCAATCGGACGTGCGGTGCGCGTGGCACGTCCGATTGTGTCCTTTTCAGCAGCGCGGCGCGCGCTGAAATGGCGCGTTGGGGGGTCAAAACCACCCGAACGACCTCCGAATGCCACGAAACCGTACGACAATATCCGGGGCGTGAATTGTAAAATGGTCGGCTAGACGGAACCTCATTCGGAGGTGCCGTGTGAACGCGGCGGCCGGAAACGCGTTTCTGGCGCCATTAAACACTAAAACGGCGTGCGGCGGTCCCATTCGGAGCAAACGTGCTTCGAAAGACCTGAAACCCGCACGGGAATGATAGAAATATTATTCCTGAGATGCAGGAAGAGGAAGCACGTCCAGTGGACGTGCGCTGCGCGCGGCACGTCCGATTGTGTCCTTTTCAGCAGCGCGGCGCGCGCTGAAATGGCGCGTTGGGGGGTCAAAACCACCCGAACGACCTCCGAATGCCACGAAACCGTACGACAATATCCGGGGCGTGAATTGTGAAATGGTCGGCCAGACGATACCTCATTCGGAGGTGCCGTGTGACCGCGGCGGCCGGAAACGCGTTTCCGGCGCCACAAAACACCAAAACGGCGTGCGGCGGTCCAATTCGGAGCAAACGTGCTCCGAACGACCTGAAACCACACGAGAACGATAGAAATATTATTCCTGAGATGCAGGAGGAGGCCGCACATCCATCGGACGTGCGGTGTGCGCGGCACGTCCGATTGTGTCCTTTTAAGCAGCGCGGCGCGCGCTGAAATGGCGCGTTGGGGGGTCAAAACCACCCGAACGACCTCTGAATGCCACGAAACCGTACGACAACATCCGGGGCGTGAATTGTGAAATGGTCGGCTAGAAGGCACCTCATTCGGAGGTGCCGTGTGACCGTGGCGGCCGGAAACGCGTTTCGGGCGCCATTAAACACCAAAACGGCGTGCGGCGGTCCCATTCGGAGCAAACGTGCTCCGAAATACCTGAAAGCGCACGGGAACGATAGAAATATTATTCCTGAGATGCAGGAGGAGGCAGCACGTCCAGCGGACGTGCGGTGTGCGTGGCACGTCCGATTGTGTCCTTTTCAGCAGCGCGGCGCGCGCTGAAATGGCGCGTTGGGGGGTCAAAACCACCCGAACGACCTCCGAATGCCACGAAACCGTACGACAACATCCGGGGCATGAATTTTGAAATGGTCGGATAGACGGCACCTCATTCAGAGGTTCCATTTGACCGCGGCGGCCGGAAACGTGTTTTCTGGCGCCATAAAACACCAAAACGGCGTGCGGCGGTCCAATTCGGAGCAAACGTGCTCCGAACGACCTGAAACCGCACGGGAACGATAGAAATATTATTCCTGAGATGCAGGAGGAGGACACACGTCCATCGGACGTGCGGTGCGCGCGGCACGTCCGATTGTGTCTTTTTCAGCATCGCGGCGCGCACTGAAATGGCGCGTTGGGGGGTCAAAACCACCCGAATGACCTCCGAATGCCACGAAACCGTTACGACAACATCCGGGGCATGAATTGTGAAATGTTCGGCCAGACGGCACCTCATTCGGAGGTGCCGTTTGACCGCGGCGGCTGGAAACGTGTTTCCGGCGCCATAAAACACCAAAACGGCGTGCGGCGGTCCCATTCGGAGCAAACGTGCTCCGAAAGACCTGAAATGAGATTATTTCTTGAATCGAAGTTTTTAAATTATTATAGCACAATGATTTGATATTATATTTATATTATATATTTATTAAACATTTAAAATATATTATATATATATATTTAAAATATTGTATTTAATAGTATATATATGAATATTTTATATATATATATTTATATATTTATATATTCAATTCAATAAAAAAAATTAAATTTTTTTTTTAGACTAGCGACCGCCATAGGCGGTAGCTATAGGCTGCCGGCAGAGGGGCTGCAGCGACCGCTTGGGCGGTCGCTGAAGGCCGATCTGCCGGCCTTCTATAGCGACCGCCATTGGCGGTTGCTGAAAGCCTCTAGCGACGAGGGCAACAGCGACCGCCAATGGCGGCCGCTAAAGGCCGGATTTTCAGTAGTGAGTGTACATGGATTTTTCATAATAAAAGGATTAATTCATAAGATTTTGGAATTATTATTAATCAAATCTAATCCATGATAATATATCATCAGCATAAGCCATTGGTTTTTGTAATACACATAAGTATAGAAAATTATTTCTTTTGTCAAGGATCGCTATAAAGAATATCATAATGGATTAAGTCTACTATAAATTACATCATTTCATTGGTCAGGGATCAATTTGATGAATATAATGTTCCATAGAGACCCTTGGTAAATTTGGATCACTCCCTATTCCATTTCATACACTCTCATGAGATATCAATCACAACGTCATACATTAGAAGGCTATATAATTTCATTCTTGTTCATCATATAATGAAATCCATACATATGTGATGCATAAGAGAATAAATCATTCGTTATTTCATCATATAATAACCCATGTAAAATAATGAGTTTTATAAACATTCCATAAATTTTTCGTAGTGTAACCCATGGAAAAGAAAATATTTTCCTAAATAATTTTTCCTAACATAATAAACCCAATGTGAAATAAACAGATTTCATAGAATAATCCTTAAATATTTATAAGTCATCTAGATAAATAAATTGGATGTTATCGTACGATGATATCAGTAATGAGGAAAGAAATACAAAATGATTTTATAATATATGAAAAATACCATTGAATTAATAGTTTCATTTTTTGAAATAAGGAAATATCCATTATAATCATTGTCTTTAAAAACTAATATTTGTGTGAATATTGATGTGATTTTTTTTTTGAAAATAAAAATGAAATCTTCTAAGGTGGGATTCAATGTAATGAAAAGTACATATGGGTGGAAAATTTTCCCCTGTAGTAAACATTAAAATAAGGATTCCACTGAAACATTTTTACATTATTGTAATTAGGTAGTTTAGAAAAAATTAAACTATATAAATTTAAAAATATTGAAATTAAATTCCAATATTATTCAAAATTATAAGAAAATAATAATAATGTATCACAAAAATTAATATTCATAAAAATATTTTAAAGAACATGTACATGTATTGATAAGTATTGTGAACTGATCCAAATAATCCTAGATTAGGTACCTAATACCCTTACATTAATATAATATACAAGAAAAATCATCCAGAATGAATTGATAGTTTAATAGTCTTTTTAATCTAGATAAAGACATGAGACATTCATTACATTTAGAATACAAAAATTACAATAGAATTATTTCCCTTTTATTTTTTTTCAAGAATAACGTTATTATATAATTTGTATCCATCTATATAAATAATAATAATCATCACCAATTTATGGGGAATGGGAAAATAAGGGTGATCTAAATGCTTGGTATGTATGGATATCATCACTTTTCATACATATAAATTAAATAATTTATCTAGAATTCTTAAAACATAAAAAAACATTCCCCAAAAACCATGTTAGTTTCTTCCCTTTAGAAATGGGGTAACATAAACACTAGTATATAAATCAGATAAATTATCTCCCACTAGGTTCATTATGATTATATCCCTTCATTGACACATCATAAAAAATACACATATTCATATCATTGGGAACCGAATCATTAGAAGGGATGAGCTCAGTTGATCAGTAAGGGTAAGAAAGGGATATATGTAAGTATAATACTAAGAATAAGAGTATGAGAACAAGATAATAACATTAGAAGATCATAATCCCCATATAAAATATCCTAAAAAGAATCATGGAATGAATATTGGATTCTTAGAAGACCTGAATAAAAAGGGATTAAAGATCATAAGACATGAAAGAATATTGTAGGAATAATAAATAGAATTTTCATAGAAACATAATCATGTAATATTATTTCCATAGTAATGAATTAATAATTCCAATATAATCCTAGTGGAATGGGTTCACTCCCCAAATAATCTTGGTAGTCATTATTTACTCTAAAGACTATATTTTAAGTATTTTTTTTTCTACCTAGACCATCATAGTGGACAAAGTCCTTTATCAAACTCATTTAACTCCATTTTCAATCCATCCCTTTATCATGAGATATTAATCTTTACTCAATTCATTATATGGATATATCAGTCTCACCCATCTCATAATTAAATTATGCATATTTGTTCCACTAGATTAAAATCATTAATCATATAATAATCCATGGAATGAAATTGTAATCATAAATATTTAATCATATCATAACCTATTTAAATGAGATAGTTTTCATAATCATTTATTCAAATCATAACACTTGAAAAGAAGCATGTTTCATATGAATATAACCCATAGAAGATAAACATGTTTTATAAACATCATGCCATCAATTAATATTCCAGTAGGAGAAATAATATGTATAGTACCCTTATATCATATACCCATAAATTAATTATAAAAAATATATGTCCTAATTGATGGAAATTAAAATTTTCAAGATAATTTAAAACATTTCATTAGTAAAATGTCATTTCATTCTTTGAAAAATAATTTATAAACCATTTTATTTGAAAAATTATTTAATAACTTATAATGGAATATTTCAAAACTATTTAAATAATATTTCATTGAAACATAAAATAAATATATTATTAAAACATTTTTAAAACAATTTTTGAAATCATGGTTTTGGGAGAAAAAAAAATTTCCTACTAAAGAGAGTAATGAACTTAGATTTTCATAGAAAACTTTTCAAGATAATTTAATATAATTTATACGGGAAAAATTTTAGCCTGAAAAGATGTTATAATAAATAATAAATGGTGATGAAAATTCATGACAATTATTGATTTATGAATCATAATAATTCATTATTGGAATCATAATCATAAGAAATCCGTATTAATTATGATATTTTAGAAATAAACTCTTAATACATTGGTTGCATTTAATAAAAATTATCAGGAAAGAATAAAATTAAGTGAATATTAAAACATCATAAAAATAATTAGATTAATGATATTAATTTTAAAATGTAATTATATGCACCTCATGAATGAATACATGTTAATTAAAAACATCTCTTTCAAATAATGAAACTTGAGAAAATATTTCCTTTCTGATTTGGTAAAATTTAAAATATAAAACCCCATGAAATAAATATCATAAAATGGATATTTAAAAACAAATAAAATTAAGTTTAATTATTATAGATTTATTTTATTGGTATTATATACACCACATAAAAAAAACTAGTGGAAAATAATGCATAAGTCTCAGAGAAATAAAAGTGAGTTTAATTATCCTTACCTTAAATCTTAACTCTCATCATATTCACTCACACCTCTTATATAATAAATATAAGATTATAATAAATATATTATAAAACCATGTACAATTATTTTATACCATATATTATTTTCTTATGATCTTTAATTACCCATTTAGCATTACTTTCATGTTAATGTGACGTTTTTCGTAATTACCATATTGTTTTTCATAAGTGATTTGATTTTTTATGTTTTTCTTATTTATACATATGTAATTTTATTAAAATCACCATAATAAAAATTTTAATTTAATATCTTATATATTCAGTATATATTTATTTATAATAATCTATAAAATATATAAATAGAAAATGAGATAAACTATTCATGGAAATGGTAGGTCGTACGTATCCAAGAACGTTTTTCCATTTCCTTGTAATTTTGAATGATAGTATATAAATTAAAACTATTCATAAATAATATCATTATATTATAATTATTATTTCATATATATCATATATTTTCACTATCCCATCTTTAATTTATTTCAGTTAAATTGTGAACTACTCACATCACTTTGAGGAGGCTGTAATCCACACGTCTACAAATGAAGTTATTATATTTCCAAAAAATAGAAATCATGAAGTTATGTTTTATATAATAATTAAATAAGAATATATAAATTATAAATATCATATATATGATATTAAAATATAAATTACATAATTCTTCCCAATAATCAATAGAGGAAATGGTAAACAAGTGACATTAGTTCACGAGGTGGTAGTTCGACACACACGTGAATAATGTTTGTGTATTCCATTTTATGAAACTATGTGAGAGTGTAGGTCATAACCATATCCTATAAAAATATATTTATTTTTATTTTACTATTTTTATTACATAATCGTGTAATAATAATAATAAGAGTGGTGGTTGTTGGACGGAGAGTGATGGCAAGAGGGGGGGGGGGTGAATTGCCTTTTAAAAAATAATTAACAATTTAAAATCAAAGTAAAAAGTGCAGCGGAAATAAAAGAGGCAAGACACAAAACTTGATAACGGAGTTCAGCTTAAACCAAAGCCTACATCTCCGCTCCCAACTCAACCGTTGAGAGATTTACTACCGCTTGCTTTTTAATGGTTTTAGCAAGAAACCCACTAGACTTTAAGGTAGTCTAGAACCTATTACAGCTTGCTTTTAATGGTTGAGAAAGAACCCACTTGCTTTTAATGGTTGAGCAAGAACCCACTTGCCTTCTTACAGGTGAAGGCTAGCTCACCTATGACTCAAGCCTTTTAAATGGAAGGCTTGACTAACCTCTTCACACCTTGAAGGTGGTGTGAAAACCCAAACAAAGAGAGGATGAGAGAAAGAGGGGTTTTGTAGGCACAAACCCAAATTGATGCTCAAAAAGATAAAATAATAAAAACCGTAATGTGGAGAAGTCTTGGGCGCCAATGGATTGATTGGAGTTGATGAAGAGCGCTCCCAAGCTTCTATGGTGGTGCTCCTTGGATGTGGAAATGGGTTGGAGCAATTGAGGTTCCTTGAAGGAGTGCGCCGGAGGTTCGCCAAATGATCGAACAATGTTCCCGTGGGCTACCGTACGTTTCCGGGGCTTCCTAGTCCTTTATTTATAGAGGGGGGACCCTCAAATGGCCTTTGGGGGTCTTCGGAGCCATTGGAGAGGCCTTCGGAGCCGTTGGGAGTCAAGTGGACAAGTCTGGTCAAAGCCCAACGACTAGTTTGACTGGCTCCACCGGCTGACCGGTGCTTGGCCACCGGTTGGCCGGTGCTTTGCAAAATGGAGTCCCCTTCTTCCCAGGCACCACCGGCTGGCTGGTGAGGAGGCCACCGGTTGGCCGGTGCTGAGACAGTAGCTGTCCGGCCTGTCTGGGTTCCACCAGCTGGCCGGTGGTGGGACACCGGTTGGCCGGTGGTCTGGACAGAGGGGATACCTTCTGTCCAGGCTCCATCGGTTGGCCGGTGGACTGAAATCAGTCCACTTTCAGTCCTTCTTGGCCCAATTCCTTGGCAACCTTTTTCCTATCAACACAAACACTTAAAACAAGATTAGATAAATAAGAGAGTGATTGTGATCATGAAAATTAAACCACGAGGGGTACGAGAGGTACAACAATCTCCCCCTATTTTGATGATCACAATCACCAAAACAAACAATGTAAAAGACTGAAATAAAAGGCATACTTTAAAGGATAAATTGAAAAGTAAATCAAAGCATGAGAGAAAGATTTCTCCCCCAATCAACCAAGAATTTCTCCCCCTTTGTGATTATCAAAATAGCACGGGGCATAAAACTTGATTGAGGGAAAGGATTGAAAAACAAGATAGAGATTTTAAACCAATTGAAATTTTTGAAATTTGAATTGAAAGTTTTGAATTGAAGGTTTTGAATTGAATGTTTTGAATTGAAAGTTTTGAAAATAAAGTTTTGAAAAAAGTTTTGAAAATGAAGCAAAAAGGCTAACTCCCCCTAAATAAAAACAACAAATCACCGGGGAGAGGATTTTAAAACCGAGACAAATTTTGGCCCGGAGAGACTCGCTAAAAGGTATTTTTCAATCCATTCTTGTCTAGTGGCGGGTCTTCTCCTATGAAATTCATCGTTAAAGAAAATAGTTTTGGGCCTTCCATACCGGGCATTTTTGCAATTGCACTCATAAATTAAGTGCCCGGGTTTTTTACAATAGTTTCAAAATTTATATTGGGAGCTCCCCCTTACAAAAATAGTTAGAGAATGGGAAGAGGAAGCTTGCTTGGAATAGCCAAGACCTTGGGTGGTTCTAGATACGCATTGGGAACCAAGTAATTTGGTTAAATTTTGTTCACCTTGGGTGAATTTGGCAAGGGATTCCTTTAAATCCTTGATTGTTGATTCCATAGAATCAACATCGGGAAGATTTTGGACCTTGAGGGACAACTCCTCTTTTTCTTTGAGAAGTTGTTCCTTTTTGGAAGAAAGTTTTTTGAAATTCTTTTTTAAAGCAATAAATTTGGAAGAAATTTCGTGAAAACCTTCCTCCAATTGATCTCTAGCATGTTGGAGATCCACGTACGATAAATGATTGAAAGAATTGGAAGAACTAGAGGAAGAGGAGTCGGAAGAGGATACCTCATGGAATGCCATTAGGCATTTTTTACCGTTGTCACTTGAGGAGGAGAAGGAGGATGAGGATGTGGAGCTATCACTCCATGTGGCCTTGAATGCCTTCTTCTTTTCCTTTTGCTTGGCCTTTTTCTTGTTGAGTGGACAATCGTGCTTGTAATGGCCTTTCTTGCCACACCCGTAACATGTTACCTCGGGCTCGGATTTTTTGTTGGGTTGAGCCTTGCGGGATTTCTTCTTCTTGTGCTTTTTCATGAAATTGTGCATTTTGCGGGCAAGGTTCTCCATTTCTGAATCGCCGCTTGAAGAGGAAGACGATGAGGAGGAGGAGCATTCTTCTTTTTGAACTTTGAAGGCGAAGTTCTTTGAAACTTTTATTGGTTTGCCTTCCTTTTCATTTTGCCTCCTCATGGTGATCTCGTAGGTCATGAGGGATCCGATGAGCTCTTCGACCGGCATGTTCTTGATGTCTTTTGCTTCTTGAATTGCCGTGACTTTCGGTGCCCATGTGCTTGGTAAGATCCAAAGGATCTTCTTGACCATCGTTTCTGCAGACACATCATCACCAAGGGACTTTCTCCCATTGCAAACATCAGTAAAACGTGTAAACATTTCAGAAATTGATTCGTGTGGGTGCATGGTGAAACTTTCAAAGTCTTGACGGTACATATCCAATCGAGTATCCTTAACTTTGTTGGTCCCCTCATGGGTAACCTCCAATAGTTTCCAGATTTCATGAGATGAGGTGCATGTGGAAACTCGATTGAATTCATTACGATCAAGGCCGCAATGTAGAGCGTTCATGGCTTTGCCATCAAGCTCGAAATTTTTAATATCGGCTTGAGTCCATTTGGATTCATCGGGAGAAGAAAGAGAATAACCATGCATGACAATTTTATAAATAGGATAACCTATACTTCTAAGAAAAGTGGTCATGCGGGTTTTCCAATAAGTATAGTCGGTTCCATCAAAGAATGGAGCACGACCCAAAGAATAGCCTTTGGGGGCGAAAGAAGTTGAAGCCATCACAAAGGATCTTGAATTTGAAACCGGTGAAGGTATTACTCAAATTTTTCCTTTGATACCAATTGTTGGACAGAGAGTGATGGAAAGAGGGGGGGTGAATTGCCTTTTAAAAAATAATTAACAATTTAAAATCAAAGTAAAAAGTGCAGCGGAAATAAAAGAGGCAAGACACAAAACTTGATAACGGAGTTCGGCTTAAACAAAAGCCTACGTCTCCGCTCCCAACTCAACCGTTGAGAGATTTACTACTGCTTGCTTTTTAATGGTTTTAGAAAGAAACCCACTAGACTTTAAGGTAGTCTAGAACCTATTACAGCTTGCTTTTAATGGTTGAGCAAGAACCCACTTGCTTTTAATGGTTGAGCAAGAACCCACTAGCCTTCTTACAGGTGAAGGATAGCTCACCTATGACTCAAGCCTTTTAAAGGGAAGGATTGACTAACCTCTTCACACCTTGAAGGTGGTGTGAGAACCCAAACAAAGAGAGGATGAGAGAAAGAGGGGTTTTGTAGGCACAAACCCAAATTGATGCTCAAAAAGATAAAATAATAAAAACCGTAATGTGGAGAAGTCTTGGGCGCCAATGGATTGATTGGAGTTGATGAAGAGCGCTCCCAAGCTTCTATGGTGGTGCTCCTTGGATGTGGAAATGGGTTGGAGCAATTGAGGTTCCTTGAAGGAGTGCGCCGGAGGTTCGCCAAATGATCGAACAATGTTCCCGTGGGCTACCGTACGTTTCCAGGGCTTCCTAGTCCTTTATTTATAGAGGGGGAACCCTCAAATGGCCTTTGGGGGTCTTCGGAGCCGTTGGAGATTCCTTCGGAGCCGTTGGGAGTCAAGTGGACAAGTCTGGTCAAAGACCAACGGCTAGTTTGACTGGCTCCACCGGCTGACCGGTGCTTGGCCACCGGTTGGCCGGTGCTTTGCAAAATGGAGTCCCCTTCTGCCCAGGCACCACCGGCTGGCCGGTGAGGAGGCCACCGGTTGGCCGGTGCTGAGACAGTAGCTGTCCGGCCTGTCTGGGTTTCACCGGCTGGCCGGTGGTGGGACACCGGTTGGCCGGTGGTCTGGACAGAGGGGATGCCTTCTGTCCAGGCTCCATCGGCTGGCCGGTGGACTGAAATCAGTCCACTTTCAGTCCTTCTTGGCCCAATTCCTTGGTAACCTTTTTCCTATCAACACAAACACTTAAAACAAGATTAGATAAATAAGATAGTGATTGTGATCATGAAAATTAAACCACAAGGGGTACAAGAGGTACAACAATCTCCCCCTATTTTGATGATCACAATCACCAAAACAAACAATGTAAAAGACTGAAATGAAAGGCATACTTTAAAGGATAAATTGAAAAGTAAAGCAAAGCATGAGAGAAAGATTTCTCCCCCAATCAACCAAGAATTTCTCCCCCTTTGTGATTATCAAAATAGCACGGGGCATAAAACTTGATTGAGGGAAAGGATTGAAAAACAAGATAGAGATTTTAAACCAATTGAAATTTTTGAAATTTGAATTGAAAGTTTTGAATTGAAGGTTTTGAATTGAATGTTTTGAATTGAAAGTTTTGAAAATAAAGTTTTGAAAAAAGTTTTGAAAATGAAGCAAAAAGGCTAACTCCCCCTAAATAAAAACAACAAATCACCGGGGAGAGGATTTTGAAACCGAGACAAATTTTGGCCCGGAGAGACTCGCTAAAAGGGATTTTTCAATCCATACTTTTCTAGTGGCGGGTCTTCTCCTATGAAATTCATCGTTAAAGAAAATAGTTTTGGGCCTTCCATACCGGGCATTTTTGCAATTGCACTCATAAATTAAGTGCCCGGGTTTTTTACAATAGTTGCAAAATTTATATTGGGAGCTCCCCCTTACAAAAATAGTTGGAGCATGGGAAGAGGAAGCTTGCTTGGAATAGCCAAGCCCTTGGGTGGTTCTAGATACGCATTGGGAACCAAGTAATTTGGTTAAATTTTTTTCACCTTGGGTGAATTTGGCAAGGGATTCCTTTAAATCCTTGATTGTTGATTCCATAGAATCAACATCGGGAAGATTTTGGACCTTGAGGGACAACTCCTCCTTTTCTTTGAGAAGTTGTTCCTTTTCGGAAGAAAGTTTTTTGAAATTCTTTTTTAAAGCAATAAATTTGGAAGAAAGTTCGTGAAAACCTTCCTCCAATTGATCTCTAGCATGTTGGAGATCCTCGTACGATAAATGATTGAAAGAATTGGAAGAACTAGAGGAAGAGGAGTCGGAAGAGGATACCTCATGGAATGCCATTAGGCATTTTTTACCGTTGTCACTTGAGGAGGAGGAGGAGGAGGATGTGGAGCTATCACTCCATGTGGCCTTGAATGCCTTCTTCTTTTCCTTTTGCTTGGACTTTTTCTTGTTGAGTGGACAATCGGGCTTGTAATGGCCTTTCTTGCCACACCCGTAACATGTTACCTCGGGCTCGGATTTTTCGTTGGGTTGAGCCTTGCGGGATTTCTTCTTCTTGTGCTTCTTCATGAAACTGTGCATTTTACGGGCAAGGTTCTCCATTTCTGAATCACCGCTTGAAGAGGAAGACGATGAGGAGGAGGAGCTTTCTTCTTTTTGAACTTTGAAGGCGATGTTCTTTGAAAATTTGATTGGTTTGCCTTCCTTTTCAGTTTGCCTCCTCATGGTGATCTCGTAGGTCATGAGGGATCCGATGAGCTCTTCGACCGGCATGTTCTTGATGTCTTTTGCTTCTTGAATTGTCGTGACTTTCGGTGCCCATGTGCTTGGTAAGATCCAAAGGATCTTCATGACCATCGTTTCTGCAAACACATCATCACCAAGGGACTTTCTCCCATTGCAAACATCAGTAAAACGTGTAAACATTTCAGAAATTGATTCGTGTGGGTGCATGGTGAAACTTTCAAAGTCTTGACGGTACATATCCAATCGAGTATCCTTAACTTTGTTGGTCCCCTCATGGGTAACCTCCAATAGTTTCCAGATTTCATGAGATGAGGTGCATGTGGAAACTCGATTGAATTCATTACGATCAAGGCCGCAATGTAGAGCGTTCATGGCTTTGCCATCAAGCTCGAAATTTTTAATATCGGCTTGAGTCCATTTGGATTCATCGGGAGAAGAAAGAGAACAACCATGCATGACAATTTTATAAATAGGATAACCTATACTTCTAAGAAAAGTGGTCATGCGGGTTTTCCAATAAGTATAGTCGGTTCCATCAAAGAATGGAGCACGACCCAAAGAATAGCCTTCAGGGGCGAAAGAAGTTGAAGCCATCACAAAGGATCTTGAATTTGAAACCGGTGAAGGTATTACTCAAATTTTGCCTTTGATACCAATTGTTGGACAGGGAGTGATGGCAAGAGGGGGGGTGAATTGCCTTTTAAAAAATAATTTACAATTTAAAATCAAAGTAAAAAGTGCAGCGGAAATAAAAGAGGCAAGACACAAAACTTGATAACGGAGTTCGGCTTAAACCAAAGCCTACGTCTCCGCTCCCTACTCAACCGTTGAGAGATTTACTACCGCTTGCTTTTTAATGGTTTTAGCAAGAAACCCACTAGACTTTAAGGTAGTCTAGAACCTATTACAGCTTGCTTTTAATGGTTGAGCAAGAACCCACTTGCTTTTAATGGTTGAGAAAGAACCCACTAGCCTTCTTACAGGTGAAGGCTAGCTCACCTATGACTCAAGCCTTTTAAAGGGAAAGCTTGACTAACCTCTTCACACCTTGAAGGTGGTGTGAAAACCCAAACAAAGAGAGGATGAGAGAAAGAGGGGTTTTGTAGGCACAAACCCAAATTGATGCTCAAAAAGATAAAATAATAAAAACCGTAATGTGGAGAAGTCTTGGGCGCCAATGGATTGATTGGAGTTGATGAAGAGCGCTCCCAAGCTTCTATGGTGGTGCTCCATGGATGTGGAAATGGGTTGGAGCAATTGAGGTTCCTTGAAGGAGTGCGCCGGAGGTTCGCCAAATGATCGAACAATGTTCTCGTGGGCTACCGTACGTTTCCGGGGCTTCCTAGTCCTTTATTTATAGAGGGGAACCCTCAAATGGCCTTTGGGGGTCTTCGGAGCCGTTGGAGAGGCCTTCGGAGCCTTTGGGAGTCAAGTGGACAAGTCTGGTCAAAGCCCAACGACTAGTTTGACTGGCTCCACCGGCTGACCGGTGCTTGGCCACCGGTTGGCCGGTGCTTTGCAAAATGGAGTCCCCTTCTGCCCAGGCACCACCGGCTGGCCGGTGAGGAGCCCACCGGTTGGCCAGTGTTGAGACAGTAGCTGTCCGGCCTGTCTGGGTTCCACCGGCTGGCCGGTGGTGGGACACCGGTTGGCCGGTGGTCTGGACAGAGGGGATGCCTTCTGTCCAGGCTCCATCGGCTGGCCGGTGGACTGAAATCAGTCCACTTTCAGTCCTTCTTGGCCCAATTCCTTGGCAACCTTTTTCCTATCAACACAAACACTTAAAACAAGATTAGATAAATAAGAGAGTGATTGTGATCATGAAAATTAAACCACGAGGGGTACGAGAGGTACAATAGTGGTGACTGAAATAAAAAGAAGTTATTGGTAAAGGATGTTACCTCTTCTTTTGGAAATTCATTTTAGTGTGGAACAAAGGGATTACTTGGTTTGATTTATAACCTATATGAGGATTATATTATTAATTTAGGGATGTTTTTAAGTGATTTTGTAAGTTTTTTTTCTAGGATAAATGGATTTGAGGAACGTGAATAAGTGAGAGGGTGAGTTCCTTTTTTATAATGGAGGAGGTGTGGAATTCTTGAAAATATAAAAACTAAAAAACTATTGAGAGTTCACCCATACATACATTTCATAAAATACTATTAAATTTTATATAAAAGAGGGAAATGGGACTAAATATGATCATACAATGGATTTTGGACATATTTATTGGTTATTTGTCCTCGTAAATAAAAGTTTGACAACTTTGTAAACGTGTTTTTACCTTAGTCGGTGTAATTAATTTTAATTGATTTCAAAAAAAAATTATTAATAAAACGAGATTTACCATATCATAAAGTATAAATTATGATGATTAAAATTATTTAATATTTTTCTCATAATCATAGTAAAAGAAAGGGAATAAAACAATTTAAATTTAACACCATAGACATGCCGTAGACGTGGTGTTTTAAAGGGAAAATGATTAAAAGTTTGAAATGTTTTTTTATCCAATTTTAAACTGAAATTGGTTTCAATATCCTAAATTTGATTAAATTGTTTAAAATTTAACGAATTATACTTTAAAACTAAAATAAAATATACTTTATATATATTAATAAATTAACAAAAAATTTGTTTTCAACTAAAATTCAGTACTTTTCACTATTCATAAAAAAAGATGTTTTTTAGAAAAAAAAATTAGCCTAATATAAATTTTAAGTTATGAATTAAAAATCAAATACTATTTTATCTAAATATATTTTTAAATGTTCAAAAAATTATTTTTATTATTGTTCATAGAAGGACATAAAAAATAGTTCATTTGAATAAATGTATTTTTTAAAACATTTATACATTACGAAAAATTATATATTTGATTATAAATAAATATTACATATTTTAAACCATTATAAATAATATTTAAAATGTTGTTATTACTTTCCATTTTAAGAAGATAAACGAATAGTTTAATATTGGATTCTTTAAATATTATTAATAAAAAAAGTTGTTTCATAGAAACATAGTGTTCAATGTGATGAAATATTAAAGGATAAATTTTGGTACAATTCAATGAATGAAATCAAATAAAAATAATTTATCCGAAAAATGTTATTTAAAACATTATTTGTTACATTATTCCCCCATTAAAATTAATTTCATCCTCTAAATTCATATTTCTGATAAAATTAATGGAGGATAGTACTACTTCAAAATATCCTCAAGTTCCCTTGTAGATTACTCTAACTGGTGGTTTCTAAACAATATGTTGATAGGGTGAGTGGTCTTTTTTCCAATTACATTCTATGTATGATCTAGAATTTAATCTGGTGGTTCCTCATAAGATGGATCCTTCTACATCTGTATGACTGATGAGTTCATTAAATATAAAGTGTTAGGTATATACTTCTTTAGGATATTCATAAAGAACCTATCATGGACTTGAAGGGGTTTGGTTAATTTTCCAAGTGTTAGTCTACCATCCCAATATGATCAAGAATATACTAGGGAGTGATATAAATAGGTAGTAGTATCCCTTTCTTCATAATCCTCAAAACCTTCCTCTCGTGAGAGATTTATAGAAACTCCTCACCAACATCAAATTATAGATCTCATCAATGGTAATAAACATTTCATTTCTACCATCCCTGTAACACCCCAAGCTTCCACGGTACGTTTCCTTTCGAATAATGCAATGGCGTGCATTGTACGCAACTTTGAGATTTTAACACACCATAACCAATCAAACTAGCCGTTATGAATAGTAATACCTACTTTTTGAAATTTTATAAATTCTATCTCTCAAAATGGACTTCATTTTTGGATTCGGAATATCGAAATTATCCTAGGGTGAAATTTTGGTACTTTTCAAATAACTTTCATATTTTGATGAATAGTGAAAATTACTAAATTTTAATTAAAAACAACTTTTTTAATCAAAATAATTAATAGTGATAAATTATGAATTTGAGTGGTTTTAAAGTATATTTAGAATATAGTTTTACCATGTAATACAATGTGGGTCATTGAACATAATTTCACATTTAAACCAGACATAAACAAGTGCCAATCTTTTGATAGTTATTATCTCTTAAAAACACGCTTTTTGTTTTAACAACGAGAATTAATTTTAAATTAATTTCTGCCACTTCTGTGTTTTGAATTTGGAAAAATGGATTCCATATTTGTAATTAGGATTTTCAAAATGTGTAAATAGGTAACTTTTATTTTTAGACATTTTGGATAATTACTTCGGTAAATATTTTATTTACCATGGTTAAAAGGTAAATCCGGCAAACAAGGGTTAAAAAATAATATTATAATAATACTAAATTACCCTAAAACGTGTCTTAACCCTATTGGTTGATACATGATCGACCATGGTCATCTTTGGGTAGATTTTGGGACCCCATGGATCCACTTGTATGTTATAATGACACTTTATTTTAATTAAGTTAAAATAAATACAAAAATGACACAAGCATATATCTTTTAGAAAAAAAATTGTTACATAGGGTTATATATGTTGTATTTTAGACTATAAATATTCATTATAAATATAAAAATATTTCCTACATAATTATATTTTATTTATAATTTTTAGACATTAAATAAGTTAATTTATTTATGACACACTGGTGATGCAGTAATTACCATAATAGTGAAAAATTAGAATAATTGATATTATAAATACCCAAATAAATATAATTTGAGACTTTTATTGAATTAAACTAATTTTATAGGTTAATATGACATATTAGGATTGATTTAATTAACTTTTTACGAAGTAATCATTCTGTTATGTGTTTCAAAAAAATCAACTATTGAATAGTGTCAAAATTGACATAAAAGAGTTTTTAAAACAAATATTATATTATTAATTGATATTAAATTTCTAATAATCTAATGTTTGGACAAGAGACTTATATCATGATAGGTATATCATTAATGGACCACTTGGGAGTCTCTTGGATGTATATAGTAAGTTTATTAACCATATAATATAAAAATACAAAGAGATATTTTAAAAGTGAAACTAATTAACTAAGAGTTAATACTTAAAGATAAGGTTAATATAATGACCCAAACCTGTCTAAATTATATTGGTTGAGTTGTTTTAGACCCATCCCCGCCTTAATATTTAAATAATAAACTTTTGAGACATTAGAAACCGAATATGAATTTATTATAAATTAATATTTCTAGCTTTTCCAAAGGTGCCCCTCACCCCTCTTATAAAAGGGAACTCCTCCTTCTCATTTATTCACACCTTCAAAGCCTTTTGGTTCGTCCAAACCCTTACCAAATACTCTCTCAACTTCCCTAACTACAACCTAGAGGACTTATTTTGATCAGAAATCCAACCTAAGGATCCCTTTTGATCAAATCAAAAGGAAGGACCCGAAGAAGAGGTAATGTTTTCACCACCCCTTTTCAAGTTCCTTTCTTCTTCCACTTCTTCTTTCTTTGTTATTACCATTATAAAATAATAAATCCAGTATCATATATATACTGTGATGTTATTATAAATATGGTACAACCATATTCAGTATTCTATCCATCCTTTGAATAACATGTCACCATACGTGCGTACGTACGGCTTACCGTCTCCACGTCGTGGTGTAATTGTTATTCAATATATTATTATTTGGATGGGTATAATAATGATGTGTAACTCATGTAAATAATAAATATAACATGATAATGATTATGTATATATGATATACCATCCAATTATATATTATTTTAATATCAAAATAATGATATTGTCGCTCGTGCGTACGTACGGACTACCGTCTCCACGAACGCGATGAGATTCATTCTCCATCATATCCATTCAAGTATAATTATAATTTTATTATTTAAAAATAGTATCTAAGGACTTGATATAATTCTGGATATGAATAATATACATCCCATTAATAACTAATATGGCTCACATAACAAATAATATAAACTAAAATGAACCCGTTAACACCCGAAATGACGATAATTCTAAGATATTATTAACAAATCAATGTTAAAAAATAATATATGATATCATATTAAAGTAAATGATTCTTGTATAATTAAATAACAATTATTTCACCATTATACAGGAGGTAAACCTACCGTCGACCAAGGAAAAAGTACAAAGTAGGGGGATTCTTATCTCACTTTTAATTCCGTGAGAATTCCATTGTTCACCACTTATTTATTACATGTTGTGTGTGTACTGCCCATGTTTGTATTCATTGTGTAATATACTTTAATTCATGTATATTTACATCATCATTGTATGATCCTTCTTTCATGGGTGTATGTTTTGTATGTTACCAAATCAATAAGGGAATTTGAAATTTCCATTTCCATTTATTCGGCTTTACGCAAACTTCATTGATTATTTTACTCCGAGATTATGTGTGGAATAACTATTCATTTGCTTATGTCATAATTTCCACTCCCCTTTTCTGTGGATATACTTTTGATACACATAATCACTCCATTGATAATTTCTCAAGTCATCGATATGAATTTGATAAGAGTAATTTTAACTCATTCTCCATTTGTTGAGTTAAACATCCAATTCATTGGTATTGTTTTTACAAGATTATGTGTGAATATCCTTTGATTGTTTTACACTGAATATCCAATCAGATTTAGTGTATTTATATTTTTCACACATAACTATGTCGTTGATTTATCCTTAACCTAAGGATACAGCTTTATGAGAGATTTCATCTCAACTTAAATTCCATTGAGACTTCTTTGTTGTTATACACCAAATCACTTTTATTTGGTGTATATAATGTACTTTGACATAGTATATCATGAATCCCTTTATTCTCATGATATTAAAAAGTTTTGATTACCTCAATTATTTGTATTCAAGTGTCTCTCTTTTGGTTAGAATCTCTAACTAAAATACCATTTTTAAATGTTTTAAAGACTTATTCATCTAAATCTTTCTCATTAATGTCCATGTTTTAAAAATGTTTTTAAGGATTTATTTATATGGACATTAAAGTTTTAAAATTAAAACTCCTTTTAAAAAGTTTCAAAGTGGTATGGGACACTTTGATTCCAAAATCTATTTTTAAATGGCTTCTTGACAAATAGTGTGACTTTTAAATGATTTCAAGAAAAAGGGGGATATTTCTCTCAAATAGTTTTGATGATTATTTTCATCTATGTCAACATCCTTCATTATTCTTGATTGAGGTTAATGTGATAAAATAAAATCTTCCATATTGTATCAAATGTGTTATGTTTTATTGTGGATGTGCTATTTTTATACCATTCATGGTTTGTGGTTCAAGTATTAACATTTCGTATGCTAGTTTTAATACGAATGTTTATGTTATGTTTAAACCTGTTCATATGAGGAATGCATTGGACTTAATAAGTGACGGGTGGAGCCCGCTATAGCTCCTCGATGCATCGGTAGGTCTCATGAGACAAACTAGTGTCTTGGCACAAGGCCTTGGCAAAATCTTATTTGTAGTCTTGGCATGAGGCCTTGGCTATGTGGTTATGATAGTCTGGCATTATGTATTCCATCATTATGAAAGTGGTTATTGATATTGCATGGGATTTTTCGACTAGTAGAATATCCATGTGAGTAAGTAAATGGCATTATTTTATTTTATCTTTGCCATTTTATGCTGAAGTTCAAGTTTAAAAGGATTTTGTTTTAGTTATAAACTGCCTTAAGTGTTTATGCTTATCTATGAAAGCTTCTGCTATAATGTTATCCTTACTGAGCATCTGAGCTCACCCCTTTCAATGTTTTATTTTTCCCAGGATTATGAAAAAGTAATTTATGAATGACCTGCAGGGATAGTATGAGGGGATATGAAGACAAGATGTTTTTGTTATGATGTAATGTAAAACTTTATGGAAGTATCTAGTTATTCCAAGGCTACTAAACTAATCGGTCTTTCGAGACTTGATCTTTCTCATGATCATGCCAATGTTATGTAATAATGCACCGACTCTAGGTAACTGGGTTCGGGGTGTTACAGTTGGTATCAGAGGAATTTTAGTACAAACCTTGGAAGCTAGATTTAGATAAACTCTGATTAGAGCACGTAGACCTAAGATGAACTTTGAGGATTAGTATAGAAGAACTTCCTATAATTTTGGTATTGTAGAGATTTTGTGAGTTTTCCGAGCAATACATCCCTGTCTGGATACGAGCAGGTAGAGGCGGCTCTGGCACAGATGTACCTAGGGGTAAAACCTGAAAACACCGCTTTGAGCTAGACTCGAACGGGAACTGGTGCACGACAATGGGCCTTGCTGCACTCTTGGTTATGACACTCCCAGGGGATATGCTTAGGATAATTTACATTTTATTTACAAACCGATTTAAGTAATATATATATAAGATGAGAGAAATGACCTTGGTTAATCCTAATATGTTTCAAATTGAGAATATGGTGACATTTTAATCTCTAAATGATTTTACGACTATTGTTACTCACACAATGCTTTTTGGTTTTAGTCAATGGCTAGATTCCAAGGAAGTCATAGTGACTTTGAGAATGATGTACAAGGTGGGAACAGTGGTGGCAATGAGAAACAAAATGGAATGTTGATAGGCGTAAAAGATATCGTCTTTATGCCAAATCAGTTTTCCAAAAATATGATCAACAACATATATATTAACCAACTCCCAGACTCAACAAGGAAGAGAAAGGTGATAAATGATAAGAGCTCCAGCAATGGAGACCATGGAGAAAAGAACCCTCAATTTTTATCATGCAGGAAATGTGGAAGGAGACACCCAGGAAAGTGTCTCAATGGGATAACGAAATGATTTACGTGCGAGAAGGAAGGACATAAAGTGAAGAATTGCCGAAGAAAAATGAAGAGTACTATGGAAGAAGATAAAAATGGTCCCAAGAGTCCATTTACAGTCATTTGTCGTAAATGTAGGGGACCTGGCCATTACCCGAGTGAATGTCCTATTCTATAGGATATTTTCTTGGTCAAAGAAGAAGCTATGTGGAAATAAATGGTTGGAGAAATGTTTAAAAAGTATTAGCGCTCCTTGTTGATGGGTTTACTTTGGAATAATTTTCTCTTGTATTTGTAACCCCGCAGTTTGCCATGTGAGAATGATATTTGAGGAAGAATTATCTCTTCTCTTGTGGATATAGGTATAAATAACCATTTGGTTTTATATGATCAATGGGGTTTGAGAAAATTATAAGTTATTATAATTTGGGATGAAAATGGAAGGTATGATATTACATTTGTGGTTAAATTATGTTATTTTGAGTAATTAATCTCATTTTGGTAATATTATAAAATATAGTTTTTGAAAAAGGACAACACGTAGACCGTGTGACAACCCGTCGTGTCGGACAAAGCTGTGGGAATCGAACCCACAACCAAAGTGCGATTGGGATTTATCGCCTACCACTGGACTAAGTGAAGTCCTTGGTTAGTGTGACTATTTTCAAAAGTTAAATGATTTTATTGATCAATAATATGTTGATTTGGGTTCTTATGTCTTATCAAATGAATACCCTTAGTATAGGAAAATGATTTGGTGATTAAGTGAAAAATGTTATTTTGGAAGATGTTCACTTTGTTGGGAACACTATATGTCCAAGGAAAATAAAATACTATGGGATGTCATTAGAGGAGTAATGGTGGATTTTTATCTATGTTTTTATTGTGGATCTATAGTGATTTGGGTTATTTATGGAAATGATTAACCTATAATAAAGAATATGTGATTAGGTTAATTACTTTTAAGTATGTGACTTTAAGAGTAGATGATGTAATTTGGAGATACAATTTAACGTGAAAGACTACATTCTTATAAGTTTTGGGTTTCAATATTAGTTTGGATTATATTGAAGGATTTTAAGGAGAATTTATTATTGAATGGTATTTATTTAACTTTGGGGTATTGTTGGTTTAATTTTAGAAATTAAGATTAGTATTTTTTTCTAATGGAATATACATTTGGGGGATCATCAGATCTTATACTAACCATTTTGGTTTTTATTAATCTCTAAAGACAAGTTAAATATATAGTTTATCCTACATGGATCATGTACTTTTATAGAAGTTTATTCTAGCTCTTTTATTGTGACCAACTCTTCTTGAATACTCATTGTTCAAAAAAAATAAGTTAGTGGTAAAAAGTTATTAAATAATGAAACTCTATTTAAAAAGTAAGTATATCTCTTTATGTTTTTAGTCAATATCATAAATGAATTCCTCGTCCTTATGTAATGTAACTTAAAACAAAAATAAATGTTGTCTGTTTATTTTCCTACTAGGAGACTAATGGTCGTTTGTCCCAACACAAGTTTGTGGTTTTCTTATTGTTAACTTTCTCCTGATAATGATTTCTACCCCACTCCATCAGAACTTGACACTTAGTTTATCATCCATATCCATGTTTTCCTGCATGGAATCCGAGTATGGGTTATCTTGGATGACCTTTATACCTCTCTTTCTTTCTTTTAAAGTGATAGTTTTATTGACTCTTTTTCCGATGTGGGACTTTCCATTATATTCACAAGCATAATTTTAAAAATTGCGAGGATGAAATTTATTTAATGAGGGGAGAATGTAACACCCCAAGCTTCCACGGTACGTTTCCTTTCGAATAATGCAATAGCGTGCATTGTACGCAACTTTGAGATTTTAACACACCATAACCAATCAAACTAGCTGTTATGAATAGTAATACTTACTTTTTTAAATTTTATAAATTCTATCTCTCAAAATGGACTTCATTTTTGGATTCGGAATATCGAAATTAGCCTAGGGTGAAATTTTGGTACTTTTTGGATAACTTTCATATTTTGATGAATAGTGAAAATTACTAAATTTTAATTAAAAACAACTTTTTTAATAAAAATAATTAATGGTGATAAATTATGAATTTGAGTGGTTTTAAAGTATATTTAGAATATATTTTTACCATGTAATACAATTTGGGTCATTGAACATAATTTCACATTTAAACCAAACATAAACAAGTGCCAATCTTTTGATAGTTATTATCTCTTAAAAACACGCTTTTTGTTTTAACAACGGGAATTAATTTTAAATTAATTTCTGCCACTTCTGTGTTTTGAATTTGGAAAAATGGATTCCATATTTGGAATTAGGATGTTAAAATTGTGTAAATAGGTAACTTTTATTTTTAGACATTCTGGATAATTACTTCGGTAAATATTTTATTTACCATGGTTAAAAGGTAAATCCGGTAAACAAGGGTTAAAAAATAATATTATAATAATACTAAATTACCCTAAAAAGTGTCTTAACCCCATTGGTTGATACATGGTCGACCATGGGCATATTTGGGTCGATTTTGGGACCCCATGGATCCACTTGTAAGTGATAATGACACTTTATTTTAATTAAGTTAAAATAAATACAAAAATGACACAAGCATATATCTTTTAGAAAAACAATTGTTACATAAGGTTATATATGTTGGATTTTAGACTATAAAGATTCATTAGAAATATAAAAATATTTCCTACATAATTATAATTTATTTATAATTTTTAGACATTAAATAAGTTAATTTATTTATGACACAATGGTGATGCAGTAATTACCATAATAGTGAAAAAATAGAATAATTGATATTATAAATACCCAAATAAATATAATTTGAGACTTTAATTGAATTACACTAATTTTCTAGGTTAATATGACATATTAGTATTGATTTAATTAACTTTTCTCGAAGTAATCATTCTGTTATGTGTTTCACAAAAATCAACTATTAAATAGTGTCCAAATTGACATAAAAGAGTTTTTAAAACAAATATTATATTATTAATTGATATTAAATTCCTAAAAATATAATGTTCGGCCAAGACACTTATATAATGATATTTATATCATTAATGGACCAATTTGGGGTCTCTTGGATGTATATAGTAAGTTTATTAACCATTTAATATAAAAATACAAAGAGACATTGTAAAAGTGAAACTAATTAACTAAGAGTTAATACTTAAAGATAAGGTTAATATAATGACCCAAACCTGTCTAAATTCTATTGGTTGAGTTGTTTTAGACCCATACCCACCTTAAAATTTAAATAATAAACTTTGGAGACATTAGAAACCGAATATGAATTTATTATAAATTAATATTTCTAGCTTTTCCAAAGGTGCCCCTCACCCCTCTTATAAAAGGGCACTCCTCCTTCTCATTTCTTCACACCTTCAAAGCCTTTTGGTTCGTCCAACCCCTGCCCAAATACTCTCTCAAATTCCCTCACTACAACCTAGAGGCCTTATTTTGATCATAAATCCAACCTAAGGAGCCCTTTTGATCAAATCAAAAGGAAGGACCCGAAGAAGAGGTAATGTTTTCACCACCCCTTTTCAAGTTCCTTTCTTCTTCCACTTCTTCTTTCTTTGTTGTTACCATTATAAAATAATAAATCCAGTATCATATATATACTGTGATGTTATTATAAATATTGTACAACCATATTCAGTATTCTATCCATCCTTTGAATAGCATGTCACCATACGTGCGTACGTACGGCTTACCCTCTCCACGTCGTGGTGTAATTGTTATTCAATATATTATTATTTGGATGGGTATAATAATGATGTTTAACTCATGTAAATAATAAATATAACATGATAATGATTCTGTATATATGATATACCATCCGATTATATATTATTTTAATATCTAAATAATGATATTGTCGCTCGTGCGTACGTACGGACTACCATCTCCACGAACACGATGAGATTCATTCTCCATCATATCCATTCAAGTATAATTATAATTTGATGATTTAAAAATAGTATCTAATGACTTGATATAATTCTGGATATGAATAATATACATCCCATTAATAACGAATATGGCTCACATAACAAATAATATAAAGTAAAATGAACCCGTTAACACCCGAAATGACGATAATTATAAGATATTATTAACAAATCAATGTTAAAAGATCATATATGATATCATATTAAAGTAAATGATTCTTGTATAATTCAATAACAATTATTTCACCATTATACAGGAGGTAAACCTACCGTCGACCAAGGAAAAAGTACAAAGTAAGGGGTTTCTTATCTCACTTTTAATTCCGTGAGAATTCCATTGTTCACCACTTATTTATTACATGTTGTGTGTGTACTGCCCATGTTTGTATTCATTTTGTAATATACTTTAATTCATGTATATTTACATCATCATTGTATGATCCTTCTTTCATGGGTGTATGTTTTGTATGTTACCAAATCAATAAGGGAATTTGAAATTTCCATTTCCATTTATTCGGCTTTACGCAAACTTCATTGATTATTTTACTCCGAGATTATGTGTGGAATAACTATTAATTTGCTTATGCCATAATTTCCACTTCCCTTTTCTTTGGATATACTTTTGATACACATAATCACTCCATTGATAATTTCTCAAGTCATCGATATGAATTTGATAAGAGTAATTTTAACTCATTCTCCATTTGTTGAGTTAAACATCCAATTCATTGGTTTTGTTTTTAAAAGATTAAATGTGAATATACTTTGATTGTTTTACACTGAATATCCAATCAGATTTAGTGTATTTATATTTTTCACACATAACTATGTTGTTGATTTATCCTTAACCTAAGGATACAGCTTTATGAGAGATTTCATCTCAACTTAAATTCCATTGAGACTTCTTTGTTGTTATACACCAAATCACTTTTATGTGGTGTATATAATGTACATTGACATAGTATATCATGAATCCCTTTATTCTCATGATATTAAAAAGTTTTTATTACCTCAATTATTTGTATTCAAGTGTCTATCTTTTGGTTAGAATCTCTAACTAAAATACCATTTTTAAATGTTTTAAAGACTTATTCATCTAAATCTTTCTCATTAATGTCCATGTTTTAAAAATGTTTTTAAGGATTTATTTATATGAACATTAAAGTTTTAAAATTAAAACTCCTTTTAAAAAGTTTCAAAGTGGTATGGGACACTTTGATTCAAAAATCTATTTTTAAATGGCTTCTTGACAAATAGCGTGACTTTTAAATGATTTCAAGAAAAAGGGGGATATTTCTCTCAAATAGTTTTGATGATTATTTTCATCTATGTCGACATCCTTCATTATTCTTGATTGATGTTAATGTGATACAATAAAATCTTCCATATTGTATCAAATGTGTTATGTTTTACTGTGGATGTGCTATTTTTATACCATTCATGGTTTGTGGTTAAAGTATTGACATTTCGTATGCTAGTTTTAATACGAATTTTTATGTTATGTTTAAACCTGTTCATATGAGGAATGCATTGGACTTAATAAGTGACGGGTGGAGCCCGCTATAGCTCCTCGATGCATCGGTAGGTCTCATGAGACAAACTAGTGTCTTGGCACAAGGCCTTGGCAAAATCTTATTTGTAGTCTTGGCACGAGGCCTTGGCTATGTGGTTATGATAGTCTGGCATTATGAATTCCATCATTATGAAAGTGGTTATTGATATTTCATGGGATTGTTCGACTAGTAGAATATCCATGTGAGTAAGTAAATGACATTATTTTATTTTATCTTTGCCATTTTATGCTGAAGTTCAAGTTTAAAAGGCTTTTGTTTTAGTTATAAACTGCCTTAAGTGTTTATGCCTATCTATGAAAGCTTCTGCTATAATGTTATCCTTTCTGAGCATCTGAGCTCACCCCTTTCAATGTTTTATTTTTCCCAGGATTATGAAGAAGTAATTTATGAATGACCTGCAGGGATAGTATGAGGGGATATGAAGACAAGATGTTTTTTTATGATGTAATTTAAAACTTTATAGATGTATCTAGTTATTCAAGGCTACTAAACTAATCGGTCTTTCGAGACTTGATCTTTCTCGTGATCATGCCAATGTTGTGTAATAATGCACCGACTCTGGGTAACTGGGGTCAGGGCGTTACAATCCCTTAGCATCCTTGAAATGATTTTGAATGGATCTAACCTTCTCATCCATTGGTTCAGTGAAATCCAATCCCCATAGAATTATTTCTTCAACAACAATCCAACATGTTGGACTGCTAAAAATCATTCCATATGGGACTTCATAAGGATCCATCATAATTATTAAGCGAATGTTATCGTTGTAGGAAAACAAATAAGTTGAAGGTTTTGATCCCAACCACCTTTCAAATTAAAAGAAAAAGATATCAACATATCCTATATTATTTAAATGGTTATTTTATAGTAACCACCCTTCAAATTATGATATTAATTGCTGAAACTCAATTACTTATGAAATGATTGGTGAGGAATTTTTTATAACATTGAGGTAGACCAAATATACTGAATATATATAATGGAATTTGGCACTCTATGAAACGTTACCAGTTGAGTAATGTATATCCTATAAATCTAATCCAAAGTTATGTATTTTCTAATAGAGATGATGTTTTTAATGACATAGACTTAATCTATTAAATCATCTCGAGTCAAGTCAAAAAGTATACATTCATTAACATTGAGGATCATTTATTGTTTTTTTCTTCCGATAATTAATTCATAACTCATACATAAAAAACCTTAACAATAAAATGTTGACACATAAAATTAATATACATTATTCACATAATCTGATACATTTAAAATAAAGAATTATCAATTTTATGAAAACTTTTCACAACATTCAAAATGTCATGTACCAATAATTAATCATACTTTAGTCATATTAAAAAACAATAAAAAGGCTAGTATGAGAAAAAAATATCACTAAGGGATTTAAAATAATGAAACAATTAGCTCATTGATAAACATTAAAACCCTTGAAATATTTTTCAAAAAGTACACATTTTCACCTTTAATAAGTATTAAATACTATCCTTTTAAAATAATATCATTTAATAGTTTTTCATCCACAATATTACCATTAAAGAAATAGAAATCATTGATAATACATAATGATTAATTGGAAAATAATTATACTTTTCACCCTTATAAATGGAATAACTATGTGGCTGACTTCCGTACATGTCACCCTCAAAAATTGATAGACATACAATCAAATTCTATTAGAGGTTATAACATATCTACGCATTGATGGTTTATCATGGAACCACCTCTATATGATTTATCACATAACCACCCATAAGAAAACATTTCTACTCATATGAAAACATTTCATGTCAAATTAAACCATTTTTTATTAAAATCACATTTGAACAAATTTTTAATAATAATGCCAACAAAATTGAATTATGGGTTTATCGTTATTTCTAAAAAAATGATGTGTTAAAGAAGAATCCAAATATGAAATAATAGTCACAAAAGTGGACATGTTTTATTTTCATTGTATATGTTAAAAATGACCCTGTTTTTTTCATTTGTAAAGGAAGTCAAATGATCCAAACAGAAAAAATTAAAAGATTAATTTTTTAAAACGATTGAATGAAATTAAAAATAGACTAAAAATTTTATTTATAAATTTTTTACAAAAAATATAATTATATATCATGAATATTGACATAAAGAATAATAATTGATAGTTAAATCGTTACATATTCATGATGTCCAATAATAATTTGAACATTTAAACTATAATCCTCTTAAATAATATAATAGAAAAAAAACATTAAATAACATGTTATTAAATAAATTAAATATATGGTATGTCAAATGAGGATATACATACACCTCATAAATAAGGTAGGTGTATAACATCAGTATATGACTCAATGAAAGTAGATTGAGATGAAGTCCCTTACACTGAGTCTGATTTATCATGCATGTTCTTTATCATCCTTAATAATAATTTAAGGTCAATTTTTTTATTTTATATGTACATTTCTTAATTTTAGTATTCCTTTACAGTAACTTAATATCATTTTATATCAATTAGTTAATTTTATATGTTCATGTTGGACATTTTGTGGATATTTGGAACATGATTCCAAAATGACATCGGTTTGATGTGTATAGTCAAAATAGTATTGCTCCATCATCTACAGAATAATATTAATGAAATAATAATATATTTTATAAATCAATTAAACTTTTCAATCAAACAATTTATGTATTGTTATGAGAAATGAATAATGTTTTAATCATGAAGGCAATTGTCCTAACGTATGCATGTGTATCGTCATAATTTTTTAATGATCATTATGGAAAGAAGGTAGGTTTTATTTAAATATCTAGAATTAATATAATATCATAAAAATCATATTATTTAATTTAATATACTTATACATATGTTCCATGTGATGTGGTGATGAAAAATGAATCACAGCACCTCCTAGAGGTGATAGTTCACACATATGCAAGAATGATGATTTCATTTTCATGTGCGTGGAATGGTAAGAACATAAATGATATATTATTTTCCAATAAGTAATATAATGTAATGAATGAAACACCCAAATTTCATAGTACATCATCTCATTAAAGTTAATCAATAACTTTCCCTACACACAACACCGAGTTCGAGCACACCACAACATACCAAACTAGCCGTTCAAAAAGTGGTTATGAATAGTATTAAATTTATTTTGAATATTATATAATCTATGTAATTTTAACAACCATATCATGTGTTTCTTAAACATAATATAATAAAAAAATCATTTTTTAGTAAAAGAAGTATTTTTAAAAAAATGCAATTTTACCGGCATTTAATGAAGAACCTTTTTTTTAAAACATTATTTGACAGTTTTATATATTCAATTTAATGAAATTAAATTCTTCTTTAGAAATGGGGTATAAAAATTTAGGTTGGATAAATTTTTGGTATTTTTCTGATAACTTGCATATTTTGATGAATAGTGAAAAATACTATGTTTTAATTGAAAACAACTTTTTTAATTGAAATTATTTAAAGTGTTTAAATATTCATTTTAATGGTTTTTAAGTATAAATATATTATATTTTAATCATTTAATATAATTTAGGTCATGAATATTAATTTTAAATTTAAATTTGACATAACCACATGTCAATCTATTGAATGTTTTTACTTTTAAAAAAACCTCTTTTTGGTTTTGAAAATAGGAATTAATTTTAAATTAATTATTGAATCTTCTATTTTTTGAATTTTTTAAAATTTACATCATTTTTGAATTCTGAATATCAAAATTAACTTACTGTGAATTTTGGGTATTTTTCTAATAACATTCAATTTGTGATGAATAGTGAAAAACACTACGTTATTGTTCAAAACAGACGTTTTATTAAAATAGATATTTATTTTATTTATATTTATTTTAAGACAAAATTGATATATAATACCTATATATGTTCAATGTTATTCATTTGAGTCATTTTATATTAAAATTTGATGTATAAATTTTTACTGAACTTTTTACTGTCTTTTACCCACCTTCTAGAAGCATTTGGAAATTTTCATAAAACTTAATTTTTCTGTTTATGTGAGTTGAATTTCAAAAATCCATGAGAATCGTATGATATCAGTATGTAAAATGTGGTTCAATAAGTTGAAAATAATTTTTGGTGAATAGTAACTTTTGACTTATATTTACCATAGTTAAAAGTAAATACGGTAATTAAAGGTAAAAATGATATTATAATTACCCTAACATATGCCCTAATTCTACTGGAGAAGTGTATTTCAACCAAAAACAACCTTAGGAATAAAATATGATCCTTTAGGTCCACTTGTATTAGATTAGAACATATATTATTATTTTATTTATAGAAGAGTTAAATTTGGTAAATTCAATGTTTAATATCTAAACCATTTTTAATATAGGGTTACACAAAAGATAAATTCGATTATAAATATTAATTAGAAAGATAAAAATATTTCCTACATAATGGTATTTTATTTATAAATTTTAGACATTAAATAATTAAATTTATTAATGACACAATGATGATGCAGTAATTACCTTATTAATGAAAGAACCAAATAAATGTATTATAAATATTAAAATAAATATAATTTCAAAATTTTTATTACATCCAATAAATTTATAGGTTAATGTGACATGTTATGGTAGATTAAATGTAACTTGTTCTATGTAATCAAGTTTTGATAACATTCACAAAAACAAAATACTGCATAGTGTCGAGATTGACATAAATGAGTTTTTAAAAAAAATATTATATTATTAAATTATATAATATTCATAAAAATCTAAGGTTCTGCAAAAGGGAATAAATAATATAATATATGTCATTAATGAACAACTTGAGGTTCTATTGGAAGTTTACAGTATGTGTATTAACCATATAGTGTAAGAATACAAAAGACATGGTAAATGTTAAACTATTTAACTAAAAGTTAAATCTAAAATATAAGGTTATAATAGTTACCTAAACTAGTCTAAAACCTATTGGTTGAGTATTTTATACTAGTCCACACCTTATAATATAAATAAATCATTTTTTTCAATTAGAAACCGAAAATTATTTTATTATAATATAATATTTCAAGCTTTTCCTAAAGTGACACCAACCCTCTAATAAAAGGGTACTTCCCCTTATCTCAAAACCACAACTCCAAATCCATTTGGCTCGGCCAACCCCTACACAAATCACCTACCAACATCCCAAAATTCATCCTATAGGTCTTCCCTTGAGCATAAATGAATCCTATGGATCCCTTTTGTCCAAATCAAAAGAAAACACCCAAAGAAGAGGTACTTATTTTATCACCTCTTTTAAAGTTCTTTTCTTCTTCCACTTTCACTTTCATTGTTATTTCATACAAAAATAATAACTCCAATACCTTCTATATATTTTTATGTTATTACAAATATGGTACAACCATATTCATTATTATTTCCATTATATGAATGATAATTTCACCATTCGTGCGTACGTACGACTTATCGTCTCCACACCATGGTGTAATTTGTTATTCAACACTATTTTATTTTGATGGATATAATAATGAGTAATATGTCTGTAAATAATGAAAATTATATGATAATATGCTTTTAAAATTAATATAACATCCAATTACAAACCTTTTAATCATTATGTAGATGATATTGTTTCTCGTGTGTACGTACAGCTTACAGTCTCCACGACGCCATAAGATTCATTTCCATATTCACCATTCCACGATGATTATAAAAATATATATATTTAATAAGTATGTAATATATGACATAATAATGATACTGAAAACATATACATATATATATATCTGTGTATTTAAATATATCATATTCACTTTGTTCCGTTCAATACGATATAAAAACAGAAACAACGTTTATGCGCATGTACGGCCAACCGTCCCCATAAACGGTGTTTTACATTTCATCTATCTCTAAATAATACATATTTATATCCTAAATATATATATTATATATAAATATTTTTTTATATTCTTGAAGTATTTAAATAATTATCTAAGTGATACGATCATGAATCACAAGTTGAAACAAGTACGATAATGAAAGCGGTTATTACCTGAAATTTTAATTTAACATGGAAATTATTATTAAATGGGTAGTATAAAGTCGTAAATGAATCATGTATGATATCATAAATATTAATATGATTCTATTATAATTTAATAACAAACTATGGTCATCATAAAAGAAGTTAAACGTACCCACAGCTAAAGGAAAGTACAAGGTAAGGGTTATTTTCACAATCTCATTATTATCTGAGAATGTTTATGAGTAATTATTTACTTGGACATATTTATCATCTATACCCATATTTCATAAAAAAATTCAAAAGGAATATTTTAAGGTTTTATGGGAGGGTTTATTTAACTAGATCATCATTTTAAATGTTTTAAAGATTTATCTTTCTAAAAACTTTTAATTAATGTCCATGTTTTCAAAATGATTTTAAGGATTTATTTATATGGACATGAATGTTTTGAAATGATAATTATTTTCGAAAGTTTCAAAGTTATATGGGACACTATGATTCAAAACTCTTTTTTAAATTACTGCTTTTATAAATGTGTGACTTTTAAATGATTTCACAAGAAAGGGATATTTCTATCAAAAAGTTTTGCTGATCATTTTCAACTATGCCAGCATCCTTTACTTAATATTATTTTTGCCTAAGGTTCATTTATTATAATTCAATCTTCCATATTGTATTGAATGAGTTGTGATATTTTTGACTGTGGATATTCTATTTTTAGACCATTCATGGTTTATGGTTAATGTATTGACATTTCATATGATAGTTTTAATACTAATTTTTATGTTATGTTTAAACATTTTTATATGAGGAATACAGTGGACTTAGTATGTTACAGGTGGATCTCGTTATAGAAGCTTGATGCATCGGTAGGTCTAATGAGAAAAACTTGTGTCTTGGTACAAGGCCTTGTCAAAAAGTTAATTTGTAGTCTTGGCACAATGACTTGACATTGTGGTAATGATGTCTAATGTTAGGCATTCCCTCATTATGAAATTAGTTATTATATGTGATTATTCGACTAGTAGAATATCCATGTGCAAGTTTATATGGTGATGTTTGATTTATTTATTCCATATTATGTTCAAGATTTTGTTTAAATATACTGTAGTTTTTATTACACATCTTTCCTTAAATATTTATAGCTTCCAATAAATTATTTTCCCTTACTGAGCATTTGAGCTCACCCTTTTCTTATGTTGTATTTTTCTCGGATTCCAAGAAGTATATTTTGATTGATATGTAGGGTTAAGCTAAAGGGAATAATGTCATTCTTGAAGAACTATCAATGTTGTATTTTATGTTTGAAATTGTAATGTAATGTTGATTAAATATAACCTATTTTCCAAGACAGCTAAACCGATCGGTCTTTCGGGATGTGATTCCTTATAATCTTGCCAATTTATTAAAATAATGCACCAACTCTAGACTTCTGGGGTTGGATCATTACAGTTGGTGTTAGTAGAAGTTTTGAAAAGTCCTTGGAAACTAGATTTAGATAAACTCTAATTAGATCACATTACCCTAAGATAAAATTTGAGGATTAGTATTTATGAACTTCCTAGAATTTATGTAATGTGGAGATTTTGTGTATTTTCCAAGAAATACATCCCTGTATGGATACAAGCATTTATAGGTTGCTCTGCAATAGATGTACCTAGGAGTGTAAACTCTGAAAAAGCATTTTGGGATTGACCTGGGGTATCCTGGTACACAATAACGGGCCTTGCTACACTCTTGGTAATGACATTCCTAAGGGATATGCATAATATAATTCAAATTTTTATTAAATACATTATGAAGGATTTAGAAGTAAATACTTCCTCAAAGATTTTTTTGTGATTATAGATTATATGTATAATCTTTTCAATTAACGTTAGGTATTTTAAATGTTTAAAATAATTCATTGAGAATCATAAACTAACCTAGTGTATTCCATTATTTAGAAATGGTTCCCAGTAAATGGAATTAGAACTCCAGCTATACGCATGATCCAATGAGCAAGAAGGGCTACATCATTCATGGTATTAAGCCGTCATTTAGAAATGAAATAGTCTACCACGAATTATCATTATATGAAGAAATAGTATCATGTTTTAACAAGATAGGTATAGAATTTTCTAAGTCCATGGGTTTGAAGGTACGCAAGAGAATAAAAGGATGGAAGAGAGAAATATGGATAAAGGGAAGAGGGTAAAAGAAGAATTTTCCCTGATGTGATAACCGTGGAAAGAATCACCTTGGTAAATGCTTGATGGGAATGATAGTTTGTTTTAAGGGTGGAGAAAAAGGACACCAGGTACGTGATTGCAAGGGTATGAAAATGGTTTCAGATGTACAATGCTTCATCTGAAAGGAGTTGGGTCACTAGGCGAATCAATGTTCAAATCATCAGAGTATACCACAAATGATGATGTTGGATAATAGTAAAGTTATGATATTACCATAGACGAGGAGTAATGACTAGTGTTCTTATGTTGATATTAAATAATTATGTCATTTGAGTATTGTCTCATCAATGTACTAGTTATAATAATTATGGAGTATATAAGGATTGTACTGCTGTACTATTTCATTAAGGATTTGAGATTGTGTGGTACCGAGAAAAGTTACTAAATAGAAAGTTAATCATTTTAAAAAATACATGTTTTAAGGAATGATAAAAATTTAATTTGGTCTTCATATTGAGGTATTTATTTTGGAATAAGAGATGATTGATTTGGATAAATTATATTGGATATTATTGAAATCCTTAGAACTAATTAATATTTTGTTTATTCCAGCATTATTGGAGTTTACAAAATTGTTGGATATAAAGAGTATATCCTGGATTCTAGAAGTTACTATGGAGAATGAAAGTAATCAATATAGTTTAATTGTAATTCAGGGTGTTATCTAGTTTCAAAAGAATATATGATGAAGGTATTCACATGTTATTACGTTGCAAAAAGAATCTTCATTATGTTTCCCTTCTATATAAATTTTGTACTGTGAATAAGGACAGATGTATTTTTGATAAGATTAAATGTTGGAATGGATTAATTTTGACATTGGATACTATACGTAAGGTTATATAATTTCTTAAGATTATTTTTGAATTGTTATAAAAAAGACAACCCGAAGGTTCTGTGACAACCCGTCGCGTCTGACAAGACCACGAGACTTGAACCCGCAACCAAAGGGTTACAAGGGTGAATCCCCTACCACTGGCCCATGTGACGTCCTGGATTGTATAATGTAGTTTTTTTATATAGTTTGAAATATAAATTATAAATTCATTATTTTTGGAACCCCATGTGATTAGGATAAATAGAATATTTTTAAAATCTACTATCTTTTAGAGTGCAAGATGAATTTGTGGTCGGAAGTAGTTGATGGGTGAAACTCTACATGTCAAGTATATATATATATATTTCTCTTATTATATGAATAAATTAATTCATTAACTTTGTTAAAGGGATATTAAAACCAAAAATTTGTTCTCCTAATACATTATGTTTTTTTTAACCGATGATATGTTAAATCATCATAAATCGTTGGCTTTGAGGCTCTCAATTGTACACTTGTTTATGATTAATGACATTAATCTCTCCCAATAAATATTTACGTTTTACTCCAATTATGTGTCTCTAATTTCCACTGATGGTCTCCTAATAGAGAGCATAATTTGGTGGTGAATTTTTCATTTCCCTTTACCTCTTATTAAGACTAAATTTTATTAAACCAATTTCGGGTGTAGGTTTTCCACAAAGTTAGTTTTCTATTTTTAACCTTTTATTTTGGAAGAACAATTTCCAATTTTGAGGATGCTATTTATTGAATTAGATTAGAATCTAACACCCCCATATTTCATAATATGTTATCTCGGTAAAATAATTCAATAGCTTGTGCTACACGAAACACCAAGTTCGATCTTACCACAACTTACCAAACTAACCATTCAAAAAGAAGTTATGAATAGTATTAACTACATTTTGAATATTATGTATAATATATATATTTTTATTATCCATATTATGTGTTTCTTAGGCATAATATAATAACATATTCATTTTTTCAAATTAAAGAAGTATTTTTCAAAAAATGCAATTTTATCGCCTTTCAATTGAGAACCTTTTTCTTTAAACCAATATTTTACACTTTTATATATTTAATTTAATGAAACTAAATTTTTCTTTAGAAGTGGCACATAAAAATTTAATTTGGATAATTTTTTGGTACTTTTCCGATAGCTTTCATATTTTGATGAATAGTGAAAAATACTACGTTTTAATTGAAAACATATATTTTAATAAAAATAATTTACATTGTTAAATTAATAATTTGAAAAGTTTTATGGCATAATTTGATTATATTTTTATCATTTAGTACAATTTAGGTCATTATAAGTCATTTCACATTTAATTTTGACATAAACACATGTAAATAGTTTGATAGTTTTTAATTTTGAAAACCCCTCTTTTTGGTTTTGACAACAGGAATTAATTTTAAATTAATTATTTAAACATATAAGTTTTGAATTTTTTAAAATAGAATTTCTTTTTTAAATTCGGAATATCAAAATTACATTTGGGTGAATTTTTGGTATTTTTCTAAAAACATTCAATTTTTGATAAATAGTGAAAAACAATGCGTTATTGTTTAAAAATGACTTTTTATAAAAATAATTATATATTTTATTTATATATATTTAAAAAATAGATATATAATACCTATATAAGTTCAATGTAATTCATTGGAGTCATTTTATAATAAAATTAGACATATAAATTTTTATTGAACTTTTTACCATCATTTACCCACCTTCTATGAGCATTTGCAAATTTACATAAAACAAAATTTTTATACTTTTTTTAGTTGAATTTTAAAAATAAGATAGACACAGTTGAGATCAGAACGTAAAATGTGGTTCAATACGAAGAAAACAATTTTGGTGAATAGTATATTTTTGACTTTTATATACCGCGATTAAAATTAAATAAGGCAATTAAAGCTAATAATGATCTTATAATTACCATAACACATATAATAATTCTATTGGATAAGTGTATTTAGACCAATAACAACCTTATGAATAAAATATTATCTTTTAGGTCCACTTGGATTAGATTAAGACATTTATTATTATTTTATTTAAAGAAGAGTTAAAAGTTTTAAATTCGATGTTTAATAACTAAACCATTTTTAATATAGGGTTACACATAAGATAAATCCAAATATAAATGTTCATTTGAAATATAAAATTATTTCCTACATGATGGTATTTTATTTATAATTTTTAGACCTTGACTAATTAAATTTATTTATGACACAATGATGATGTAGTAATTACCTTATTAATGAAAAAATCAAATAAATGGTATTATAAATATTAAAATAAATATAATTTCAACCTTTTTATGACATAAAATAATTTTATAGGTGCATATTACTTGTTAGGGTTGATTAAATGTATATTTTTTGAAGTAATCAAGTTGTGATTACATTTACAAAAACCAAATAATAAATAGTGTCAAAATTGACATAAATGAGTTTTTAAAATTTTATTATATTATAAAATTATATAATATTCATAAAAATATATGGTTCGTCCAATGGGCTTAAATAATATTATATATATCATTTAAGACCCACTTAAGTTTATATTGGAAGTTTAGAGTATGTTTATTAACTATATAGTTTAAGAATACAATAAGACACGATATAAGTTAAAGAATTTAACTAAGAGTGAAATCTAAAAGTTAAGGTTAATATGGTGACATAAACCTATCTCAAACCTCTTAGATGAGTTGTTATAGAACCATACCCACCTTATTCTAGAAATAAATCATTTTTAAGTCATTATAAACCGAAAATTATTTTATTATAAATTAATATTTCATGCTTTTCCTAAAGTGACCCTCACCCCTCTTATAAATGTGTACTTCCCCTTCTCTCAAAATCAGAAATCCAAAGCCATTTGGCTCAACCAACCCTTGCCCAAATATACTCCCAACACCACTCAATTCATACTAGAGGCCTTTCCTTGAAAATAAAGGCAACCTAAGGATCTCTTTTGTTTAAATCAAAAGGAAATATCCAAAGAAGAGGTAATTATTTTGTCGCCTCTTTCAAAGTTCTTTTCTTCTTCCACTTTCCCTTTCATTGTTTTTTCAATAAAAAAACTAGTACCTTATACATAATTTGATTTTATTATAGATATTTTACAACTATATTCATTATTATATCTATCCTATGAATGATAGTGTCACCATGCGTGCGTATGTAAAACTTACCGTCTCCAAACCATGGTGTAATTTGTTATTCAACAGTATTTTATTTGGATGAATATAATAAGATGTAATATGTTTATAAATAATGAAAATAACTTGATAATGTCTCTGTAATATTAATATATCATCCATTTCCATAAATTTTAATAATTAATGAAATGATATCACCGCTCATGTGTACGTACGACTTACCATCTCCACGATGCGATGAGATTCATTTCCCTATTCTGCATTCAACGATGATTATAAAATATATATATTTAATAAGTATGTAATATATGACATAATAATTCTAGATAAAACACACACACATATATATATATATTTAAATATATCTTATTCACTTAGTTACATTCAATACAAAATGAAACAGAAACAGTGTTTATGCGTATGTACAGCCTACAGTCTCCATAAATGATGTTTTTCATTTCATATATCTATCGATTATAAATATTTATATTGTAAATATATATTATATATAAATCATATTTTATATTCTCTATGTATTTAAATCATGATGTAATTGATGCGATCTATAATAACAAGTTAAAACATGTACGATAACGAAAGCGATTATTACCCGAAATATTAATTTACTTTGGAAATTAATATTAAATGGGAAGTATAAAGTCATAAATGAATCATTTATGATATCAAAAATATAAATATGGTTCTGGTATAATTTAATAACATTTTATAGTCATCATATAGTAATTTAAACGTACCCACGACTAATGGAAAGTACAATGTAAGTGTTATTTCCTCATTCTCATTATTATATGAGGTTGTTTATGTGTAAGTATTTATTAGGAAATATTTGTCATAAATATCCATATTTCATAAAAAAGATTTCAAAAAGAATATTTTAAGGTTTTATGGGATGGTCTATTTAACTATATCATTATTTTAAATGTTTTAAAGATTTAGCATTCTAAATACTTTTAATTAATGTCCATGTTTTCAAAATGATTTTAAGGATTTATATATATTGACATGAATGTTTTGAAATGATATATATTTTCAAATGTTTCAAAGTGGTATGGGACACATTGATTCAAAAATCAATTTTATATTACTTCTTTTATAATTGTGTTACTTTTAAATGATTTCACAAAAGGGATATTTCACTCAAAAAGCTTTACTGGTCATTTTCAACAATGTCAACCTCCTTTACTGGCTATTATTTTTGATTGAGGTTGATTTATTATTATAAAATCATCCATATTGTATTTAATGAGTTATTATAAGTTTGAATGTGGATGTTCTATTTTTATAAAATTCATGGTATATGGTTAATTTATTGGCATTTCTTATGCTACTTTTAATATGAATGTTTATGTTATGTTTCAAATTTTTCTTATGTTGAATGAATCAGACTTAGTAAGTAAAGGGGTAGCCAGCTATAGATACTTGATTCATCAGTAGGTCTCATGAGACTAACTAGTGTCTAGGAAGAAGGCCTTGATAGAAATTTTATTTGTAGTCTTGGCACAAGGCCTTGAATTTGTAGTAATGTAGTACGACATTTGCCATTTCACTATTATGAAATTAGTTATTACATGTGATTATTAGACTAGTAGAATATCTTTGTGTATGTTCTTATGGTGATGTTTTATTTATTTTTTCCATATTATGTTCATGATTATGTTTAAAAAGGTTTTTGTTTTTATTACACATCTTTCCTTAAAAGTATACAGCTTCCACTACATTATTTACACTTACTGGGCATCTGATCTCACCCCTTTCTTATGTTTTATTTTCCCAGGATTCTAAGAAGTGTATTATGATTGATATATATGGTTAAGATAAAGGAAATAATGGATTTCTCAATGAATTATCTATGTTCTATTTTATGTTTTAAATTTTGATGTAATGTTGATGTATGTAATCTATTTTCCAAGGCTTCTAAATAGATCAGTCTTTCGGGACATGATTCATTGTAATCATGACAATGTATTAAAATAATGCACTAACATCGGGCTTCTAGGATCGTGGTGTTACAATGAATATAATTTGTAAAATATTAAATCACTAAAATGCGTCTTGATATATAGCTATGGAAAATGAATTATATCGGCCAGTGAGGTGGTATTCTGCCGTTCACACGGACGTTTAATTTTTTCTCATTTTATAGAAGTGGAAATAGATTTAAATTATAAAATTAACATAATAAATTATTATTATATTTATGATACAATATTTATTATTTCATCATGGTTGAAAGAATATTTTAACTAATTTTAATAAGAAAGAAAATATAAACACTAAATTAAAACGATAGCCTCTTCTCCATATGACCTACTTTGATTAACAAAATAAAACCTATTAAGATGGTGTTATGATTAAAATAATAACTATAGAATGTGGTTACAAATTCATATAAGGGATTTTTTTATGTGGTGGAAGAACCAAATATGTTGTTATGTGTAATGAAAAGTGAAGAATAGATTCCCTTTTATAACAGAGTATAGGGGCACTCTGGGATCTCATTAAAATGATAAATTTATATATATAAAATTTCGATTAAAATGGGTGAAATTTTTTTTATTTATAATATAGGATTATGATGGGCCTAAATCCATTCATTCAATAAAAATTATACATGTTTTGAATAATTTTTTAATCATTTTATTTTTGTTTTATCCCTTATTGGACGTTTTTAATTCTTACCAAGATATGAAGTAATTTACACATTGAGGGTAAATATAATTACTATAAAATGGAAAAGGACCCTTAAATGAGTTACTGGTGATATTTTAAGACTTGTACCAATCATTTTTATGAAAAATCGATTTTTAATTATTTTATATAATCTAAAAAAATATTATTTATTTTGAAATATCAATAAAGTAATTTTTGAACCCAATTCATTACATTGCTTTTTAAAAATATCATAAAAACAAGATAAATTCAAACCAATATACCTAATAAAAATTAACAGGTAAATAAAATTTTAATATTAATATATGAAATCAATAATCTTAATGTATATTTAATTTATAATTTTTAATATCATTTATTTGATATTTCCTTTAATTACACAATTAATGCATCGTCATTTTGTAAGATATTATTTTAAATATTTATTCTGTAACAATTAAAAATAAATAATATTGAAAAGTATAAATGTTTTATATTCAAAATTACAACTTATATTTGAACATATCCTTTATTTTTCTTCATATAAAATTTACATTTATTGTTAAAGAAAAAAGAAATAACAGATTGACTTTCGATTCAATATTATACTATAATGGTTATATTCTCACCCAAAAGGATATATATGGTATCATGAATGATATAATTATGATTATAGATGAATAAAACGTACCCAATTAAATTAGAACATGTGATACTGTAATTTTATAATATTTATAATATTATTTTTAACCTTAATTACCTGATTCACCCTTATTCGTTGTAATAAAAAAATATTAAAGATATTATTCATAAATTGATGAATAATAAATGAGAACTATTTACTAAATTTGGACCATATGATTAAAATATGGAATCCACTTTAAAAAATTCAGAACACATAATTTGTATAAATTAATTAAAAATTAATCATGCTGATGAAACTAGAAAAATGCTTTTAAAATAAAAATGTTCAAAAGTTCATAATGTTTTTATATCCAACTTCAATGTGAAATTTATTCCAATGTATTTACTTGTATTAAATGCTAAAATATTGATCAAAAATTAATTCAAATACAGTCCAAATGATAATATTACAATATTAACAAATCATAAGGAATAATTTTTCAATTAAAATATAATATTGGATTATTTATTCATCATAACATGAATAGTATTAGAAAAAGAATTTAAAATTCAACCAAAGTAAATTTTTATAATCATTTTTCAATGAGTAATTATATTTTCTTCAAATATAATGTAAAAAAATTTCAAATAAATTTTTTATTAATGGTGTTCCATCGAAAGGAGGAGAATATGCCTTTTTAGAAATATATATGTTTTATCCATAAAATTGATGTTTGTCTTATATCACGTATAGAAAAAATATAAGATAAATGTCAAATATTATATTTAACTTATTATATATTTATTTAATTAATATTATCTAATAGAATTTATTTTATAATTTACTTTTATAAAACACACTTGTGCATATTTCAGTTGTTATTTAGAAAATCGTTTCTTTTAATTCTAAAAAAGGGTTTAAATTCATTTATAATTATCATTTGAAAAGAGGTTTAATTATATATAAATGGGTAAACCATATATTCACAATTTATGTTAATCATGTTAATTCCAAGAATTATAATGGATAAATTATAATAGTATGATAATAACATTTACTTGTTCATTTAATCTCAATAGGGAATATCATGCACACTATCGAAAATAGTATTTTTTTAAAATAATGTTACATTTTTAACTCCATTTAAAAAATTACAGCCTTGAAATTTGTTTTTGGTATTAGTATTTTGGGTTTTTCTTTTCAAACTACCTTTATTGAAATCTCACAATAGAAAATTGATAAATGAATATTCTATTTTAACAAAACATAAGACATATACAAATGTCAGAGGAGATAATACATGTTAGGGTTTCTTATAGGAAATAGTAGAATTTTAATTGAAAAAAATGTGTTTTTTGAGGAGAGTGATAGAAAATATTTTCTCCATAATGTTAATAACAAAAAAACCATAGTTATGTTATAGGTTAACAATGTCATTTATTTCTCAATAAGAAATGTAAACAGGTAATGTTTTGGTTTCAATATTATTTTCATAGTGAGGTGGAATTATATTACATCTTAGAATAAATACATTAGAAAAAATACATACATTCAATGTATAGTTTCATCCTTTCATCAATTTCCACCATAGACACATCTTTTTCTCCAAATAATGAGTATTCAAGCTGATTCTCTCACGCCTGAAATAATATAATAAATTTCTATGGTTCCCATTATCAAAAATTATAACTATCTATTATTACTTTCATTAGAAAATACACGAAAAATAATAGTGAGGATAATATAAGATATTTCCCCAAAAATAATAATTTTTTATATGATGAAAAATACATTAATCTCTTAAAAAATATATATAACACAAAATGTCCAACATTAACCATTTAACAAATAATTGTCCTCAAAATTCCTTAAAAATATTATAGACTAAGATTGAAACAGATAATTCAGAATGATTTGATCACATAGTCTACCAAGGTAATTTTAAAAATTATCTTTACATTATATCATTTACTCATGAAGTCTTATACCAAATAGTAATTACCCTAAAAATCAACAATATATGGAAACCATTTACACACAAAAACCTGAATCACCATAAATCAACAATAAAATCAAAGATTTCTACAATAATAAAATAAACCATTACCCCTAAAATAAAATCCCATAGTATTATATTTTTCATTATCGTATACAATTCTCAAAATAGCGAATATCTTCCAAAAAAATATTAATCACATAGTCGGCAAATTAATTCCCAATGCCAACGTAATATATTTGATAAAATAATATGTTTCAGAAAAATCATCCATATTGTTTAAACTAACATTACTAGAATCAAAATTCAAAATAAACTAGGATTTCATGTAGGCTAGTGGTAGGAGATTCACTATTATTTCCATTTGGGTAAAGGTTGGATTCCATCGACCTTTCTAGACATGATTTATTTTCTCCCATCCCATATGTTTTCTATGTAGTAAAACTATATAATTCTTATAAAATTTCCAAAATATGTAAAATTCATCAAAAATAATAATAACATGTTTTATCAAAAAAATTATCTGATACCATTAACTATTCTTCCCTGAAACGTAATAACCCATAATTACCTAAAAATTAATGTATCCAAAAATACTGTTAGCCACATTAATTTTTCATAACATAAATCCAGAAAAGGGGTTTCTATGACACAAAACATATGATCAACATGAAAAATATAAATCCATTATTATATCCATCACATTTATGAAAACAACCTAGCCTCCAATTTTTTCTAAATCATCCCCATATACCAACTTTAAGGACATTCCCTTAAAATAATACATAATCTGAAGTTATTTAAATAATTTTAATTTCATTAACCTTGAGGATACTTTTAGGATTATAGATTTAAATAATTAGGGAATTTCTCATACATAATAAAACCTTACCAATAAAATATGGACACTACTGAACAGTAACCATTTTTTACATAATATAAAACATTTAAATCCAAGCACGATGACTTTTAATAAATATGTACACATCATTCAACATGACATCTCAAAATCCATACTTATCCTAAATTACAATTTACAACATTAATAATAATGTGATGAGTATAAAAAAGAACAGTAAGTGAAATAAATAGATAAAAACCCTTGGTTCTTTGATAAACATTGCAGCCTCGGAAAAAATAATAAAATGTACTAATTTTCATCTATAATATGTATTAAATACATTCCAATTAAAATAATATCATTTTATACTTTTTTTAAAACACATGATTACCATAAAACCCATAGAAAGATTAGAAAATACATAATGGTCCCTTTGTAAAAAAAATTACTTGTTACTTTAATAAATATAATTACTAGGTAATTGACATCCATGCATGTCACTCTTATAAATGGATCAACCATATAGCTATGTTCCATAACCAATGCATTGGAGGTTATAACATAAATAATCATACCGTGTTTATCACAAAACCACCAGTATATTTTTTATAATGTAAACAACCATCCATTATCCAAGTACCATTAAATAATCAAAAACCATAAAACACTCAAATTTATTCATATCACATTACAATTTCATTTTAACTCATAAATTAACACTTCATGTAAAATAAATAGTCAATCCATTTAAAAAAATATTTAATTAAAAAATACCCATAAAAGAAAAATATTTTCTTATTTTTCTTTTAATAAAATGAAGTCATGTATGGGATTACAAATACCAAATAATTACCATGGAGGTGGGGAATTTTTTGTCGCTGTATATGTTAAAAATAAAATTATTCTTTTCATTTTTAAATGAATTCAAATGTTCCAATCATAAAACATAAAAATATTTTGTTTGAAAATCCGTAAATTAAATTTAAAAAATATATAAATTGTTTAAGAAACTGGTTCTTATTTTAGGTACATATCCTTTAATTTCTAAAAAGTATCTTTTAAAATTACTAAATAAAACCTATTATAAATTCCCTTAGAGGTCTTAAATGTAAAATAGGTGTCTGGGGATCCTTCAAATACATGAAACCATGTTTTGGAGTGAAATATTCTACATTAATGGTTAGTTTGAACCACATGGTGAAGGAAAAACTATTGGATAAAATCCATAGAGGATGGATAGTGGGGATCTATAGGAGTCATGATTTGATAAAAAAATTAATTCAGGTAACAAAGACATGCGAATATATATTAAATTTTGACATTGGGTTTTGGAGTGGTCCGTGCATGATTAGTCCAACCATATTGACACACCAAGTGAGGTGACCTTCCGTATTACTAACTATGTGAGGTTCACTTCCCTATAGCTTACCACACATTGATGGCATACAATTTATTAAATTTTTCACTTAAATCTTGTGACCCTTTGGTTTGTGCGAAATTAAAAAATTTCCCCTCTTTAATCTACTAAATTAACACTTTATTTCACTTTTCTTCAACATTAATAACCTTCACTATATGAGATCCCTCTGGACAAACTAATATTGTATTTCAGATAACTCCTCCATCTAAAATTTGTTTCAAGGGAATCTCCTCCAAATGATATGCATCTGTGAGTAGTCGATTCCCTTTTATTGTTTCTTCATTTGTTTTGGTATCAGCTTCTCTACTTTGCTACAAGATAACATTCCCTAATTTCTTGTTCATCAACAAATATTATTTTTCTCCCAATTTGAGTTTTATCAGGAGTTTATACTGGATGAGACCTCTTCTACCGAGCTACGATAGGTGGTCTATATTTTTCTCATTATTTTTAATGATTTATTAGGCTATCTACCTTTGTGACAACCTTTGTAAATTAAATTGTGTCCCAAAAATTGAATAGCTTAATTGAATTAATTTAATTAAGCATATTAGGGAATCTCTTAGGTTTCTTTGGTATGTATTGATTGTTTTTTCCCCAACCAAAATCCTCTCATTGTGAGAACTATGTATTCGAATTGAATTTTCCCTTCTGTTAAATAATCCTTGTAGTGTGTTTAATATATTTCCCAAATAATGGAATCAAAATTATGAATAATTGGAATTGAATAATTTGACTATGAGATGTATTTTCATCCTTTAATTGTGTTATCATGTTCTTCCAAACAAGAATTGAATAAACATATTTTTAAATATTGGTCAAATTATTGGGCATACACATTGGTTACAATATAATTGCTTGAATGGTTAATTTTTCAATTTTGAAAATGAGTGGGCATAGTTATGGTAGAATGTGGTGATGGAATTTATTGATGAATAAAATGAATTTTTTTTAAATGGTAGTGGATTAATTGGTTTTTACACCTTGTGTACTGATTCAATTTTTATTTCTTGGATGATACCACTTGGATTGTGAATATGATTGTGGATTCCTTTGATATAGTATGATCCTTGGGTCTTGACTCTTTGGTATTCTTTGTGCCTTCTTACCCCTTGGATCTGCCATACAAGGAATCATAGAGGATATGATTAGTTGACATGCTCTAAGGAATCTGACAAGTGCTTAACCATGTTTCCATCAAGATGCTTATGGGACCCGATAGGGATGCCTTTGTATTATTAACCTTGGATCTGAACCATCATGGAAATACAAATTGATTATACAATAGACTGTAGAAATGTGATGCACCCGATTATAAATCATTGTCATCGATGTTCTCACTCTTCAGATTATACATCAATGCAATGGAAGACATGACATGTTATGAATGGAAATGACATATTTGTAATTTATGCATTGTTTATAGCATCATTATTATAAGAGAATGAAAATCATATATTGGGTACCTTGAGAAAATATTTCAGTGTTACTGGTTTAGTAGTTACATTACATAGAAAAATTTACTTTATTTTACTTCTTACCAATTTACCCATACACTACATATCTTATTATACTGCACATCCTAGGTTGTATAGATATTTTGGTGGTTACCTTCTATTATTTTATATCATACCCAATTCGAGCCAACGATGGGTACCCGGACAGACTATTTGGATGCTAGTAGTGACTAGAGAAAGTTCCCATAGTTTGATGCTTGATTTATTAGCATGCATAAGATACGTTGAGCACAATATCGACATGAGTCTCATGATTCTATTTGAAGATAATATTTTTTGATATTTTGGGTATTTCTAGATATGTATTGTACTGTACTGATTTTTACCTATATGGGATGATTTTTAGATACATTACCTGATATTCACTATGTATGAGATAACTTATTTTATTCTTAACATTTTCATTTTGTTCATCTATTTGTAGTATGATTATCTTCTTATAATACTTCTATGTTATTGATATTTTGTTTTGTTACACTTTGGTGATGAGGTCATATTCTCCCCATTGACACACCTAGTGTACTGACCCAAACATTCATCAATGTAATTTATCTACATCTTATAGTAATGTCATATAGTATAAATCACATTAAAAAACTTATATACCATAACAAAAACACTATAAATGAATAACTAATTAAATAATAAGTATTTCTAGATGTTACGGAACCAATACCCATGAAATAGTAAATTGGAATTAGGAATAGTAATATAAACGTTATGAATAGTAAATGGGCCAATTGAATAGAAACCTCACCCATGAAATTTGAAATAAAATTTAGGCATTTTATAAATTAAATAATGATATAATTATATTATAGAATGAGTAAATACATGTTTTAATAAGAATAAATTAAGTATTGGTATTATTGTATGTCATAAGTATTTAATTATAATTATATAATTACTTTAATAATTTAAAAGAAAATTTGTTTTCATAAAATAAATCCATAAATTAATATTATTATGGCTTATAATTTTAAGATATTATTTTAGAACTTATGAAATTTTGAAAAGTGTTAAAAAATAAATTAAAAATTTATATCAGTATTTTCAATGTAAAGGAATAATTTAAATAAATATTTTATTACTCATATTAAATAAATTATATAGAAAAAATGGATTTCTTTTTTCAATTCTATACATTAAAAATGGTCAGGGTCAATTTTTGGTATTTTTTCTGAAATATCTGATTTTTTGTGAATAGAAAAATATGTTAATTTATGATATAAAAATATGATAAGTTATGTACACTATTCCTTGAGTTATGGATGATGTAAAAACCATTGGTTAAATTTCACATTGTCTAAATACCTTATTTAGTCTCAATAATTGATTATTTTGCATTTATTGAGAAAAATAATAATCTAATGACACAAATAAAGAGAAAACTCCCCCTGTTGAACTTTAAATACCACCACTCACCACATCTTCCCCTCACACCTCTTATGCTTTGATCCCTATTAAAATTATATGAAAACCCTCCCAAGGACCCTTTCCCATGTATAGTATCTCTTTATATAATCAAAAAACCAAAACCATTTCTTTAAGGATGTTCTCAATGAGGATAAATCCAAGATGTAAAAATACTCATTCTTTTTCTACAATTTTCTTTTCTATTTCATTTCGTTTCGTCTATTATACTCACGTTATCAAATCCAAATGGAATGATAACTCTATTTTGTTTTATATAACAAAATTAAATTATATAAATGGATGATCCATCATTAAACCCCTCCCACCCTCACTTTTAATTTAAAAATGAGATCATTTCCCATGATGAGTCAATTAATGGACATCGTGGATGATGCATATTAATTTTTCTTTAATGCCTAAATGAATGTTAATAAACCCAATATAAAGGATGAAAAATATTTTAAAATTTATTTTAAAATCACTTTCTATTATATAACTAACAATTTTACATAATACTAAATGATAAAAAAATGAGTTCTTTGTGATAGAAAAAACTGCCAAAATTAACCTAAAACGATCATCATTATCAATTATTTAATGATTCATCCTCACACCAAATTTAAAAACTATTTATAATAACTTTTAATGTTATGGATGATCATTAAGTACAAATAATAAATTTTTTTGTTTATTTATCCTCATTTTTCAAAAACATTTATTCATGCATACAAGTGAATTGATCAAGAAAAATATGAAAACAAACAGTTCTGAATGACGAAATTAAATTTAGTAGCTCATAGAAATACCCATAAATGAACTCGATAAAATAATAATGAATCAAATAAATGTATAAAAGGTTCTTCATTTTGTTATTTAATTAATCTAATATGATTCTGTATTATCTTAATGTGATGAAATCATTTAGATGTAAGGTTGGAGGAATTATCGATCTCAACTCCCATTTATTTGGATTTACCTCTTTTACTCCACTTTCCATATGTATATTCCATAAAAACAGTTTCAACATCATTATCCTATCTTTTATAGGATATACTGGTTTTCCATTTCAATTTATTAAAAAAATGTTTTCCAAAAGAACTATTCTTTAAAAAACATACCTTTTACTTCTCAAGATTGTATATTCTTTAATCTAGGTTGATGGTTATTAAATAAACAATGGTCTTCCATATTTCATTTATAAACCCAATATGTATGAATGTTTTATTTAAAAAATTAAACCAATTACTTTCCTTGGGTAATTTTATGTTTGTATTAGATATCCATTCTATGTGGAAAGTGTGATAATGTAAATGTTATGATATGATGGGTGACCCCAAACTTATATAAAATATGTGAATGATATGATATAATGGGGGATTATGGAATTATATATCACTCCAATTCATTTTTTATTGTGTTTCATCTCATGATAAAATTGGAATATACAAGAACATTATGCAATATTTGTTAACAACAACGTTTTGTAGTTGACCACTATGACATGATGTTTCATTTTTATGCATTACCACAGTCCATACCATTATATTGGTAAATGTTCTTTTATATCCTCTTTATGGGCTTTTAGATCACCATTTCGGATGTATATCCTTAGGTGGCAACTGCTACTAGGGAGAATTCTAGGGCCAATAATAAGCTAGAGAAGAAGGAATTAAATAAATGTTTATGTTTTATTTTGAATCTTTTTTGTACAGCCCTGATTTTTTCAAGACACTAAACCATTGGATCCTTTTCATGTAATTATTTTATGTTATTTATCTATTTAATGATGTAAAAGTAGAGTAAGAAAAATTAGGGTCACTATAGTTTGTATCATAACATAGTTTAGTTAATTTGGGAATTAAGATTAGTGATCCTATGTGAAAACCCATAGTATAATACTATGTATAAGTAAGAACTCAAAAATATTTTTTTAGAAAAGTTTAAATGTATAAATTCTAGAAGATACCTATTTAGAATAATTTTCACATTGGAATAATTTATTTATTCATGTTTTTTTAATTTATTTGTTTATAACCTTTTCTAATTTAGAGAATGTTGGGGACTCTGAGAATGTAAGCTAAAAAATTGTGTGAGGGACAATGCAACAATTGTTCAAATGACATCCCAAATTCCATGGAAGGTGGAGTTTAAAATTTCATGGTGATTATTTCCCAATTGTTTCTAGTTATGAATAGTAACATTAATAATGCAGAATTTCTACTTCAACATAAGATGGAGAAACTGTTAATCAAGTGTTTTATGTGGAAAAGACCACTGTTTTTTAGTTGATCATATAATCCACTAGTCTTTGAAAAATTTGGTCAACTCAATAGTTAGGATCCTTTCTATGAAACATTGTTCTTAGAGGGAGATGGTGACTCTGTCCATTTACTATTTTGATAGAGAAGACGATCAATGGTGGCATTTGATTATGAACACAATGCCGAATAATGAAATAGAAGAGATATCGTGGGAAAATATTATGATAATGTTTCTTAACAAGTATTTCCATAAAAACATTTTACAAATATAAAAAGATAATTCATAAAGTAAAAGAAAAAGGAAGGTCAATATGTCACGGCCCGTGAAGAAATTTGCACATGGCTTGCAAGGTACGCTTCGGGTTTTTTTATAAAAAATGATAGAAAATTTGTTAGATTTTTAATTGGATTACAACAACACATTCTATTTTCTGTATAAACAAGATACTTTGGGAGTTATAAAGATGTTGTTCGATGTGATATGAAAGTGGAGATAGAGTTAGGAGAATAGTCTCATGATATGGTGATAATAAACAAAAGTTTTAGTTTCGAGATAGAGGATATAATGATAATGGTGGAATGAAAACTCAACCACCCAAGTGTTCGAAATTGGGGAATAAGCATCAGGGGAATTGCCTCAAATGGATGGGAAAATGATTCAAATGTGGGATATTGGGCCACAATGCACATGAATGTTCAGAAGAAATAAGGTTGTTGTATAATGTAGTGGAGGAAAAGAGTGTACCACCCATGGTACAATGCTATAACTATAAAGATAATGTGAACTATAAGAGTCCTTTCACTAAATCCCAGGTTCTTGATGGTAATCAATATCACCATACACCAATCCACACGAAAAAAGGAAGGAATATGCCATCACTTATTTAGAAGTGGAGAAAGATAATGATGTGTTATAGGGTACACTTAATATTCTCTCAAGAATGAAGAATGTATTATTTAATTCTGGTTCTACATGTTTCTTTGTATCATTAACATTTTCTATAACTGTTGAATCGAATCCACGAAACCATGATGTAGATATATCTATTAAAAACCCAACTAAATATATCATTGCAACCCAAGTGTTGGAGTCTTCTCCTGTTAGTATATGTATGAAGATTTTTCCAATGAATCACAAAATACCTTCCATGGTGGAATTGGACTCTATTAAAGGGATAGATTTGTTATCTTCATATATAGAACACATCAAATGTCTAGAAAATGAAATATATTTTCATATTCTGAACCATCACATGCTCCTCGAAAAATGTAAGGAATATCATGAATATCCTATGGAAAATCCTTCAACAGTGTGGGTGTTGATTCCCTATGAAGAATAATATCTCTCTCAAATGGTTGATTCAATGGAAGGTATCAACCTTTGGGAAATTCCAATACTCAAGGAATATAATTTTCTATTTTTGGAAGAGTTTCCTAGACTTTTCCCATATCACAAGGTACAGTTCTCAATAATACTTATAACAAGAGTTAATCATATCTTCAAGTGTCCCTATAATATCGATTCGATCAAATATGATGATATATAGAATAATTTTTAAGATAATTGGGAAAAAGGGTTCATACTCACTAGTGTGTCACCATGGGGTGTTCCATTTCTCTTTGTCGAGATGCATGATGGATCAATGAGGAAATGCATCTATTATCAAGAACTCAACAATATCCCCATAAACAACGAGTATCATATTCCAAGGATTGATGACTTGTTCAATCAGTTACAATTACCTCATTACATGTAAAAGTTGAATCTTTCTTCTAGATATAATTAGCTAAAGGTGAAGAAGGATGATATTCATAAAATTTCCTTCTGTATAAGGTATAAGAACTATTAGTTTTTGGAGACACACGTCAAACATAATAATTCCCTAAAATCATCAAGGATTTGACGAATAGAGTATTTATACATTGCATTGGAATATTTGTGGTAGTTTTTATTAATTATATTTTTATCCAATCCATGATATATGAGGACATGATGAACATATAGAGGTTTTTTTGTGATATTATGAAAGGATATGTTTTATGCTATGTTCATAAAGTGGGATTTTTGGATGATGTAAGTCATAATCTTGGTACATGAGATCTCAAGTGAGGGAATTTATATAGAAAATTCAAAATCAAATGCAACTGAGGAATGACCCAGACCCAATAGTGTAACAAAAATAACACTTTTCATGGCTTAATAGGGTACTTTCATTGTTTTTTGATAAATTTATAATGATTTTCAATCCTACAAAATAAGTTAATAGGGGAAGGGGTAATGTATCTATGGATATAAAAATGTGAGGAAAGCTTCAAGGACCCAATGTGGAGGCTGATCACTACACCTATATGCACATTAAAAAAACTAGATAATGTTTTGTAATATTAAATGATGCTTTACAAAATTTATTGTGTTGTGTAATTAGTAAAAATGATAATTTTGAAGCCTATGGACCATAACAGTTGTTGATCCATGAGTAGAACTACCCTACACATGATCTATAGTTAAAAGATGTGATTTTTTCCATGACAATCTGGTGACACTACCTCTATTTTGATAATTGTGACTTATATCATTTTCACAAGATCATAATGTATATATTCCTAAAAAGGAGCTCAAAATGAATAAATGGATATGTTTATTTAGTATCAAATAATATTATTTCTCTATTCACTATCATCCTTGAATAGTGAACAAGGTAGGAGATGATATTAGTATAATGAAACCGGGTTCTCTATCCATGTTGCTGGTTAAGAAAACCCTTATCTTCATGGATATGAAATGAATAGATTTGGAAATCATAACAGTAGTTAATACATCCTACACTTCCCAAATTATTTCCTAACTATCAATCCAAGTGTATATTACGGAAGAAGAATGGGATGACCAATATTTACAAAAGAAGTTGAATGTAGTGGAGTAATCGAAACTACAAGAGTTACGTATCAATGAAGATAGTGTGATTCAGTTTTGAATGAGGATCTATGTTATTTCATCACCTGAGGTAATGAAACAACTATTGGGAAATGCACATAGCTCAACATTCACTATCCATCCTGAGAGTACCAAGATGTACCATGTTCTCTGAGAACACTTATGGTGGGTTAACATGAATAAGAATATTTCAGAGTGTATCACAAGGTTATTGATATGTTAGCATGTTAGAGTAGAGTAATATAAGTCCAATGGGATGATGAAACAATTTATTATACCCATGTAGAAATAAGATAATATCACTATAGGCTTTTTCAAAGGTATCTCGATTAAATCCAAAGTTAATACTGCGATATGGGTTTTGTTGGACTGACTCACCATGAATTTGAACATTATCACTATTAGGGAAGCTCTCTTTATTAAAAAAACTTTCAATGATATATGTGAAGAAATTGGTGAGACTACACATGACTCCACTCTCGATTTTCTCTTATTGTGATCCGATGTTCACATCTAAATTCTAGAGGAGCCTTCAGTATTCTTTGTGTGTTGAATTAAATTTTAGCATGGCCATTCACATTCAACCAGATGGGAAATATGAAAGGACTGTTCAGATTATAGATGAAATGCTAAGAGAATACTTAATAGAATTCCAAAGGGGGTGTTATTATAATATCCCATTTTTTGAGTTCTCATACAACAATAGAATCAACTCAAGTATTCAAATGACCCTATATTAAGCTATGTATGGAAAGCGATGTAGAACTCAAACATGTTGGGAGGAAGTTTATGAAAGGTATATACTTTTACCTGATATTATACAAGATATGATAGAGAATGTTCAATCCATCCAACAACATATTATTGTTGCTCAATTTTGGAAAAAGATCTATGATGATAACTATAATAGGGACATGGTGTTCTATATTGGAGATAAATCGTTCCTTCAAATATCACCAAGGAAAAGAGTCATATAGTTTGAAAAGAAAGGGAATATAAAACCAAGTATTGTCCCCTTTGATATCCTTGATTGCATATGATATGTGGCCCATTTCCTTTTACTTCCACCATATATGGCTCAAGTTCATGATGAGTTCCCTGTATCACTCATGAGGAAGAACATACAAGATCCATCACATGTGCTGAACATAGATGTGGTACAGCTGCAGATGGTCTCTCTTATTAGGGTCACCAAGTAATGATTTATGAACAGTGAGATAATGATATACATAATAAGAAAACCCAAATTTTCATAGTTTTGTAGAGTGCTATATGTATGAATAAGTTACTTGGGATCCATATGAGGTGATATAGGAGAAGTGCCTTTACTTTTTTATGTTAAACAAAATTACGAGGGAGAAATTAAAAAGGAGGGGAAGAATGTAACGACCCAAAATTTTATTAATGGAATTTATCCCTTATTATTGTAACTTCATGTTGAATAAATCAAATAATATCATGTATACACCATAATAAAAACATTATAAATTAAGTATTAAAAAAATAAGAAGTATTTATAGAAGTTCAGGAACTAATACCCATGAAATAATAACTTGATCTAAGGAATAGTAATATAAACATTAAGAATTACAAACTGTAAAACTAATTGGTAACCAAACTGATGAAAGTATAAATAAAAATGAGGCATATTATAAATAATCTAATAGTATAATTATGTCATAGTAAAAGGAAATAAATTGTTGACATTTGATTAATTTTATAATAGCATTCCTTTAGGTCATAAATATTTAATTAAAATTTCTTGAATAATTTAACAATTTGAAAAAAATATTAATTTCATATTATGTAACCATAACATAATATTTTTATTTCTTTTGGTTTTATGATAATTTTATGAGACCTTAAGTAATTTTTCAGAGAGTTATAAAATTTGTAATAATTTGAAAATCTGTATTTTCCATGTAAAAGATGATTTTGATAAAAAAAATTAAATTACTCATATATAGAAAATTATTTTCATAAATTTTTGTTAATTTTTGAATTCTACCCATTTAAAATGGTTAGGATGAATTCTTGGGATTTTTCTAAATTACATGAATTTTCAGTGAATAGAAATATACGATAATTTAAAGTATAAATTCATTATAAATTAAATACACTATTCCATGAGTCATGGAAATTGTATAAACCATTGGTTTGAACTAAATTGATAAATTTCCTATATTTAGTCTCATTAATCGACATAATATTTTTATTGAGAAAAATAAAAAACTAATGAATTAAATAATGAGAACCCCCCACGTCCACTATAAAATCAACCTCTCACTACCTCTTCTCTGCACACATATCAAGCTTTTAGAATTGAAAAAATTCTTTTGAAATCCCTCCCAATTATCCTCTACCACTTCTAGGAGATCTTGGTCTTATAAAAATACCAAAACCTTTTCCTAATGTGGTTTTAATGGAAGATAAATCCAAGATGTAAAAATCCTCTTCCTTTGTCTTTAAATTTCATTACATTTAATTTTATTTTGGTTCTCCCATCCTGATTATCTCATATCCAAATTCCATAATAGCTCCAATATGTTCTATATAATATAATTATATCATGTTAATGGAAGATCCATCATTAAACTTCTCCCTCTATATTTTATTTTAAAAAATAAATCATCGATATTGATGTGTCAATTAACTAACATCATGGAAGATAAACATTCATTTTCCATTTACTCCTTAAATTATGTTAATAAAGCCATTATAATATTTGAAACAAATATAAATTTATTTTATAACCATATTTATGTTATATAACTCTCATATATACATAATACTAAATGATAAAATGAAATGATTTTGTTGTGATAAAAAAACCTACATAATTAACCTAAAATGATATCCATTAACATTTATCTAATAAAACATCCTCATACCATATAATAAAATTATTTATAAGATCATTTAAACTTATATAATATCATTAATAACATATCATATCAATAACGGGTTTTTATACTCATTTTACACAAACTTCCATTCGTGTATACTACATAACCGATCATGAAAACTAAGAAAAAAAACACTTATGAATGATGAAATTATATTAACTTAACCATAAAAATGACCATAAATGAACATAATAAAACCGTAATGAATAAAATTAATTTATAAAATTTTCATTATTATTTAAATTAATGAATATAATGTGATTATATATGATATTAATGTTAAAAATGCATTCAGACGTAAGGTAAGGGGAATTCTTGAACCCAATTTTATTTATTTGTGTTTTCCCTATTTTACCACATTTACAGTATGGATATTCTGTAGATATCATTTCCTTATAATTATATTATCATTTATTGGATATATATGTTTTCTACTAGAGTTTGTGAAAAACATAACATCTTCCGAATGAACTCTTCTTTAAAAAAATAAACCATTTATATCTCGAGATTGATTCTTCTTTTCTAAAGGTTGTTGATTCTTATATCAATTATGTTATTCCATGTTTCATATAGGATCACATTATATATTAATGTTTTATTTTGGAATTGAAACTCATTCCTTTCAATGGGTTATTTTATTTTCATGATTGATATATGATATATGTGGCTTTCATGATAATGTAAATGTATTGAGGTGAAAGGTGTACATAGAATAGTGTAGTGCATATGAATGATATGATGTGATGGGTTCACATGGAATTATATAGAGACCCAATGATTTGGGTATTGTGATTTATCTCAGGAGAGACTTGAAATATGATTGAACATGATACTATCTTTTATCACAGCTATGTGTGGTAGTTTCCTACAAAGACATGATGCTACATTTTTTATGAATTCCCATATCCCATGACATTATCTAATGGTTGCTTTCCTGATTAAGATCCTAGGACTGTTATATACTGATAATTATTATGGTCAACCATGATATATTGTATCATGTTACTTTCTATTCTCTTACTGGGATTTTGTCACACCCATTTTGGATGTATCTCATCAAGTGACTACTTGTACTATCATTAATTGAAGGTATAATAATAATCTAGAGATGAAATAATTAAATAAATGTTTATGTCTTATTTTTTAAATGTTATGTATGGTCTTAATTTATTGAAGGCACTAAACATGTGGTTCTAGTTCATGTAATGATTATATGTGGATTATAATGAAAATGATATCATATTAATGTAATGAAAAGAAGACTACATATACCCTGGACCTCACTTCTAGCCATACACCTTTGGTGTTTAGGGAGATGTGTTTGAGGCCCTATCACCAACCGGGCCCAGGGAACTATTGAGTGGATTCTTGGTCTAGGACGTTACAAAATGGTATCAATGTGATTCTTTTCTGGTTTTCATTATTACTGGGATATAATAGAACATGAATGTAATGAATATGATTTTGGAAATAAGATTTTCCCAAGAGTAGTTTTCATACATAATGTAAAAGGCCAAATTGCCTCAAAATTAATTTCTTTTTTTAGGAATTTGATTATTTTATTTTTTTAGATTACACTTAAAGATAATTCACTTGAATTATGATATTATTATTTGATATGACTATGGGTTTTATATTTTTCAATCTCAATGAGATGAGGGTGTCCCATGTAATTCATCATTTTTAGAACTTTTCCACAATCACGTGTCATAAATTATTCAAGATCATGCTTTGGATCATGAGGAGTGTGGGCCTTCATGGATCTAACTTTTGTGAACCATTTGGTTTAACAATTAAATTAAATTTTGATATAATATAAATGAATATAAAATAAAAATGAAATGGGAAATTAAATATGTATATAGAGATTTGACATAAACTCAGTTTCTGGGTGGGAAATAGGAAGTGTTTCCTTTGACTTTTTCAGTTATTCCTTTTACAGCTCTGGTTTTAAAAGTAGGTTGTGTGTTATGACATAGTTTTAGGATGATTTTTCCATGTCTTGTTTTTTAATCTGTAAATATGATATTATTCTATTATGAGGTGTATTTTTGGTGTTTTACAATAATTACACCACGATGGACTCCATTTGTATTCCAATAGGGTAGTAAAGACCACGCTCTAGTGTTGGGGGGCTATGGGTTACCGGTGGATCCTCCATTACTCCTAGTTGTGGAACCAAATTCTGTTTTAGATACAAGTACTGAGTCACAGTTTCGAGATGGTGTTTATCACTTAATTGATGATTTTTGTGGAATTTTACATCCTACGTTTTTTATATTATATATAATTCATTTTTTCCAACAAAAACAACCTCCCATGTTTTGGGGACAGCGGTCCAAACACTACTGAGTGGTGGCTTGAGACTGTGCTTGAAATCTCAGAGCATCATGAGACCCTTAATAAGGGGAGGGTTAATGTCATGAATTATATTCAATATGGAGTATGAAATCACTAGTGGGATGTTTTGAATCGGGTTAACAAGCTAGGATACATGGTTTGGTTTATTTTCCAAACCATGTCCTATGATTATTTCAACCCTGAGACTCATAGGGAAGATCGGGCTAGTGAATTCATTCATTTAGAGAAGGGCGCTATGATAGTTATGGAGTACTCACCACGCTTTACATTGTTGGAGTTTATGGAACTGACTTACCTTAATTATGAGATATCAAGAGAGAGATGATTCAAGGAATGTATATAACATGCTATCAGATAATATATAAATGTGTCCATGTTAACCTCTACTAATGAAATTTTGATTCCGGAACAGATTACAGAGCATAACCTTAGGGATGCATGCGGCTTAAATTTTGGTAGTGTTTCTTCTCAGCCTAGTAATTTAACATCTAGTGGTGGGAAGCGATGTTGTGAGGCTTCCCATAAGAGGAGTCCCAGTTACACTGTGTTTACTCCTAGCTCAATTTTCATTCATTATTGTGTTAGATGTGGACACATGAATATTTATTCGATAGATACATAGTATACTGTTGTGATTGTAAGAGCATAGGCCACATAAATATTCTTTTTTAGGACCTTACCTCCATCAGTGAGAGTAAGGGGGTAAGATCAAACATCATATTTAGGATTGGGTTTCTAAATTCCAAGCTAGGTAGTGAGATGGAGAATTATCGTTCAATCAGGAGGAGGTATTGGGGGTTTTGGTTGAGGTGGCTGGACAATAGTCAAACTGAGACCCCAAAGTGGGCCTACTCTAGGTAGTGAGGTTGTGTGAGAGAGTTATGGTTTAGTACATAACTATTTTTTGTAGCATACCACAATAGATCATGTTGAAATACCCTCTATATTTATAGGTAATACCTTATTAGAATATTCTATTGAAGCTTCTCTTTTTTATTCACGTGCATTTCATGGTTTCATTTTTTCACATGTGGTTAAAAGCATTAGGTTAGTTATACTATCTATTGATAATATTATGTCTCTAGATAATATATTGGGAATTATAATGGAGAATGTTGGATAGTACAGGGTGTTCTTCCCTGAGATTTGGAGGTTTCACTTCGTCTGGAATCATTATATCCACGAGATGGTGGGGTTTGACATTATACATAGGATAGACTGGCTAGTAGATTATCGAGCTTACATTGACTTCTATCATCATAGGGTGAATTTAACAAAATCATTTTTCACTTTTTATACCCAAAGGGCGAATGATATTTTTATAGTGGTGATGAGATGGACTAGAGAATCATGGGATAGGTGGAATGACATTCAAGATAAATGGTTTGTATATGGTTAATCAGGGAGAACATCATGGAAATTACCCTCTAGTAGTTGATTATTTCAGGTATGTGATCCCAACTGATATTTTTTGTTTTCCTTCTATGGTAGAGGTTTAGATCTCCATCGTGAAAGTGCCTAGAGTTGAATTGGAATCAATTCCTCCTTACAGGATGACTACGATAGAGTCATATGAGCTTAAAATGCAGCTAAATTATTTGGAGTTAATGTGGATTATCCAACCAAGTACTTCTCCATGGGGTTATTTAGTATTTTTTATAAAAAAATTATATAGAACACTTGGGCTATATGTGGGTTATTGGATGTTTAACCTTCTATATGTTTGGAACCAGTAAGCCCTACCATAGAGAGTTGACCTATTTTACCAGCTTTGAGGAGCTAGGGTGTCCTTAAAAATCTAATTGAGGTCCAGATATAACTAGGTTCATGTTCGACCAACACAACTACCTCGTACAACCTTTAAAATATGGTATAGTCTATATGATTATCTCATTATGTAGTTTCATAAAAAAAATGGCAGTGGTTTTCTTAGATTTAATGAAACAAGTCTTACATCCTTATATATACTCATTGTGGTGATTTTCATGGATGGTATATTGGTGTATTTTCAAAATAAACATCACAATTAAAAAAACCTTGAAATCATTTGAAATACATTGATATAACATCAGTGATATGCTAATACCCGTAAAGGACACTTCTGGATAGATCGGATTCACTTATTTAGTGACATCATCTTGGAGACAAAAGTATTAGTTGATCTAGAAAAGGTTATAACTAAGGATTCGTAGGATGTTACAAAGTACCCTTTTGATGTACGATGCTTCTCATGGATGTCTAGTTACAAAAGGTATTTAATATAAGACTTATCATTCATAGTATCATCATTGATAGGATTTAATAAGAAGATTCTGAAGTTTTTTATGGTCAGATTCCTATGAGATGGCAATTTATGAGATTGAAGAGAGAATGACTTCAGAACCAATTTTTATATTTCAATAACCATGTAAGAGTAAAAAAAATTACTATTATTCATCTTGTATCTAGATTTAAGTATTTATTATACATGGGGATAATTTCATTGAATTAGATTCTTAGTGGTTGAGGTCACCTGGGATGAATTACCCTATGCATGATCTCAAGTTACCTATTTTTGGTCACACATTACATTGTTGGAGACATTAATTAAAGGGAGAGCATTTTGTGGTGTACACATATGAAAAAATCATTAAGTAAATATTTACTCGGTGTGATCTAATCTTGGGATAGTGTTGGTTAGTGGAGTACTTACAATCATTTGACATTGACATTACCTACATGCCGGGGAAAGAAAATGTAACGGGTGATGTACTATGTAGCCAAAAATCGATATAGGAAAGGAAGCCAAAAAATAGTGACTGGTATCTCATGTAATTTTTCACAAAGATGCTATTGGAGGGGTATGATATTTAAGGGAAGAAATTTCTATCAACCATATCAGTTAACTCTACCATAAAAGATTGATTTAGGATGAGGAAGCTATTATACATTTATATACTAGTTTTACCGAAGGGTGTGGCATATGGGGAATGTCCTCCTGGTTGGACCCCTAGAAAAGATGGGATTCATTTTTCACATGGTCATGTATGGGTTTCAATAGACATATGAAAGAAGAATATGTGAGAATTTCATGCTTCATCATGGGAAGTTAACTATGGATTCACCATGAAGTTTTTGGATATATATCGAAAATACTGGTGTCCGGGAATGAATAGGGATGTAGTTGATTTTTCCATGAGATGTTCCACCATTAATCAGGTAAAAGTTGTACACCAGCGACCATCCGGACTCTTACAGCTATTAACTGTCCTTGAGTTGATATGGGTTGATGTCACGATGTACTTTTTGATATGTAATTGAGGATTTATTGATGTGAAGATGTTGTATTAGTTGGTGTTGACATGATCATGTTGGTTTCACATTTCATAAAGATCAAGGAGTCCTTTAGTTTTGATTTTCATGGGAGGTTTTATATCCATGAGATAGTATGACCTCATGGGGTTCAGGACGCTATTGTTTCAGAGAAAGATACACTACAATCTTCATAGTTCTAGAAGGGGATATAGAGGGTGTTGTTTACATTGTTTAATCTGAGCACATAATACCACCCCCACACAGATGGTTTGTTGGAGAACATGATTCAGGTTCTAGAGTATATGTTGTGAGAATGTATCATGGATTTTTGTGGCTCTCTAGAGAGGTATAAACACCTAGTTGAATTCTCCTATAATAATAGATTTATGGATACAATTCAGATCGCTTCTTAGGATGGTTTTTAAGGTATTCCATTCCAATCACACATGTGTTGGATAAAGGAAAGAGTTGACTCCATGCTAGGAACAAATCTTGTTCAGTAGACCACATAGCATGTTCAATTGATTTAGAAGTTGATGGATAAGGCACTGTATTATCAAAAATCATATGCCAATCACTAAATTGGAACTTTAGAGTTTTAGGTTAGGGACCATTATTTCATTCATGCTTCAACAAGGTTGGGACACAAGAGGATCAGAACACAGGGTAAACTTTCTCCATGAAATATAGCTGCGTTCAAGTTTCTGGAGAGAGTTGGGATGGTAACATATCATCTTTTTTTAACTAATATGTACTAAGACATGAAAAATATATTCCTTGTATCTCTTCGGCTAAATTATTATTCATACTATTATCAGGATTTTCATCCTGAGGTGGTCGAGTTATAGTTTGGTGTGTCCTTTTTCAATCTTCCAAATGTATTTTGGAACGATGCATGAAGGTTATATGTGGTCAATTAGTTCCATCAGTATATGTGTAATGGTAGTATGGACAAGTACTATAGGAGGCTTGAGAGTTGGGGGCTGATGTATGATAACAATGGTCAATGTTATTAATATATCATGTTTCACCACCATTTGAAATGAAATTTGGGGATAAATTGCTTTAATAGAGGATTATTGTAAGAACATGGATCTTCTTTGAGAAATGAATCATTTAAATTCCACCAAATATCTATTTAAATGTTAAGGTATGGCTTATTATGAATTCCCATGGATGTTATAAAGTAAATGGGGGAGTTTGAGACTCATTAAAAGACTAGAAACCATGTTTTAGGGTGAGATATGTATTACACATGGTTAGTTAAACTTTATTGGGCAAGACAAATGGTTGTATAAAATCACGTGAGGTTAGAATGTGAGGATCTACCTACTACATGGTTAGGGAATACGTTGCAATTTGTGGGGCATGACCATGCATCCATGACTACAATTTCGATAGTGGTTTTTGGCATGGTTTGTGTACAATATGTCTAACTATGGGTAAAAACCATGTGACATGTCCTTACCTATTGCTAACCATGAACATTTGGGGAATGGTTTTTCATATTGTGTGCCTAAACTGTATGAAACTTTTTTATGGGAGAAATTACAAAATTTCCATTATTAAATATTTCTAATCAACACTTTATTTCTCTTTTCTTCATTATATTTGTCCTTTCCAATTTTAGATCCCACTCGATCGACTATTCTCACATTTGAGATAACTTCAACACCTCATCATTGATTCAAGAACTTTTCATCTCGTTGTATTCTCATCAGTGATTAATTGATTTATTTTTATCTATTATTCAACTTTTTATATCATCTATGATATTTAGGTGCAATGTAAGATGCCCAAATTTGATGTTATTCGTCTGTTATTTTTTTTCTCCTATTCTAAATCAAGTCAGGAGTTAATAATAGAAATGGAATCTATTACTGGGATATGATATGTGGTAAATATTTTTCTAATTCGTTTGGGTTCATTATTAGGATAACTATTACTATATAACCTTCTAGAATTTTCATTGTGACCCCAATATTTAACTAATTAATAAGACTAATTGGATTGGGCCTATTATGGATTCCCATAGGTTCTTTAGGGAGATATTTGTGGTTACTGACCTAACGATAATCCACCCATGGGGTGAACCATGTATTCAACTTTAATGTTCCCTTCTATTAAACCACCCTTGTTGTGTGTTTTAAAGATTTCCTATTTATTGGAAGAACAATTAATCTTAATTGGAATTGAATAATTTTCCTGGAGATGTATTTGCCTCCTTTTCTTATATTAACATGTTATTCAATTATATAATCAAATAAATTTATTTTTAATGATATGTTAAATGATTTGGTATACTCATTGGTTACTTTTTCACTGCTTGAATGTGTGATTAGGAAATTTTTAAAAAAATGGATATACTAGTGGTAGGAAGTGGTGGTAGAATTGATTGATTAATGAAAAGAGATATATTTGAAATGGTGGTGGAGTCCTTGGTTGGTACACATTAGGATATGGCGCAATTTTGGTTCCTTATATGTTATTCCATTGACATTGAACATGGTAGTGGATTCCTTGGATAGTGTATGCTCATAAGGTCATGATTATGTGATATTCCTTGGTCCTGGATACACCTTGGATCTAGATTTCATACAATCATGTAAGAAATGATTGGTTGGGATAAACCAAGGAATCCAACCAGTGCCTAATTGAGTTTCCATTGAGATTATCCTTGTTCAAGACATGGATGACTTGGTCTTCTATAAGTTTTATCCACCCTATTGTGGTTTGACAATTTGATTATACTGCACTACCATGGAAATGTGACAAAATCTATTATAATAATTGGACATGGATGTTCTAACTCTTTCAGTTATATAGAATTAACATGGATGAAAATACATGTATGGATGAATGACATGGTCCTATTAGATATTTATAATTTTTTTGTAAATTAATTGTTTGATGATATTGATCATCTTCTATTAGGATCCATTATATTCTATTTCAATGTTACATATTTTGTAGTTAAATTACATGGGAATCTAAACTTTTGAATACTAAATTCATGTTTACCTGAATAATTCCAAACTTATTATATTTTACAACCTGGACTTTATTGATATTTTATTGGTCACCTACTGGGATTGTATCTCACACCCTATTCGGGCCCTCGTTGGGCACCCAAACATACTATTTAGATATAGGTAAGGACCTAGAAAATCACTAATAGTTTGAAGCCCAATTTTGGACCATCTATAAAAGGAGGGGAGTATGAGAATAAGATTAAGATCATGATTCTATTTAGATATATCACTTCTTTCCATTTTTGGTATTTTGGGATATGTATTGTATTGTACAACTTTTTACATATTTTGGATGCATTGTAGGATCATTACATGATATTAATTGTGTATTATATACCTTGTTGTTTGGTTATCTATTACTGTTATTTATTTATTATATGTATGATTTAATGGTTCCTGTAATTTTATGTTATTAATATTATTTTGAGTTAAACTCTCCTTGTGAGGGAATAGTCCCTCAACGTAGACACCTAGGCCCTCCCTAGTAGTCGACAACCACTGGTTTTTAGGGAGACGCGCTTGAGGCCATGTGAGCCACTAAGATCAATTCACATTTGAGTGGCATCAGAGTTTGGTATGTTATAAATTCTCATATATAATACATTTATAAAAATATAATATAATATCCTGAATATTGACGTGGTGAAAAAATATTTGATAATTAGATCCTTAAACATTCAAGGTGTTCCATAACTCATTGAACATTTAAATCATAATCCCAATGAAAGAATTAATATTTAAAAATATATATTAAATAACATGATATTAAAAACCTTAATGTCATGATATGTCAAGGAGGGATGTATGTAAACCTAATTAAGAAGGTGGTTGAATGACATGAAAATAATCAATATTGAAAGAATATTGAGATGATTTCCTTTACCTTGAGTCTAATTTGTCACAAAGGTTATTTATCGCCTTGAATTGTAAAATTAGTTCAATTATAGAATTTGTTGATAAAATTTTTAATATTTACTATTCCATTTATTTCACTTAGTATCATATTATCAAAATTAGATAATTATAGTAGTTCACATAAGCCATTTTGATTATATTTGTTACAGAAGTCCAACATGAATTTTTTTTAACGTATATAGTAAAGCTTTAATTAGTACATCAGCTAAATAATACGATTCATTTAAAAATAATCAATTTTATACATATAGTAATATTTTAAATCCAACCATTATTTGTATGGTTATTCAAAATGAACAATGTTCTAATATTGGTGATTATAGGAAAATCCTACACATGATTATTGTTTTTATATATAAATGATCATTATGGAATGAATATAAGTATAAGTTTATTGTTAAATAATGGTCATCATATAAATAACATAATATTAATCCTGTAAATATACTCATAAATATCATCAGTGTGATTTGTGGATGATAAACAAATCATATCTCTTCGTAGAGGCGATAGTTCACACATACGCACGAACGATGTTATAATTTTCATGATCATTGAAAGGTTAAAACATCAGTGTACTATTTTTCCTAAATAACGATAAATAAGTAATGAATATCCTAATAAATTAATTATTTTATTAAAACTTATATTTACAGATTGTGATAGAAAAAAAATTATACCGGTTCGTGAGGTGGTATTATGTTTTTTACACGAACGATTAATTCTTTTCCCATTTGACGGAAGGGGTGATGGATTTAGGTTGTTATTTTAAAATACTACTATATAAATATATTCTAGATACTGTAGTTATTTTTTCATCATGGTTTAATAATATCTGAAGGATTTGGAACAAAAAAATTAAATAGAAACTCTTAATTAAAAATGATACCCCATCTTCAAAAGATCATTTTTGAATAACAGCTTAACACCACTAAAGTGGGAATTCTGCTTAATGTAAGGCCTCTATAATTTTGGGATGTATTCTAGGAAGGGATTTGGGAAGAAAATTATTAAAAAATAGGGATTTATGTGTAATGAAAAAAAATATAGGTTCCCTTTTTTAAGAGAGGATATGGACACTCTTGGAATTCATCAACATATTAAATTATTATAAATTAATTTTTAATTCATAATGTGTCCAAAGTGATTTATTTCTAATATAGGATGGTTATGGGTCAAATAAATTCATCCAAATAAATAGGAAATTTTTAAAAAAAAATTAGGCCCTAAAATTTTGTTTTAATCCATATTTAACAAATTTAATTCTTAGTATGATAACATGTAATTTAAACATTAAGTGTCAATATTCTTACATAAATAAAAATGAAAATGAGACATTTATGAAATGTTAATTCTTATCCCAATAATTTGGATGAAACTACGTTTTTTATAAATATTAATCATTTAAAAAAATATTTTTTATTTTAAAATATCAATAATGTCAATTGTGACACAATTCATTACTTGAATTTTAAAAAATTTCCAAAATATAGGTTATATTCGAACCAATACGTCTAAAACATAACTAAAACGACAAATCAATCTAATAAAATTTCTATATTCCATAAATCATCTAAAATAATATTTATTTTTGTATATTTAATATAAAGTAATTGATATTTCATTTAATTTAATAATTAATGTATCATCATTTGGATGCAATTAATTTAATTATATCTTTTTAAAAAATTAATAATAAATTGTCCTAATAAATTTGAAAAAATTATATTTTAAAAAAGTATTTATAGAAGAATATAACACCTATATTACCTGATATTAAAATTATTTTACTGGTTAAAAATTAAAGTTGGAAAAAATTTACTTTCCTTTTAATATAATAATATAAAGGTTTTATTCTCAACCAAACTTCCATAATTGGACTCAGAACTGATCATTAAATTCATAGGGATTAAAAATAATCATCCAATAAAATTTGAAAAAGTGTTACAGAAATTTTCTAATATTTAAAATATTCTTTTTATTGTAAATTACTATTCATACCCTTAACTATGGTAATAAAAGAAATTACAAACGTTTCTATTTATATTTTTCCTTAATTAAAATGGAATTATTCATTAAATTTGGACCTTATGATAACAAATGTGCAATAAAATTTTCAAAATTAAAAAAGAAATAGAAATTTTAGAAATTTATTAAAATAAATCTTGTTGATGGAATGAGAAATGGTTTTTTAAAAGTAAAAATATTCAAAACTTCACATAGTTATTATATCAAGTTTATATGTGAAATCGATTCCAATGAAATTTATTATATTATGTAATAAAAAATTTATCTAACTCTTTTTTAGAATTATTCTAAAATATAATCTTATAATATAAATAAATCAGATGAAAAAATCAATTATCAGTTAAAATACAGTATTTTTTACTATTCATAAAAAATGAATATTATAAAAAAATACAAAAAAAAGAAAACTAGATTACGTTTTGATAATTTTATATCAACGAAGAATTTCATTTTCACATATATAATTTATTAATTTCTCAAAAAATTTATTAAATATAGGTGATCCAAAAAAATAAGCAAATATGCATTTTTAGACAAATATATCCTTTATCAGTAAAATTGAATTTATTCTAATATCATCTATAGAAAACACATAAGATGAATATAAAATGTTGTATTGAATATTATATATATATATATATATCTTATTAAAATAATCCAACAAGATTTATTTTATAATTTGTTGTTATAAAACACACTTACACAAATTTAAATAGTTTTTTAAAAAAACATACCATTTTTAAAGGATTTACATTCATTTATAATTAATTTTTAACCAACTAATTAATTATATATACATTTATAAACAATATATTTATAATTTTGTTAATCATTTTCCATATCTAAATTCTAATGACTAGTTTATAACGGTAATAATATAATATTTAGTTAGTCGTTTAAGACTGATGTGGTATATCATGAACACTATCGAAAATAGTATTTATTTTTTAGAAAAAATACAATTTTATGAAGTGTGTTGACATAGTAAGAAGATAAACTACCACACATATAGAATTATTCCATTGAGAGGTTATGAGTATTCTAATGAAAAAAATCTATAGTGATGTTGTCCCATTTCCATTTTGTTTTGGGTAATTAATGCAACATCCCCTTAGACTATGGCCTTTAGTCGTTAACTATTTGACACCGTAAGAAGAAATATACAAACTGTAAAATATATATCTATATTCCATCTCAGTCGAAGTATTTTTTTTAAATCAATATACAACTTCAACCTTATTTGATGAATAAAGAAGGAAGAGATATAAGATTCCTCTAGTAGCTCCTTATTCAAATCAAGTACAGATGGAATAAACACCCTATGCCTGAACCATATCATTCCATCCTAATCAAGGTTAAACAGAGGAATATTTCTAACCATCTTATGTAGTTCTACATCTTCCTTTTATACCACTTTAATCTGTACTTGGACTGATTATTGATCATTTAATTAATCAATATATAATTTCCCTTTCCTTATAGATTTACAAATCCAACATTCTCAAATCAAGAAATATTGTATCATTTGAAATCCTTGTCAGGGATAAGCTAGAATGATCCCATTGACATCAATCATCAGCAACATTGTTCAATTTCCAAGGGTGGTAATGTATTGATTAGTCATAATCAAATATCACCTCTAAAAATCATATGTATCATAGTTTCAACACCTTCTGTGTGAATATATGCTTCAATGTTTTATGATTTGTATATATATCACAATTTCTTCTATATATATACTTCGTCAGTATCTTTAATAAAATAATTTTTGAATCTAACTCCAAATCAACTTTTGAGTAATTTTTCAAACCAATTTTCAACTTTCTTGAGGCACATGGTATAACGATGATATTATGCATAATAAACCATTAAACTACCACCATATAAGTAGCACTATATATTAAAACCCCTTATCCACTATAGGGTAATGTTTTTATATGTGAACTGGATATCCTTCCCTGACGGATTCATCATATTCATCTATATAAAAAAACGTGGCACCCTTCTGTGTTAGCTTGGTCAATGGAATGGATAGTCATGAGAAGTTAACCAAAATCCATCAATAATATCCATGTAAACACTGAAAACTGTGGATCTATTTCACATTGGTTGGTCTAGGACAACATTAAATTTCCTCTTTCATTTATTGAACTACTAATATACCCTCTCTAGATATTATATGACCAAAAAATGAATTGTTTTGTTAAAAAAAATCACACTCTTTTCAATTTTTCATATATTTTCACAATTTTTAAGGTCATTGGTACAGTTATCACGTGGTATTAATTATCAACCATTTTCTTTTAATAGATAACAATATCACCATAAATACTACCAAAAATAGATCAATTTAATATCTAAATACACTATTCATAAAATCCATGTAGATTGGAGTGGAATTATTAAGACCCCAAGGCATCACTATATATTCATAATGTCTATACCTTGTAAGGAGTGTTTTATTGGGTATATCCTCATTATTGAACATCCATTAACGATATCCAAAATTATGTTTTATCTTGAAAATGTATTGAGCTCTGTGTAATTGATCAACTAAGTCATCAATACGGGAAATATGATACTTGTTCTTGATCAAAATCTTGTTCAACTCTTTATAATAAATATAGATTATCCTTAATAGATTATTATTTTTATAAAAAATAATTGCTTCACCCCAATGTGACACATATGAAAAAATGATTACCTTATCATAGATTTCTTGGATATTATTCTTCAAATTCTTATATATGAATTGTGACCCTTCTATAGGGAGTCTATGATATTTTTGTGGAATAAGGTATGATTTTTATTGACAACTCAACTTCATGCTTTGGTGGATTTCTATGCAATTATCCCTAAAATAAATCCTAAAATTCATAAAAAATAATGACATAATAAATTTCTAGTTTATAGAAAACCATTTGAGTTAAATATCTCTTCTTAATGGAAATTATAATTGATAGATTGGATATAATCTCTTTGATAGAAAATCATATGTTTATTTTCAATATAAAACATAACATATATTAATCGACAATTGATGTGGGATTTATTTACATAAGTACATAATATTATTGGGATGACATCAAATTCAACCAAAGGAATAATGATACTATTTGCAGGAAGAACAATACCACCAACAACAACCAAAGAGGAATCATAGACATGAGAATAAATGACTATTCCATTAGAGTTTTACAACACTAATTCCACATGTAATAAATTTTATGGAATATTAGTACCAATATGAAATTATTTAGATATGAAGGAGTGGGAAGATATAGAGTCAAATAAGACATTAGAAGTTCTACAGTGGATGGTATGTGTACCTTTCAACATGTCATATTTGGACCCATTTTCTAGAAACAGTGATTGTATAAGACTCCCCCTTGTACCTCAGCATAAGATATTATAGAAGTTTAATTTCATTATTAAACTACTTATTTGGGAACTACTTAGTATAATTCACATTCTCCTTAGACATGTAGTACTAATGTGGGGGAGGTGAATTCTATGTAGCTTTTTTCCATTAGAATTCATAGCTAACTTATTCCCATCACATCGGTAATAAAATGCATGATGTCCTTCCCTTTCTCATGTAGAACATTTATAGACAACTTAAGGAAATTTGCTCCTCAAAACATCCCACACATAGAGTATATTGTAAATATCATATTGTTTTCTCTGTAGTTTTTATTTGAAAACCGTCTTAATTTTCTTGTCAAAACAATGAGATTGATACATACTCCAACCTACATATCAACCATTATTTCCCAATAAAAAAATATCTTTGTATATATTCCTGTACTTAATGGCTAATTCCCTTATAAGACATGGATTTATTTCACTAAAGAACATGTCAATATTACATTCAGGTTGGATGATAATACTAGAAACATACCACCAATGTCTTATAAAATTCATCCCATATGTACAAATTATTTATCATCCCTTTTCATTCAAATGATAAAATATTTCACCATATTTATAAAAAGATTAAAAGTAATATACTTGTGCAAAAATATTATCTTGAACATGTCCCAATAAATGGATTTAATATCATCTTTTTGCCTCTTATTATTGATTTTAGACCAGCAATAGTTCACTTTGACTTCCTACTGATAAATATAAGAATGAATTTTTCATCTTAATCATACTAGAGAACAATGTTCATATTTTCATTTGTACTTATCAATTGTTCAAAAACTAGTGGATTAGAAGACCCAATAATAGAAGGTGGATGTTACCTTAGGAAGGAATCAAACTAATTTTGTCCCCTCCTTTTATATTTGGAAGTCAATCATAATTTATATAATGGGAAAGTCCAGGGATCATTAAATTTGGATTTTTAATTATAGTTACCATTGAAAATATATTATCAAGAGAATAATCATTTCATTTCCCATCAAACATTTCATTTATTTGGTTCCACCAGGTTCCAAAAATTGACTAAAACCAACATCCATGGTGTAATAAACCATTATCATAATATAGAACCACATATTCATGAAAAACCACTTTTGGATGTCGAAACTACGACACCTTTTTAATACCTGAAAAATTATCTTTTTATTAGGTTATTAATATCCAATTTCCATTTAGATACATCATTACTCTTCTTGAAGTGTTTTTGAATTTCCAAATTACATCAACCAGTGGTAAGATCCCAGGTGTGCATTAATTCTTGTTGTCTTGCACAAGTTCTTTATTGAGTCTAACTTAATACACGGTTTTTAGGGTTGGTAACCCTATGTACATCTATGAAATATCCACATCCACTTGTGATATATAGAACCTTATGTATTTTTTTTTGGAAATCACACACTCTCTTATTTACAGAAATTGGGGGATATTTTTTTATACATTGACTCATTATATGGCCTATCAATAGAGTCATTTCCGTAGGTATCTCTTTATGTTATCGCATCCTATATTCAAAATGTCAACTAATCCTTTTCTCTAATTACAACTATAGTATCCATCACTTATCATATGTAAACATTGAATTATTTTTGTGGAATGCTTAATAAATTTCACAAATAGATACCCAAAGACCATATTACATTAGTGCCATCGGAAACATGGAAACATAAACACTCGTACACAAGTGAGGTACATTATCTCCCACTGAGTTCTTCATGAAAAGAACCCTTCTTAGAAACATAACACAAAATAAATATCTTAATAGAATTAGGAAAGAAAATTTAATAAGGGTTGATCATAGATACTAAGTAAAGGTATATAATAGAGATATATATAAGCATAATCAATAAAATAAGTATATGAGAAAAAGACCGTTATATTACAAATTCATACCCTGTATATCAAAGATTATAAAAGTGAATTAGGGAAAAATATTCATAGTTAATAATTTATGAAACATAACGGAATATAGACATTAAGTCATTAAAGCATAGCACATGAATAATACATTGAATTGTGCCATACACATAATCATATAAAATTTTTTCATGTTAGTTAATGATTAATTTCAAGCGCATATTAGTGGATGTGTTCAGTCCAAAAACCATATTAGTGGTCTTGTTTCACTCCAATGACCATATTAGTTTTCCATGTTCACTCTCTTGACCATCATAGTGGAAAAAATCATTTACTGAACCAATTTCACTCTAAATTCTATCCATTTCTATCTCATGAGACACACATCATTACATAATGTATTGGAGGGATATATAGGTCCCACCCATATTCTAATGAAATAATAAATTTTTGTTCTACTATATCATAAACATTCATCATATCATAACCCATGGAATGAAATGGTTATCATAATAATGTCATCAAATAATAACATATTAAACAAATTTTGATTTCTTAATCTTTTAAATAACTAATTACTCATGAATGGAAGATTTTTTTCATAATCATATAACCAATGAAGAGATACATTATTCATAAAAATCAAGTCATAAAAACATATAAAATTCAGAGAAATAGTATAAATTTTATCCTTGGAACATTCTCCATAAAGGAATTATTAACACCAAAAGATGTCATCTTAGATAAAAAATTATTTTGAAATATCGTTTAAAACATTTCATCATAAAATTAACTTTTTCTCATTGATAATCATTTTTAATATATAAAATTGTTTGAAAACCATTTTCTTGGAAATTATATTTGAAAACTTATAAAGAAATCATTGAAGACCTTTAAATCCATTTTTACTGAAAATAATTATAACATATATTATAAAAAAATTGGAAATCATTTTTAAAATACATGAATTTAATAGAAAACAAATTCTAGATCAAAGAGACAAATTAAGTTATATTTTCTTAAAACTATTTTCTTAATAATCACAAGTACCAAAGAGTAGAAACATAGAAAATTTCCATTATCAACTGTTGGCTTCAATATTTTATTGGTCAAATTTATAAATTCATTTATTCTCTTGGGAATATATTATTACGACTTGGTCTAGGGAGCAGCACATGTGTGGTGTCTAGAGTTTCTCTCTTTCAAGATAGTCATGGGATTCTCAGTTCGGCCGAGAGTCATGCCAAGAGGCTATATGTATAATACATCAAGGGTTTCCTCTCTCTCTCTCTCTCTAAAACAAATCTATATTAAAATCTATTGGTAATTTCCATTTATTTTTGTGTGTTTTGATGGACATACTCAATAGATTCAATCCGTATCTTCACCCTGAATTTTTGTGGAAATGAATCTGGAATCCCATATTACTTAACATGTTCATAGATTGGGGAATATTGTTCTTTTTTGAGAAAATGCATCCTTGCTCAGTTGTTTCCTCATTTTTTCACTACTTTTTGTTGGTGGGGTCATTCATTTAATTATTTTAGGTGCCACATGTCTTCTTTAGTCCTTAGAGGACCCACTTATTCTCTGATAGAAGTATATTCTTTAGTTACCACTGAGATGGTTACAAAGCATAGTGACGTTAGGTACCAGTGCCCGCAGCAGAAGCTGGTGGGCCGGGGATTTTAAATTTTTTATTGGCTGATCGATGGTACTTGTCGAAGCCGACGATCCGAGCACCGGCGAGGTCTGAGGATCTCATGTAAATTATAAAGAGCACAAAATTAAAATTAAAACTTACTCATTTCAAAACCAAAGTTTCGGTTGACTGAAACTAGTCAATGGTGATCGTCGCTTGAAGGATCCAAAGTAGGAACCCTCTAGATCATCCACATGTGCTTAAAAAACCCATCGGAACAACGATTGTAGAATTCAGGGTGATATTATAGTGATCCAAGGAAACTTTCAATGTCTTAACGATCAACTCATTGAGATGCCTTCGTTGCTGAAGACAGATCTTGATATGAGCATCTTGGATTGAGATATTCTCCCTCTAGAGAGTGTGAGGAGATAGATGCTCTCAAAATACATTCCATGAATTAATGAATTGTTATTATAACCCCAAGAGATAGATCCTCCTCTCTAATTTATAGTGGAATTAATAAAATACCCGATAGAGTTCCCCGACCCCCATTTATTTAAACATACACTAAATAATTAATTTCTATGAACTAAACTGTGTTAATATTATTTATTATTTTATCACATACTTGTAATATATATAAAATATATTATGTGATAAAAAAATGACCCATTTAACTCTTCTCTCTATCCTTATTAGTATTAAATGAACCTGAATATTAATGAATATATTTAGTTATTTTGGTGAAAAAAATCGTGGGCAATGCTCAGACCCCATGGCAGGCCCACCATGTCTATATACCTATACGACTAAATAGGGAGGATTTTGAATAAGTTGTTGTGTGTGATCCTCAAGTCCCTTATCTCGATGGTAGTTATCAAATTCATAGACCAAGAGTAAATTCTAGAAACCCATCATGACCCTTAATGAGATATAGATTTTCATAGCAACGAAAACCATCCTATGAACGCTGACTGTATACCATAATATCTTGGTCATTAAATATATCATAGATCAGGGTGCACACATGTGCCATCATCCTTTTATTGATTTATTATTTGTTGATCTTACCATATGGATTTACCATTGTACTACTTTTTCCAATGAATTATGAAGGCATCACCATCCTGATCAACTAGGCCAGAGATATACAATATCCTAAACTCGGAATCGACAAATCCATTTTTGACCACTTATCCAATGTCATACCACAAACGATGCACACAACACAAGCTACCTCACCACAATTTCTATACCATGGTTTTTTCCTTGCGTAAAAGTATATAATCAAATGGTATACATTGGTAATGGTCTCAAGTCAGGAGACCAATACACATGTCCATAGATAGGAATGACCAATGACACCCAAAACATGTGGTGTTTCTATTGGTTGGTTTGTTCTCACGATCTCACTACTAGAAATCACCAGGTGCTAACTTAATGATAAGAAGTCTCAATGCTTATGATCCACCAATACCTAATAGTCACACATTTAATTGGTCCAGTCAGTAATATATATCTAGACTACAGAACATATATTTAAGATTAATGTCATGGTATCTCGATGATTACGTTATAGCCCGAGTTCTGCTATAACCTCTTAATACGACAATTAATCTTGGGACATTACCATTATAATAGTGGATGGAGAAAAGTCTACACTATAATGGTAAGATGAAAACATGTATAACTAACTCTACATCTGATATGGTAATCCAAAGTACAACATAGTTGGGTCTAGGGAACCCACTCTTTCAATACTCCCACTTGAACTAGAGCCAAAATGCTAACCAAACATGTTTGCTACTAACATGATAAAATCGTGCTTCTGCTATGTAATGGCTTTAACTACTGGGCCTGCAACATTTTCACTACAAGGCATATCTATTATATTCAACCTCATATCCTGGAAAAAACTTCTCCAAATAAGGTATACTCGAGTATATCGATTTTTTTTCATTTTTATAACTTGACAACCTGGCTAGTAAGAATATCATAATTTACATTATGATAATAATTTTCTCACTAGGTGTGATTCCATGAAATGGAACAAATCATTGCGATTGATTAATGCCTCTTACCTTCCTTAAAAGCTGCATCGTACTTGGTATTTGTAGATATGGCTAGCAATAGCTCTTATGAGCTTGAATTGCTCATCGCCTTTTCCTAACTGCGATACTAGATCAAATTGATCAGAGGATTACTTGTTTGTATCCCACCATAACTAGTATAATTTCTTCCTTATATACCATGTACATATCATTTGTACTTGCCAAAGCACAATATGATATCTATGACTATATCACTTGTAGTGCTCCAGGAAATAATTGATATCTCCCTACAATAAAGTATATCCTTGCAGTATAAATTATTGTACATAACATGGAATATGAGATTGATCCATCATTGAAGCATATGGTACTCAACTCACAATTTTAATCTCTTATCATGTTTTGAACATGTCTACAAGAAGAGACTAATCTATGCGACATTGACAACAACTATGAACATTAATTGTTCCAACTTGTGTTTTAATAAAATGTCACTATATATATGATTGAATAGGACCAAGAAACCTATGGATCTACCTTAGTAGATCCTGTTCCCTAGAACTCGGGTTTCAATTTAATGTCAATCATTAGAGAATTTCTTTGACCCTAGTATAATCTAACAGTAAGACCAAGATCTATTTTCCATATGTTTCCGAACATATTTCACTTGGAAATCTTTGGTGCTCCCACTAATCTTTGGTAGACACATGGAAAATATTCATCTATAATGACAGTACTACAATCAAGTTGCTTACATTAATTAAAAAACTGGATTTCAGTAACTTGAAACCTTTATTCACATTTGATAGTGTCATCGGCCCTTTTTGGTTGCTTCGTATAGACATCTTCCATGAAAGATGATTATGACATCCAATGACCAATATAATGATATCAGAATTTAGATATGACAAGTAAAATTCTAATGGATTTAGGCATACCGACTTGGTATAACCAATCGAGCCTTATTGGTACCAGGCTTGTACCATCCATGTATCATATCATTTGAATACCCACTGTAGTATTCAATTAGTAAGCTCCTTTTCAATTTGATACATGGAATCTGTTATTGAATTTTAATCAATCTTGTCAATCATAGCTAATTTCCATATACTACTTACTTGTAGAATTTTTGTCTTTAATGAATAATTTATCACCAGATGTGGTTAATATAAATCCATCACAATGGTTTCATCCTTCTTATGTAGTATGCATCACCAGAACATTTCTATCCCACATGTACTTGTGTAACTTGTTCCTATACCAACCATTTTTGCATCTCGGGCATTGACTAAGTCCAAGACATTTCATCTACCACTATCTCTAATAGAGAAGTGCACCCTTATATAGAAATGTAGTCTAATGCTTGACTACATCTTTTTTATCTTTGGGATTTATATAATATCCTAAGAAACTATTAGGATAATTACTTAGATGAACCATGTGTTCAGCTTGATGCATGTTTTTTTATATCTTAACAAAATATTTTTGTCCTAACACATGATCTATCACATAATGTAACTTTCATCATACTATGACTCATATGACATCCATTTTTCATTTTATTTGGCATATTTCTTATGGTTTTACATCCTTATTTGCAATGTACATCATGAAATATAATGGATGTTACTGTAGGTTGTAACATTGATACTCCATAAATAATAACATTGATGTATAAAATTTTCATTTAGGAATTGCTCAACACTACATTTTTTTGATCAATGTTAACATGTAAGACTTTATCATCAATCCTCTTTATGAACATCAATGTCGTAATGTAGATAAGGTAACATGCATTTAAGAATTGCTCCACACTACATTATAATGATTGATGAATGTTTGGTAAAGATATTCTTTGGCATACCGATTTGAATCAAATCATGTCTTATGACCATGCACATACTTCACTATTACATTCCTTAATAACTTAAAGGAACCTTATGAAGTATCATTTCCTCTAGCTTTCCTTCGGAATAGTTCACACTCTCTTTTTGAACTAACCTCGGAAGGTTTTTTGCATACCTTTATTTCTAAAGGTTTCTTTGCCTAAACTAAGGATGTCAATAATGCCAAAGGTGTTTAGCTATGCCGATCATAAATACCATACTGGGTATATTCTTGACATCCACAATCAGTTTTACTATACAAAGAATAATCTTTCCACAACTGGATTGGTTAAATATTTTATATTCATCATGTATCACCTTTGATTCAAGTAGGAGTGAACTATTTATTGACTATGATACCATACAAAAAATTCATTCAAAAACAAGGAATTATGTCTCATCATTTCTAAATGGGCACGTGAGATAAATTTTTTTGGTTATACACAACAACTTGTTCTATTTGAATAAATCACATGGCAATTAGAAGTTATGTGTTTCTCACCGCTGACTTAGGAATCACCCTTTCTTAGCTGCTTAAAGAAGACACTCTACTTCTTATAATGTTCCTGTACTTTCTTGGTTATAGTATTTAAATACACATATGTTGTTGACATATATTTTACACAATACCTGAGATGTATGTTAGAAACATTAATTTATATTGATGATTTTACCTGAATGAGAAGCAGGTACTTGCTTCTAGTATTTCAGTTCAATTCATTTTTAAACATCCTTAAATTCATTTCAATATGTGATGAAAATAACCTCTGGTTATGTAACAAATCACTTTTTTTAAGGACATGAGGAAGGCGCCTTTGGTGTAACCTTCTCTAGGCATTTCCACCTTGTCTATCAATATATTCTCCATAAGAACAAAATGTCGTACTACCTTTAAAATTCTTATCACTTGGTGAATTTGTCCATAATGGTAATGAATCGCATACTCTATATCCTTTGTTTGTGTCCTTAAACGAAACTAGAGTAATTGGCTATAAATGTTATAATAATGGGATGACATGCAAGATTGTGAATTGTCATTCACTTTGCACCAAAAGAGTGAAATAATCAAATTCAAATCTTGCATCACTTTCTCCTTCGAAACTTCTTGCAGATGAGACTACATGTAACATCATCCATGTCTTGATGTAGTGACCACAACTATCATCATACATTGACGATAAAATAATGATAGAACCATCATATTATTGATTAATGAGTCTATTGTCTATAGTTTTACACCCTCGCTTACTGAGGTGGCTTAACAGGTTGGGACAAAAGAACCTTGAATTTTGGTTATAGTAGTAATTTTTTCAATCACCTATACTACACTTTTAATTTCGTGCTTATTTGGACATTAAATTAGTCCAATACATATCGCAGTTTAATTTTGAAATTTCTTACCATTCACTAAAAATAATCTTTAGCATATTTTACTTTTACTATTGATTACTAAATGTGACATTACGAATTAATTTAATCATTAAATTTATCCTATTAATTTTGAAATTTCTAGGAACCCTTTATACTAAAATCGGAATACTGTTGATTATTCTAGTGGAAAGGATCCCTGAACCTCCCAGATAGTCTACATGATATGGATACGCCACTACTTGGTGGGTTCAAGGTTAGATTTTGGATGGATAACCACATTAACTCACAGTTCTTTGATATGTTGAGTGAAGTCCTAACTTCTGAAATCATTACTGATTTACTCAATGATTTCCTCTAAAATTAAAATAAGCTAGCTATGGGTATTTCATTGCTGTAATTTTAGTTATGTCAACCCCCCATCCTAATAAGAACTCCCCAGTAGTAAGAGGCACCCTCAGCTATGGAATGACCGACACCCCAAACACCTGGTTTTGTTCAAACATGAATGAAGGAAGGCCATAAAAACATAATATTTTCATTAAGGGTTTTATTGGTTTCCCTCGACGAATGTAATTCATTTCTATTAAACTTGTTCATCTATGTTGTCGCTCTCACAACTAAACATTAATAGAAAAATATATGTCGCCTATTTATGTATTTATTATCTATTATTTTATGTATTTTCATCCTGTTCTAAAATGCATAAAATAATAAATAAATTCATAAAGGTACACCACTACCCCACTGGTCTTGAGTATCTAAACGACTTAAGGGAAACATAACTAAGTCAAAACATGACTCTTGATGCAGCTTTCCCTGGTCTTGCATGTCTGCTTCTCTTCTGAAGTATCGTCTTGTCTTGGCGCGGTCCACGTCACGTCTTTGAGTACCGCCTCGTCTTGGTGGGGTCCACGTCACATCTTGCATCGTCTTGATCGTTCACCATATTTGTCTGATGTACAAAATTACTCGCGCGCAGGCGAGGGGAACTCAGGTATAAATGTACATCTTTTGAATTGGTCATGCATGTCCTTAAACATTTTAACCTAAAACGAAAGATGATACACAGACCATCTATTTAATTAATTACAAGCATCATACATAGTTAAATAATTAATTAAATAAAAAGCAACATACACGGGTTGATGCTCAATACCAATAGACAGGTAAAATAAAGGGCTATAAAAATAAAATGCATTAAATAATGTACAAGGGTTATCTAAATTAAATTAAATGAATTATTAAATTAAAATAATTGAACTAAATATCAGGCCTCTAAATAATAAAATTTTCTGCCAAAATTAAATTAATTAATAAAATTCAGTTATCTGAAAAATTAAATTAATTTTTACTACCAGGTATTAAAATTATTAACCAAAATTAATTATAAATAATTATAATTAGATATTAGAATTAAATTAATCAAATTAATTTATTTTGATTAATTGTATGTGATCGGAATCCGAGATGTTATGGCTTGGCCTGTGTGGGTCGGGTAAAACCCACGCAGGACCCTAGCAGGCCGTGCAAGGGCCAAACTGGACCGGACTGATCTTCCTAATCCCATTCTGGGTTGGGCAGGTCTACCAGGACAATTTCGGGGAAAAATTTTCTCTGCATAAATACTTATAGAAATATGAAGGAACCTCCCGGACCTTGACCGTGCATGGAGTGTGCCAGCAGGGTGAGATGTGTGCCGGGTCCAGCGCTGCGTCAAACCATGAGGTCGGCTAGGTGGACCAGGATCTTCTCGGAGGAGATTGATGTCCGGACCGAAAAAGCACTGGTGCAGCGGAGGTCAGCTATGGCTGGTTCCTAGTGAGCGGCGGTGGGCTAGCTGGTCGGCGCGAGCTACTTGAGGAGTCAGCGACGACCAGGTTAAGGGGAGTCGGCCGGTTCGAAGCCATGTGCGGCAGAGGTGGCCAGAGCAGGGTGCGCAAATAGTCGGGCCACCTTCATGTCGCGTGTGAGATGGAGGGTGCCTCGAAAGCTAGCCAGGAAGGCCAGCTGGTTCCAGTTGGCTTCACCAAGGAAGGGGGCTGAATGCCCGAGTTGGGCGAGGTGGCCGCGGTGCGGCCTAAGTAGGACTGGGACGAGACTTGGGTAGCAGTCCAGCACCAGGTCAATTCATTGGAAGGAAGGCCAGATGGAAGCCTGGGTGCCAGCCAAGGGAGACGCAGGCAGCTTGGGCTTTCTTGGTGGGTCCGTGCGGACCCCTAGCAAAACATCCTTTTTTGGCTTCCCATTTCCACGCACTGCCTCCCCACCCCAGATTGGGTTTTTTTTTGTTTAATACTTCTTTGGAAGTCTTCCTTTATTTAATTGAAGTCTCCTCCATGTTTTTTTAAACTCTAGTCTACTCCCAATGTTTTCCACACATCAAAATTATTTCTAAAATCTATTCAAATAGACTATAAATTTAATAATAAAATAACTATTATAATGAAAAAATTAATATACAAATTTCTAAACTATTAAATTTATAGTTTTCCATATAATTTTAATCATATCTCATAGACCATCTAAACTTAATTGGTCCTTCGGAATGAATTAAATGTAATACCTGCGATCAAACCACAAAAGTGATCAAATATGAAATATTAAAATGGTTGTATCTTGGCTGTTTGAGATCATATCGAGGCTTGTTTTGAACTACGGGGACCGTTTTTTGAACCCTCTACTTAATGTTTATGCAATTTTAATATTCTTGGCTCAGAAAATTTATGTGATCCCATAGATACCACTGTTAGGTATCGGGGCCCGCAGCGGAACCCGGTGGGCCAGGTATTTTAAATTTTTCGTCGGTGGATTGATAGTACTTGTCGACATTGACGATCCGAGCCTCGATGAGGTCTGAGGATCTCTCGTAAATGGTAAAGATAACAGAATTAAAATGAAAACGTACCCTTCTCAAAACTGATGCTACGGTCGACTGCTGTTAGTCGATGGTGATAATCACTTGAAAGATCCAAATTAGGAACCCTCTAGATCATTCACACGTTCTTAAAATCCATTTCAGAGCGTTGATTGTCAAATTTAAAGTGCTAACACAGAGATTCGATGGTGCTTTCGACGTCCCAAAAATCACTGCATCAAGATGCCTTCGTTGCTGATGAGAGATCCTAATCTGTGCATCTTGGATCTAGTACTTTTCTTTCTAGAGAGTGGGAGGAGAGTGATGCTCTCAACATTCATTACATTAATTAATTAATACAGTGATCTTACTATCTTATTTATAGTGGAATTGATAAAATACCAAATATGTTTCCCTGACCCCCATCTATTTCAATGTCCACTAAATAGATAAATTCAAAGAACTAAACTGTGTCAATATTATTTATTATTTTATCCCATAATTGTAATATATATAAAATATATTATGTGATAAAAAAACTAGCCATTTATCTCGAATCGCTATCCCTCTTATTATTAAACGTACCTTGAATATTAAAATAATATTTGTTCGATTAATATTTTTCTCGTATTTACTAAACATTTAAATACATTAAATAAATTAAAACCGCAATATTCATAACTTTAATATTAATAAATTTATTTAATTCATTTGGTGATCAAAAACATGGTCAACGCTCGAACCCCATGGTAGGGCCCACCATGTCCATATACCTATTCGACGGAATAGGGTTGATTCTTGAATATGCTATTGTGTGTGACCCTCTAGGCCCTTATCTCGATAGCAGTGAATAAATTTATGGACCAAGAGCGGAGTCTTGAAAACCATCATGGACTCTAAAGAGATAAGGATTGTCATAGCAATGACAAACATCCTACGAACACTGACTATGTACTATAAACTCTTTTTCATTAAATATCTCATAATGCAGGACGCACAATTGTGTCATCATACTTTTCTTACTTTATTATTTGTTGATCTTACCGGATGGATTTATCTTTGTACTGCTTTGGCCAAAGAGTTATGAAGGCAGAACCATCCTGATCAACCAAGCCTAAGATAAAGAAATTCTTAAACTCAGAAGCGACAAGTCCTTTCGTGACCACTCAACCAATGTCATACGACCAACGACGCACCCAACACAAGCTACCTCTCCACGATTTAAATATCGTGGTTTTCGTCTTTCGTCAAAGTACGTAATCAAATGGTATTCATTGGTAATGGTCTCATGTTAGGAAACAAATACACATGTCCGTAGATATGAACTACTAATGACACCCAAAACTTGTGGTGTTCCTATTGTCGTGTCTGTTCTCATGATCTCACTACTATAGATCACAAGTGTAAACATCATGAGAAGATGTCTCAATGCTTATGAGACCCCAACACATGATAGTCACACATTTACTGTGTCTAGTAAATAAGATGTATCTAGACTATAGTACATATATTTATGATTAATGTCATGGTATCCCAAGGTTCTCATTATTACCTTGGATCTGTTATAACCTCTCGTTACGATAATTAATCATTGAACATTACCATTAAAATATTGGATGCTGGAAACTCTTAACTATAATGGTAAGATGACATCATTTATAACTTACTGTACACATGATATGGTAATCAAAAGTACTGCATAGTTGGGTCTTGGGAACCCATTATTTCAACAAGTGATGCTTCTGAGATGTACCTAACACCATCTCTCTCTAGTTTGGGTCTTGGTATGCATGTTATGATGGTTCTATTTGTAACGCCTCAAAACTAGTTTCCCAGAGTCGGTGAAGTATTACATAACAATGGAATGATCAAAAGATACCATGTCTCTAAATAATAATTAGTTTAGTAGCCTTGAATGTACTAGATACATATATATGTTTTACATTAAATTATGAAGTGGAAATACTATAACATTGTGTCTCCTTTGAACACACTCATATTCCTTAGCCTATTTCTAAAGGTAAATCATTTTAGACCTCTTCACATCCTTGGAAAAATTAAACTTATTAAAGGGGTGAGCTCAAATGCTCTGTAAGGATAACAATAGAGAAGAATATATCATATGAAAACATAGACATTTAAGGAAATGTATAAGATTAAAACATAAGCCTTTTAAACATAAAATTCAGAACAACATGGAAAAGATAAATCAAATAATTCAATTTACTTATGGATATTCTACTAGTTGAATAATAATATGTAATATCAATAGATAAATTTATAATGATGGAATGCATAATGCCAGACATCATAACCACACAGTCAAGGCCTCATACCGAGACTACAAATAAATATTTTTTCAAGGCCTTATGCCAAGACACTAGTTTGTCTCATGAGACCTACTGATGCATCGAGGACCTATAATGGGCTCCACCCGTCACTTACTAAGTCTGATTCATTCCTCATATGAAAATGTTGGAACATAATCAAAACATTCGTATTAAAACTATCATACGAAATGTCATCATTTTAACCACAAACCATGAATGATATAAAAATAGTACATCCACAGTCAAACTTAACTCATTAAATACAATATAGATGATTTTATTATAATAAATCAACCTAAATCAAAATAATGAAGGATATTGACATAGATGAAAATAATCAGTAAAACTATTTGAGAAAAATATCCTTTTTATAACATCTAAATGTTTCACTATTTATCAGGAAATTGTTTAAAAGAGATTTCTGAATCAAAGTGTACCAAACAACATTGAATCTTTTAAAAGGAATTTTAATTTAAAAAACATTCATGTCTATATAAATTAATCCTTAAAACTATTTTTAAAACATGTATATTAATGAGAAATATTTAGAAGAATAAATCTTTTTTAACATTACAAATGATATTTTAGATAGAGTTCCCAACCAAATGAGAAATGATTGAATAAAAATAATTGAGGTAATGAAAACCTTAGAGGATAATGAAAATAAAGGGAGTTAGGATAAACTATGTCAAAGTACTGTATATACACCATATAAAAGTGAATTGGTGCATAACAACAAAGAAGTCTCAATGGAATGTAAATTGAGAAGAAATTCCTTATAAAGACTGTATCCTTAGGTTAAGGATAAATGAAGGAAATAATTATGTGTGAAAAATATAAATACACTCAATTTGATTGGGTATTCAGTGTAAATAAATCAGATTACATTCACACATATTCTTGTAAAAACAACACCAATGACTAGGATGTTTAACTCAATGAATGGAAATTGAGTTAAGATTACTCTTATCAAGTTCATATCGATGAATTGAGAATTTATCAATGTAATGATTATTTTAGTCAGAAGTATATCCACAAAAAGGGGAGTTAAAATTACTACATAAATAAATAAATAGTGATTTCACACATAACTTTGAGTAATATAATCAATGAAGATTGCGTAAAACCTAATGAGTAGAAATTGAAATTAGAAATTCACTTACCGATTTGGTAAATTACGAAACATACATCACATGACAGAAGGATCATATAATGAAGTTGTAAATACCCATAAATTAAATTATAATACACAATTAATATAATCAAGGGCACTACATACACAACATAAAACGTAAATTGTGGAAAATATAGCATGAATATCATGGGAATAAGTTGTGATATGAAAACCCCATACTTTGTACATTTTCTTAGTACATGGTAAGTTATTATAATATATAATGGGGAAATCATTGTTATTAAATTATACAAGAACCACATACATAAATATTATATCATATACGATCTTCTAATATTGCATTGTTAATAATATTTCAGTAGTATCATTTTTTGGTTTTTAACATATTCGTTTTCCTTGATATTTTTTGTTACATAAGTCAAGTTTGTTATGGATATGATGTGTTTGATTAATATCCATAATGATATTAAGTTATTAAATATTAATTTTAACAACAAAATAAAATTTATTCTATAATGTTTACGATGGGGAATGAAATCTCATTGCATTTTGGAGACGGTAAGCTATACGTACCCACGAGCAACAATATCATTCTATTAGTGGTGAAATAGTATGTAATTGGATGGTATATTATATATACAGAATAATTAACATGTTATAATTAATATTTCCATCGGTTATACTCATTATTATAACCATTAAAATAATGAAGTGTTGAATAACAAACTACACCATGACATGGAGACTTTAAGCTGTACGTACACATGTATGGTGACTTTGTCATTCATAGGATGGATATAATAATGAATATGGTTATACCATTTTTATAATAACATCACATTATGTAGAACGTAATAAAGTTATTATTTTTTATGGAAAAAACAATGAAAGAAGAAGTTGAAGAAGAGAAGATCATTGAAAGAGGTGAGGAAATTAATACCTCTTCTTCGGGCAATTCCTTTTGATTTGATCAAAAGGGCTCCATAGGTTGGCTTTATGAACAAATTAAGGCCTCTAAGATCAAATGAGGGTAATTGGGATGATATTTGAGTAGGGTTAATCCAAGCCAAATGAATTTTGAGGTGTGATTTTCAGAGAAGTGGAAGTACCCTTTTATATGAAAGGTGAGGGTCACATTAGGAAAAGCATGAAATATTATTTTATTATAAAATCATTTTTGGTTTATAATGCATCTAAATGGATTTTTAGAGGATAAGGTGGATATGGGTCTAAATCCTTTCAACCAATAGGTTTAAGAAAATTTTAGGTCACCATATTAACATTATATTTTAGATTTAATTCTTAGTTAAACAGTTCAACTTTTACCATGTCTTCTAGTATTTTTATATCACATAGTTATTAAACTTAATATAAAATTTCAAGGAAACCTAAAGTGGTTCATTAATGACATATATATCATTATATAATCCTTTTGTACTAACCTTATATTTTTAGGAATATTATATCATTTAATAATATAGTATTTTTTTAATTACACAATTATGTCAATTTTGACACTATTGTGTATTTGGTTTTTGTGAAAGTAAAAATAATTATTACTTCTAAAAAAATACATTAAATAAAAACTAACATGTCATATTAATCTAGAAAATTCTTGTAATACATTAAATGTCTCAATTTAAATTTATTTTGATATTTATAATATGAAATATTTTAATCATTTATTAATAAGGTAGTTACCGCGTCATCATTGTGTCATAAATAAATTTAATTATATAATGTATAAAAATTATAAATAAAATACCATGATGTAGGAAATATTTTTATATTTCTATTAAATATTTATAGTCTAATTTACATTATGTATAACTATATATTAAATATGTCTTAGTTATTAAACATTGAATTTAACACTTTTAACTATTTTTTATATAAAATAATATTAAATGTCCTACTGTAATCCAAGAGGATCTAAATGATCATATTTTATTCCTACAGAAGATTTTGGTTGAAATACACTTATCAATTATAACTAGGACATTCGTTGGGGTAATTATAATATAAATTTTACCTTTAATTACCTTATTTACTTTTACCTATGGTAAATAAAATTCAAATGTTACTATTCACCAAAAATTATTTTCATCCAATTGAAGAAAATATAACATACTAATTTCTTCTCTGTCTCTCGGATTTTTTTAAATTCAATTCACAGAAGCTGTAAAATTACATTTTAAGCAAATTTGCAAATGTGCCTAGAAGGTGGGTAAAGGATGATTACAAGGACAATAAAATTTTATATATCAAATCTTATTATAAAATGAATTCAATGAATCAAATTGGAAAATAAATGTATTATGTATCTATTTTTACTTTAAAAAATATTTAAATAAAAATAATAATTATTTAAATAAAAATTCTTATTTAAACAACAACGGAGTGTTTTTCACTATTCATCAACAAATGAATTTTTTCCAAAAAATACATAAATGATCCCAAATATTATTTTGATATTATATATTCAAAAATGATTTATTTCTTAAAAATTTGAAAACATAGAATTTTTATTAATTATTTTAAAAATAATTCCCATTTTCAAAACCAGAAAGCAGGTTTTTGAGAAGTAAAAACTATCAAAAGATTTAAATGTGTTTATGTCAAATTTAAATGGAAAATTAATTCCAATGAACAAGATTGGATTAAATAAACAAAATTATAACCTAATTATACTTCAAAACCATTCAAATGAATAATTTATCACTAAAAATTATTTTGATTAAGAAAGTTGTTTTCAATTAAAATTTTGTATTTTTCAATATTCATCAAAATAAAAAAGTTATTATAATAACACTGGAAATTTATCCAATCTAAATTTTGAGGTTATGCTTCTAAAGAGGTAATTTATTTTTTCAAATTTAATATATAAAAGTTTCAAATATTGGCTTTAAAAAGGGTTCAGCAGAAAAAGGTGGTCAAATTTCATTTTTTGAGAAAAATAATTTTTTATGAAAAATTGAATCTGTTTATATATAATGTCTAAGAAACAATTAATATGGATGTTAATATTATATGAAGTATATAAAATTTAAAATTAAATTAATACTACTCCTAACCACTTTTTAAATGGCTAATTAGGTATGTCGTGATGCGCTCGAACTCAGTTATGTGTGTAGTATTATCAATTGTATTACATTATAGAAAATTACTTACAATGAAATCATGCGGTGTTATATTCTTCCCCCTTTTGGAAATTGCATCCTCGAAATTTTAAACATCGTCTTGGGAACTTCATTGAAAGTACCACATCCGCAAAAATTCAATAAAACTATCACTTTACAATAAATAAAGAGAATTAGGAAGGTCAGCTCAGATAACCCATACTAGGATTCCATGTATGAAAACTGGGATATTGATTATAGACTATCTGTAATGTTCTGAAGGAGAGTGATAGAAAACATTATTAAGAGAAAGTTGACTATATGAGAACCACAATCTTGTGATTGGTTAAATGGTTATTAGTTTCCCAGCAGGAAAAGTAAACGGATAACGTATGTTTTAAGTTCCATTTTATAAAGTTGAGGAATTTATATATGATATTGACTAAGAACATAAAGGTATATACTTAATTTTTAAGTAGAGATTCATCTATTAATAAATTTTTACCAGTAACTCTTATTTTCTCCAAAATATGAGTATTCAAGATGACTTGGTCACACCTAAAGTTCTAGAATCAACTTCTAGATAATTATATAATCCACAATTGATGAATCTATATTTCCCTTGTCTTTAGAGATTAACCAAAACCAAATGGTTAGTACAAGATCATATGAACCCAAAAATGTATAATCCATTACAGAAAGAAATTATAATCTTAATTTCCAGAATTTAACAAACAATACCCAATGATTAATAAAGACCATTCAATAAACTATTTTCCTTAAATCTTTCAATACAATCCAAACAAATATTGAAACCCAAAACTCAGAAGAATTTAATAACATAGTCTTTCATAGTAAATCTTAACATTTATCTCCAAATAGCATCAACTACTCTTAAAGTCTCATAAAAATGTGTAATTAACCAAATCACATATTCTCTATGATAAGTTATTTCCATTAATACCATGGATATCTATAAAAAACATAGATTCTACAAAAATAAAAAACCCAGTATTACTCCTCAAATGAAATCCCATAGAATTATATTTTCCTTAGGCTTATAGTGTTCCCAATAGAGAAAACGTCTTCCAAAATAACATTTATCACTTAATGAAAAAATAATTTAAATTTACTAAGGATATTCATTGGACAAAACCTAATCTCCCAAATATACTTCTTACTGATCAATAAAATCATTTAACAAAAAATAATTAGTCACACAAACCAGAGAGTTCTCATAGTCCAGTGGTAGGTGATAAATCCCAATCGCACATTGGTTGTGGGTTCGATTCCTGTAGCTTTGTCCGATGCGACATGTGGTCACACGGTCTGCGTGTTTTCCTTTTTCAAAAACTATATTTTATCACATTCCAAAAATGAGATATATTACTTAAAATAACCATAACATAATTTAACAAAAAAAAATTTATCTCATACCTCACATTCTCATCCCAAAAATTAATAATCTGTAATTGCCTAAAATTCTAGGATCATATAATCCCAAATGGTTCATTATAACTAAATCCACAAAGGAAAACATAATTCTTCCTCAAATAGAATTTTCAAATAACAAGCTGCAGGGTTACAATAAAAGAGAAAATTATTCCAAAGTAATCCCATAAAAAAAGTGTATTAATACTTTTAAATATTTTTTCATCCATTTATTTCCACATATTTTTTCCCTGATCTAGTGGTTATCCAATAGAAAATGTCATTTACTTGAATAATGCATAAGTCCCTAATATTTACCGAAAATGACTGTAAATGGATTTTTTTGATCATTTTTATTTTTTTCCATAGTACCCTTCATTTTTCCTCAGTAATTATTTACTTTATGTTTGTCTATCCCAAACATAAAGAATTTATTTGTTCCATTGAGACACTTTCCTATGTGTCTCCTTCCACATTTCCATCATTATAGAAATTGAGTTTTCATTTCTCAGTGGTCTCCACTGCTAGATCTCTTATCAATCTCTGCCTTCCTTTTATTTGTTGAGTTTGGGAGTTGGTTAATGTATATATTGTTGATCATATTTCTTGAAACCTACTTCAGCATGAAAAAAATATCATTTATGCCTATCCACATTCCATTATTTTCTCATTTCCACCATTTTTCCCACCATGTATATCAATATCGATGTTAACATGACTTCCATGGAATCTAGCCATTAACTCAAACTAGTAAGCATTTTGTGTGTAAAAATAGTCATAAAATAATTTAGAGAATATCATGAAACCTTATTTTCAATCTAAAACACCTTAGGATTAACCAGGGTTATTTATTCCCATATTATATGAAAATCCATCAAATCGATTTGTAAAGAAATTGTGAATTATCTTTAGCATATCCCCCGAGAGTGTCATAACCAAGAGTTCATCAAGGCCTGTTATCATGCACCACTTCCCATTCGAGTCTAGCTTAAAGCGATGTTTCAGGGTTTTACACCTTGGTACATCTGTGCTAGAGCCACCTCTACCTGGTCGTATCCATACATGGATGTATATCTTGGAAAAACCACATAATATTTACATTACTAGAATTTTTGGATGTTCTTATATACTAATCCTCAATGTCTATCTTAGAGTTCTGCTTTCTAATTAGATTTTTTCAAAATCTAGTTTCCAAGGTTTGTATTAATCTTCCACCGATACCAATTGTATCACCCCGACCATTGTTTCACAAATTTGGTGCATTATTACATTACATTGGAATGATCACAATAGATTATGTCTCAATAGGCCTATTATTTTATATGCCTTGGATGTACTAGATACATACATATGCTTTACATTAAATTATGAAATGGAAAAACTATATCATTGTGTCTTATTTGAAAACACTTATATACCATAGCCTATTACTGTAGGTATTTCATAATATACTTATTCACATCGTGGGAGAAATAAAACAAAAGAATGGGGAGAGATCAGATGCTCAGTAAGGATAACAATATAGCAGAAACTATTATAAGAAAACATAACCATTTAACGCAATGTGTAAGACTAAAACACAATAATTTTAAACATAAACATCAGTACAATATAGAAAATATAAATCAAATAATTCCATTTACTTATAGATATTATACTAATTCAATAATCACATGTAATATAAATAGATAATTTCATAATGATGGAATGCATAATGGCGGACATCATAACCACATAGTCAATGCCTCGTGCAAAGACTAAATATAATGATTTTTTTAAGGCCCTATGCCAAGACACTAGTTTATCTCATGAGACCTACCAATGCTGAGAGGAGTTATAGGGGACTCCACCCATCACATATTAAGTCTAGTTCATTTTTCATTTGAAAAGGTTGGAAAATAATCTATACATTCATATTAAAACTAGCATATGAAATGTGAATATTTTGACCACAAACCATGAATGGTATAAAAATAGAACATCCCCAGTAAAAAATAACTCATTCAATAAAATATGAAATATTTTATTATAATAAATCAACCCCTATGAAGAATAATGAAGGATAATGACATAGATGAAACTAATCAGTGAAACTATTTTAGAGAAATATCCTTTTTTGATAACATTTAAAAGTCTCTCTATATATCAAGAATCCATTTAAAAGAGATTATTGAATCAAATTATTCTATAGCACTTTGAAATTTTTTAAAAACATTATTTTATAACATTCATGTCCATATAAATAAATCCTTAAAACCATTTTTAAAACATGGACATTAATGAGAAAGATTCTGAAGAATAAATCATTAAAACATTTAATGTTATATATTAGTTAGAGTTATTCACCAAATGAGAGATGATTGAATACAAATAATTGAGGTAATAAAACCTTATAATATCATGGGAATAAAGGGATTCATGATATACTATGTCAATTTATAGTATAGATACCATATGAAAGTGAATTGGTACATAACAACAATGAAGTCTCAATGGAAAGTAAATTGAGATGAAATTCATTACAAAGACCATATCGTTGGGTTAAAGATAAATCACTGACATAATTTTTCATATATAATATAATTACACTCAATGTTATTTATATTCAGAGTAAATCAATCAGAGTACATTCACAAATATTCTTGTAAAAACAACACCAATGACTTGGATGTTTATCTCAATGAATGGAAATTGAGTTATGATTACTCTTACCAAGTTCATATCGATGACTTGAGAATTTATCAATGGAGTGATTATGTGTGTAAAAATTATATCCACACAATGGGGAGTTGATATTAATACATAAATAAATAAATAGTGAATTCATACAAAATCTTGGAGTAAAATAATCAATGAAGTTTGCGTAAAACCCAATGAGTAGAAATTGAAATTAGAAATTCCCTTACCGATTTGGTAACTTAAGAAACATACACCCCATGAAAGAAGGATCATACAGTTAAGTTTTAAATACACATAAATTAATGTATATTATAAAAACAATACAATCAAGGGCAGTACATACACCATAGAAAAGGAAATTGTGGAAAATATTGCATTAATCTCACTGGAATAAAAAGTGAGATGAAAACCCCTTACATTGAACTTTTCCATCAGAGAGGGTAGGTTAAACTCATGTATAATGGTGAAATAATTTTTATTAAATTATAAAATAACCACATACTTAAATATGATATCATATATGATCTTCTAATATAGATTTGTTAATGATATTTCAGTAGTATCATTGTTTTGGGCGTTACCTAATTAGTTTTCCATTATATGTATTTTTAAGTAAGTCTTGTTTGTTATGTATAGGATGTATTTTATTAATATATATAATTATATTAAGTTCTTAAACATTATTTTTAATCTTCAAATAAAAATTATTCTTGAATTGTTATGATGGGGAACAAAATCTCATCGCGTTGTGGAGATGGTAAGTCGTACGAATGGACAAGTGAAAATATCATTCTATTAGTGGTGAAATCATATGTAATTTGATGATTTATTATATATTAAGAATCATTAACATGTTATATTTATTACTTACATCATCTATACTCATTGTTATACCCATCCAAATATTGAAGTGTTGGATAACAAACTACACCACGACGTGGAGATGGTAAGTCGTACATATGTGCGTATGGTGAATATGTCATTCATAAGATGGATAGAATAATGAATATGGTTGTACCAAATTTATAATAACATAAATGTATGTATAAGGTACTAGAGTTGTTATTTTGTTATGGAAACAACAATAAGGAGGATGTGGTAAAATAAAATAACTTTGAAAGAGGTGATGAAATTATTTCCTCTTCTTCAGGTGCATCCTTTTGATTTGACCAAAACAGATATTTAAGTTGGATTTATGACCATTGTAAGGCATATAGGTTCATTTTAGGGTAATTAGGAGGATATTTTATCAGAATTCGGCCGAGCCAAATGGCTTTGGAGGTTTGATTTTGAGAGAAGTGGAAGTACCCTTTTATAAAAAACGTGAGGGTCATTTTAGGAAAAACATGAAATATTATTTATTATAAAATAATTTTCTTATTATAATGGCTCGAAATGGATTTATTTCTAGGATAAGGTGGGTATGGGTCGAAATCCTATAAAAAATAGGTTTTAGACAAGTTTAGGTCACATATTAGCCTTATCTTTTAGATTTAATTCGTAAATAAGTAGTTTAACATTTAACATGCCTTCTTGTATTTTTATATTACATGGTTAATAAAAAAACTATAAAATTCCAAGAGAACCTAAAGTGGTTCATTTATGACATATATATCATTATTTAATTACCTTGGTGGATCCTTATATTTTTAGTAAAATTATATCCTTTAAAAATATAGTATTTATTTTAAATACTCATTTATGTCAATTTTGACACTATTGTGTATTTGGATTATTTTGAAAGTCCAAAAAACTTTATTACACTAATAAAATAAAATAAATCATCCCTAACATGTCATATTAACCTAGAAAATTCTTTTAATGGATCAAAAGTCTCAATTTAAATTTATTTGTGTATTTATAATATTAATTAGTTAAAGCATTTATTAATAAGGTAATTACTACATCATCATTATGTCATAAATAAACATAATTATTTAATGTTTAAAATTAATAAATAAAATACCATGATGTGGGAAATATTTTTATATTTATAATTTATATTTATAGTCAAATTTATATTATGTATAACCCTATATTAAAAATGGGTTTTTATTAACCTTTAAATTTAACACTTTTAACTCTTATTTAAATAAAATAATAATAAATGTCCTAATATAATACAAGGGGATAAAAAGAATAATATTTTGTTCCTAAGCATTAATTTGGTCGAAATAAAATTATCCAATAGAATTAGGACACGTTTTGGTGTAATTATAATATAATTTTTACCTTTAATTACCCTATTTAATTTTAACTGTGGTAAATAAAATTTAAAAGTTACTAGTCAAAAAAAGTTATTTTTATCCTATTTAAAAACATATTACTTATTTATGTCAAAAAAATCTCTTTTATTTTTGAAATTCACTTCTCCGAAGCAGTGAAATTATGTTTTATAAAAATTTGCAAATGTGCCTAGAAGGTGTGTAACATATGGTAAAATGTTCAAAAAAAAGTTTATATATCTAATCTTATTATAAAATTAATTCAATGAATTAAACTGGAATAATATTTGTATAATGTATCTATATTGAATTTAAAATATATTTAAATTAAGATAATATTTATTTAAACAAAAAGTCGGTTTTAAACAATAACGCTGTGTTTTTCACATTTCATAAAAAATTTAATATTTTCAATAAATACCCAAAAAAATAACTCAAAGATAATTTTGATATAATAAATTCAAAAATGATGTCTATTTTACCAAATTCAAAACATAGAAGTTGAATTAATTAATTTAAAAATAATTCTCATTGTCAAAACCAGAAAGTGGGTTTCTGAGAAGTAAAAACTATCAAAAGATTTATATGTGTTTTTGTCCAATTTAAATGTAAAATTACATCAAATGACCAAAATTGGATTAAATGTGAAAATTATAATATAATTATACTTAAAAACCATTCAAATGTATAATTTAAAAATATAAATTATTTTGATTAAAAATGTTGTTTTCAATTAACATTTAGTATTTTTTATTATTCATCTAAATAAGAAATTTTTCAGAAAAGTAGCGAAAATTTCTCCAAACTAAAATTTTTATGTCCCAATTATAAATAAGAAATTTATTTTATCAAATTAAATATATATAAGTGTCAAATATTGAATTTAAAAAGGGTTTGACATTAAAAGGTGGTAAAATTACATTTTCTGAAAAATACTTCTTTTATCTGAAAAATTTATTTTGTTCTTATATTATGTTTAAGAAACACATAATATGGAATTTAAAATTATATGGTATATATAAAATATAAAATTAAATTAATACTCTTCATAACCGCTTTTTAAACAATTATTTTGGTAAGTCATGGTGCACTTGAACTCGGTGTTACGTGTAACACATGCTATTAAATTACTTTAAAAAAAATAAATTTACTATGAAATCTTGGGGAGTTACTCCAGTTTCTCCTTTATATCCATATCTATCCTTTTATTTTTTTTATAATGAATTATGGGTTTTTTCGGAGTCAGTCCCAACTAGTGGGGCCCCATCGCAAGATGGTGGTGATGTGGTCCCTCTTGTGGTGGGATCTTTTTCAGAGTGTGGATCTCTTGAGCCTTACCCCTGGAATTCTAAACTTATTTCAGAGAAAAATATATCATTTTTGTTTCTTTCATTCCCTACTAGCCCATTTATTGTGGTTGTGTCATTACAATCGGCCGTTGTGATGCCCCCATCATACAATCTCTTTTGTCGGTCCCCACTTGGCATCCCGGGTGTTTTCCATCCAGTCTGATCTATCCTCCTATAGGATCAGTGTATTTTTCTAGTAGGTCAATACAGAAAGGGGTTTTAAAATAGATCTCAACCTCCTAAAATTCATCTGATATGTTAATTTTGGAAGTAATGATTGTTTAAGGGGATCCTTTGAAGCCTTAGCATTCATCGATGAAAATTTATTCTAATCTTGCACCTTCTAGGGAGATGAAAATCACAACTCAGGAATGTTTTTTTTGTAGTTTTAAAGGATAAAAAATGAATGAAATAATCATAGGCTGTTGATAGTGGTTACATACTCTTGAGAGTAATGGTTAGAGAAGCTTCTGTTTTAGGCTCCAATTTTTAATCATTTTCTATAACAATATGGCGCCCCCTTTAAACCTATGATTTCTTGTATCATTTAAAATGCCTGAGTATTAAGGGAACTAGTGAAGAATGCATTTATTTTATATAATGTTCAGATTCATAATGTGAGTGTGGATGCTATTATAGAACCCAAACATGATGTAGATCTTATTGATTTTTTTACCGATTTTTGGGTTTTCTATGTACATGAATTCTGGTCTGTGTAACAGACACATTCATCATTTCTAGAAACATTTAATTTCATTTGATCTTATTAAGGAATCATCAAAGCATCTTAAAACCAAAATTTGTATATGTGATAATGACCTCTTATTCTCTTTTTTTATGCGAGTTGTGCTATTCTTTATAGGTTTTTTCTATGGAAGACGCTTCAAGTGTTTTATTCCGTTAATTTAATATGGTTCATCATAGGGTGTTTTAACATTGAGATTGAGTCATCGATGAAAATAGGTTCTTCAATGATCTCTACTATTTATTTAAAGGACTTTATAGATTTTCTATCATCCAAGGGCCTCATGGATTTAGGATTTTCTAGGAATACATATTCATGGTGAAATAATCATAAAAGGATTGGGGAAATATAGAGCATAATAAATAGATGTATTTTAAATTTTTAAGGCTTGGATTACATTCATTGGATCTCAGTTACTCATCTCACCAGATTTTTATCTGACCAAACTCTTTTACCTGTGTCACATAAATAGAGGGATGATTAGAGTTTCCATTTATATTAATCCACTAAATGGAATTGGGAAAAGGATTTCTTGAAGGTGTTCAAGAATTTATGTTCTCAACCTGTGGATGATTCTTCTTGGGAAGGTCTCGTGAATTTTCTTCAATGGATTAGATGTGGTTTTAGGAATGGACCATTAATAAACCAAAGGATGAGTTAAATCTAAAAAATATAAATAAAGACATTAATTAATTGGAGGAAAAATTAGAACATTAGAGGGATGATGACAAGTTTTTCCTCTTAGTTGAGATACAAAATATTATTGATGAAAAAAAATCTAGATTCCGAGAAAAATTGTAGACAAAAATCTAGGAATATATATCTTAGGGGAGGAGATTGAAACACTACCTATTTCTAGGCATACATGTTGGAATGGAAAGTGTATAATAGAATTAATATCAAACTTTAAAATGGGTATATTAATTCTTATATAGAATTGGTTGGAAAATTAGACCTGGGACACTACATGGGTCTTCAAGGTGGGTTGAACTGTCCTATATGATGAGGTTTTAGGGGAAGTGATGAGGCGGTTTTTATAGGCTTCATTCTGAGTCTTGTGGTATGTGGGGATATAGTTTTTTCGAAGACATTCCATCTGAAGAAGAGATCAAATCTTCTATTGAAAACATAAAAAAGGAAATCTCTCTAGTCCTGGATGGTTATCCTGGTGTATTATTTTTTTATAGAATGGGATTTAATTAAGGATCATTTCAATGGGGATGTACATGATTTCTTAGAGGCAATGAACTTAATATAGTAGCCTAAAATTACAAATTCATCATTATCCCTAATGTGAAAGACCACACAAACATGAAATAGTACAGAACTATTTGTTTATTAAACATTTATTACAAGACCCTTGCTAGCCTACATAACAAGATACTCATCAAGGTTATCTTGAGACATAACTATGAGGAAAAAAATGGTTTTGTAGAAACATTCATTGGGAAATTGTAATTTTCAATGAAATCGTTGAAGAAGTTAACAAAAACACTACTGGATCAAATGTGGTGGTAAATGTGGAAATAGATAAGGATGATGATAGATTAGAATGGGGTATTATCTTAATTTTTATTCGGAATTTTAGATTTCATGATTGGTTCTATTATTTTTTCTTCAGATGTTATGCCTTTCCATGGATTACCATTTCTCTTTTTGGGTAGGGCTTTAGTTTCTTCAAATCTGTCAGTGGTGTTATACAAGAAGATCCATTGTCACCTAGCTTCATTATTTTTCCTTCAAAGGCAATATTTAGGAACATAAATTTGGGTCTCAATGTCGAGAAGATATTTCGTTTTCCGAACAAGTCAATAATTTTACTCGTTCCCCACCTCATGTTTGCATATTATATCGTTTTCTTTATTAATGGACGACAAATATCAATAAATGGTCTCATATTGATCATGCCTACCTATAACAAACCCACTCTTTATTACACACAGAAACATAATTTATTACATAAAACCATCACTTTACATAACATAGAAGATTGATTGGTCTAGAGTCTTTGGGGATTAGGAACATTATATAACAACCTAAAACATAAAATGCAACACCTTATAGAAAAATTATTTTACATGACCATGTCATTCCTTCATACTTAGCATTTCTTGGGATAAACTGAGGACATTCATAATAAAAGGGTTATCAATAATGCCTAGAAAGGGATTAAAAAGGCATAACATGAATAATACAATACATGTTATACAATAGGTATATCAATGGATAATAAGGGAAACATGAACATAAAGGTGTGATCATAACAAGGAAATGTGGAAACAACATTTAACATGATTTTAGGATGATCTAGAGCTCATTGCACATAGAGAAAGAGTAAAACCTCAGTGAAACTGAATTAAAAAGTGTAAAAACTCATTGTACATGATGTATCATGATACTAATCATTACCCAATGCATTGAAGCACTATCAGAGCGCACCATTCTTAATTATTTCATTTCATGACTAAGTGTGCCACATAGATCATATAACATTGATTAATTAAACATCACCATTTATTCCATGATAAATGAATGTGTAATTAATACATGAAACTATATAATTAATAAGTAAAAGTTCATTAATGTGAATACCCTTGATATATAAATGGTCATGCTATTCACTACAGAATAACATTGGCTTGGAAAATCACGTTGCAATTTCGGCAACATAATTACGTGACATAAGAATTCCAAAAAATGCTTAATGAGAGAGAAAGGGTTGTCTCATAATATTTACATGAAATGGAAAATAACAGGAATATATATACATGTCCCAACATGTGTAAAGGAATTTAGATTCACAAAACAAAAGAATTTCATGAATGCAAATGAAGAGGGAGAAATCCTTTATGGAATTTTGACATGGTAACAGGTGTACATGAGAGGAATTAATGAGAGAGAAAGAGGACTATAATCATTATAACATAAGGAGGGAAGTATTGGGGAGGTTCTAAGTCAAACCCCAAATTTTTTAATTGAAAATTAAATGGCATATCAACATTATGAAAATTGAACAAAAATGAGAAAGGAAGAAATCCCTTACTTGGAAGAGTGATACCAAAGTCTTTAGAGAGGCTTGAGAGAGGATTCATAGGATATTTAGGCACATTGGGAGGATTCTAGAGATAGCCAGGAAGAGTTTTGTTGATATAAAAAGGATTTTAGTAACGAGGAAGTGGGAGCTTGGCTGGGTATATATAGGAAAAGATAGGGAATTCATTATTATTTAGGTTTTGGACACCACACATTAAGCTATTTAAAACCAACAACCAGACCATGGTTTTTGACCATGGTGTTTTACAAATCGGAGTGGGAAAAATTATATTATATGTTCAAGGGCCTAAATTCTAAAAATATTAGGCTTTCTAATGTGTATGTGAGTCACACACTCAAGGAAATCAATTTAAAAAGTTAAAAAGATTAATAAGTCTTGGAGGGTCTACTAAAGCTTTGTTAAATAAATTTAAAAAACAAAAAATCACATTATTTTAATTTTAAACCATATATTATCCGAACCATCCATTTATATTATTTTAGTACATCACTATTTGGTGATTATAATGTCATGAAACACATTATATAATTAAAAAATCTTCAATTTTTACCTAAAAATTCGACTGTCTCAGAAAATTGTGAAAAATTCAACATTTAAAATTTCGACATCCTTATTAAAAAAATAATATGCATTTTATGTCAATAATTTTCTAAATATATGAATTTTTATTTTTGAAATAAATATGGACATTTATCAAATATTTATGGGTTTTGATAAAAACTACTTCCCAACATTAGTAAAAATTCTAATTTTATTTTAAAACATTATATGATAATTTATAGTTAATAAAATTTATCATACTACTAATATTTTGATAAAATATTATTTAATTCAAAAATCCACTAATTTATCAAAATATATTTTTAATTTAATGTTCACTAAAAATACTATTAGTGCTTTAAAAACTATTTACAAAGTAACAATAATAAAATAAATATATATTATTTATTATATACAAAAATAAAGAACATAATCATAGCGATACGGTATTTTAACATAACCCCTTATAAAACCTGTATAAAACCAATGGGTAAGATGTGAGATGATGACAAACTCTTGGGGTCGCTCAGATAACATCACCCTGGTGGTAATCTTTATCAACTTCCACTTCTCCTGTAGGCAGTTCCGTTTGAGTTTAACGTGTTGAAGCTCGACTTGGGCTTGGTAAAAAGTGAAGAACAATGAAGCCACATAATTTATGAGATCTAACAAATGGGATTTTTATAGGGAAAGTCTACAGGATGAGGTCATCGCATCCTTTTTCTGAGTAAATTGGATTTGTTAAAGCCCTGTGATTTTACTAATCATGTGATCACTATTCAATGGCTACATTAGCAACTATCAAAATTCAAAACAATATTTAAAAATACTAAAACGAAAAACCAAGGAAGTTTATATGTTTTACATAACCATTTTTCATAATAAAAATATTTAATTTGAACAAGAGGAATTTTCATTAATGAATTTTTGGGTTGTTACACTACCCATGGGAATCTGGGTTGAAAAAATGTCAATTTAAAAAAAAGATTCATTTTTTATTTCCTATAAATTCTTTCAGAGAAGATGGATGGAAATTAAATTTAACATGTAAATAAAGCAACAATAACATCTAATGAATAACCTTGGTGCTACAATATCACATAGCAGAGTTAATAATGTTATCTTTGATTGTCTTTTAAAACAGATCACATGGTGGATTTTAATAGGAAGAATACATTTATTTATTTTAGAGGGAGGATCAAACTTATTAACAATGTTCTTATTTTTATTCCTATAAATGTGATCTCTATACAGAAGCCTCTAAAAGGAACTCGAACCAAAATAGATAATATCTTGAAATCTTTTCTATGGAATGAAAACTAGGTTAGTCTCTATCACTAGGCTTTCTAGAAATGCATTGCCAAGACTTTTTAGGAAGGTGTTGGTGGTGCCCGTAGTGTAGTTGAATCCATGAATGGAATGAAAGAAATACTGAATGGGGATGTGGTTCATGGGAATTAATTATTTGAAATGATGTTGAAAAACAAGTATGGGGAGGACTGGTCAAATAGGGAAAATCAAAACAACATATTATCTAGTCTTTCTATAAGCATAAATGAACATCTGATGATTTTACCAGTTCATACTTGTTCGATTTTTGGCTATGGATAAATACATTTATACACTGATAACTGATTTTGGGATCTATTGTATTTCCAAGGGTGTAAATATCTATGTATGTCCTTCAAAGAGGCAAATTTAATTCCTAATTCCCTGTATGTTAATCTATATAGTGAGCAAAAGTTTTTTGATACCATCAGGCTGATTGATAAACCAGAAAAGTGTGTTTTTACGGGGTCATCCTCTGGGAATTTTTGCGGTTGCGATTACAATAATCTCATTCATATAAAATGAAGTATTTATGAATAGGTGAGTAGACTGTATTGTAGGTGTATTCCATGGAAATAATGTTTTCTTGTATTCAAATTGAGGAACTAGTGTCGTCCCATGGATGATAACATCAAGAAGAAACGAATCGCATTGGTCTCTCGCTGCCAGTATTGTTCAATACCCCATAGTGAAACAGTATGGAATGTATTCCTCCAAGGAGATTGAGTGAAAGGTATTTTGCGTAAAATGAAGTAGGTACTTAACATCACTAGTGACTTTTCCTCCATGTAGGACATTTTGGACACATGGTTTCAAGGTGCTAGGTCATCAGGGGTGTAACATGGGGTTCAGAGCATGGATTTTTCAGTGACCGTTTTGGTTCTAATTGAAGTAATAAATAAGGCTTGGGAAGGATTTAATATGTCACCATATTTATAAATTTGTGTGTGAAAATTATGGCTTCCGAACTGGGGGTATTGATCAATGGTGCTTCAGATTCATTCTCTTTGAGAAGTATCATCCACGCAAGCTGCTTGAGTTTGGGTAATATAAGTTGCAAGAAGGGTTGTGGGATTTCATGGAAACCTCCATCCTATGGGTTAAAATTTAAGCGTGATGGATAATACTATGATGGAACAATATATGAGGTGGTCTAGTAAGTGGCATGGGGGTTTCTGTTATCCATTCCTTCAATGCCTTTTAAGGTTTTGGTTTGTCCTTAGGTGCTAAGGTGGGAGCCATGCACACTAGTGTCTCTCTCTATACAGTTCATGACATCCATATTACTAATAATGAGTCTGATTGTAATATTCATATCATGCATCTAAAAATGAATGATTCTATAACTTGGGAGTAGAATTATTTAATCATAAGTTTCATATATTTTCTTAACCAATACCTCTCCATCACTCACACATGCAGGGAAGGGAACTATTTCACCAACACTTTAGCCAGAAGTAGAGGTCTGGGTGGGAATTTGATCCTATAATCTAGATTGGGGTATTTAACTAGTGATTTTTAGCTCTTATATAAAGGATATTCTCTAGGACTTCACCAGTTTTCCCCTTGAAAGTGGTGATTTTTATGATAGTATTTCATTTTTCTAACAAAAATTTTAGTTTCAGTCATAAAATATGACATAGAATGATGAGATTATAACAATAAACTCGTACCACTATGGTATAATTAAATCAATATCCACATGAAATAATAAAATGAAATGAATAATAATATATCATAAAAAATTATCTTCCTAATATTTCATTTCAAAAGGTATTATATTCACCTTATAAAAAAATATAGCTTCATAAAAAAACATGTGTCTCAATGAATGAAAATCATGAAAATATTACTTTAACTATTTTGTTAAATATGAACCATAAAAAACCTTCAAATAGATATTATAAAATGGAAAAAATAAATAATGATATATTTAATTATAATGATCATATAATTTATTCACGTTCATTTTATAAAGAACACATACAAAATAATTGAGGAATAAGGCATAAGTCTCGCAGAAATAAAAGTGAGACTAGAAATACCTTAACCTTATATTGTGACTAACTTATAGCACATTAAAAACTCTAGTATATTAAATATAATGTTTTTACAAATCTATTAAATAACTATATACAATTATATAATACCATCTATTATTTGCATATGACATTTTATTACCCTTTTATTAATAATCCCAAGATAATTTTATATTTCAGGTAACAAACGTTTTTACAAGAGTCTTGATTCATTATATTTCTTGGGTTGTTACTTATATTAATATTTCATCATATATAGAATGATGAAAATTACATAAATATCATAAATATTTAGTATATATGTATTTATAATAATCGATTAAAGATAGAAATAGTAAACAAAATACATCATTTATGGAGATGGTAGACTGTGCATATGAATGAATGAAATATATATTCACTAAATTATTATAATTATGTAATATATATCCTATAGTTTCACTAAAACCATCCCTGATACAATTAATTTAAAGTGTGAATGGATCACATCCCTTCAAGGAGAGAGTAGTCCACACATCTAAAAAATGACGTCACCATACATACAAAAAAAGGAGAGCATTAATGTATGTATTATATATAAATACATAAGAATAAATATATTATTAATCTCATATATATCTTATTAAACACAAAATTACATCATTATTTTCATCCAAGAATGGTGTAATGGATGAACAAACTGCATTGGTTCATGAGGCGATAGCCCGTCGTATACTTGAATGATGATTATGTATCACATTTATTGGAAATGTGTGTGATTTGAGGTCATAAAATCAGAATAAAAACAAAAAAATATGTTGATGATACTGAGGATATTAAATAATAATGTAACTATATGAATATTTGGGATGGAGAATGAATGAAAGCAAATGTTCTTATTTGATGTATATTACGTATTATTTGGGTAACTCCATTTCCTTTTCACCAAAGGGAATCCTTGGTTGGCTTCATTCCCAAAGGGTGTCATCTAGGATGAAGGGATGGAATTTGGTATGATATTTTTATAGGTTTTTTATGATCCAAATGTCTTGAGTGGTGTGAATAATTTAGAAGGTGAGCTCTCTTTTTACAGTGCACGAGGAGTGGTATTTTTTAATATAAGTAGGAAAACATGATTAAAAGGTTTCCCTTACATAATGAGAATCCAATAATCAAAATTCTCGATCCAATAAGTTAATTGGTCAAAATATGTATTTACTATGGATTTTTTATATTTTTCTATGTTATTTTTCCCTTTAATTAATGTTTAACCACAAAATAAACTTTCTTTTACCATAATTAATGTAATTCATTTTAATTAAAATCATTAAATTTTTTGGAAAAATAATAATAGGTAAATATTAATTATAAATTATTATTATTATAATAAAGGGCTCTATTTTTCCAAATTATAATTATATATCTGGGAGAAATTGATTTAATGTTAATCTAGTAGATGTTTCATATAAGTGGATTTTTAAAGCGAAAATGTTTAAAAGTATGATGTTGTTTTATATCAAATTTTAATGTGAAATTAGTTCCAACATCCTATATTGGGTTTAGTTTTTTACAATTTAATTGATTATAATTTAAAACAAAATAAATATTTTATTTATATATATTAATAAACCATATGAAAATGTAATTTTCAATTAAATATCAATATTGTTCACTATAAATACAAAAATGATGATTTACACAAAAATCCAAAATTTTTTTACCACAATCTAATTTTGAGATTATTAAAAAAAAATTGAATTTTATTTTAGAAAGATAAATTGATAAGTTTCTAAAATAATTTTTTTAGTGTTCATTGAATGACATAAAAATAGTATATTGGATAAAATGGTATATTTTAAAACATAATTATTTAACGAAAATTACGTATTTCATTATCAATTTTTTTTATTAGTGTGAATAAATTATAAATAATACAAAAAAATTAATTATTAATATTTATATTACATTGTTTAACATATAATTTATAACTATCTTTTTAAGTAGTTATAGTAATAGTCTTATTTTATCGAAACATAGTCTTGAGTGTAACGCAGGCTAAGATGACATTGCGTGTAGTTCATGCTTAGCTTTATATAGAGTATAAAAAAACAATCGTGGTGTATTGTATGATTAAAAACATAAATAAAATTTAATTTTTTCAAAAAAAATTTAGAAACATTATGTGTTATAGTTAGGGTTAAATATAGGGTATAAAATAATGAATTAATGATAATAATCAAAATGGAATGGAAATAATTTGAGAAAAATTCCATATAATAAATAAAATGGTTATAATGTTCATAAAAATATTGAAGGGTAAATAATTGTAAACACATCCCATTAAAATAACTAGATAAGGCATAAGAAGTTTGCCTAGGTAAATAGCTGAAAACAAATTCAACTTAATCAATATACATAAAATGAAAAGAATACATATATTTTTACATATTGAAACCCTAATGTAAAATATAAATTTCATATAAATGAAGACAATTATTAGTTATTTTACATGATGTATCCTAGTTATGTGATACCTTTTTCATCAGGACTTTTTACAATGTAGTTTAAAACATACATGGTGAACAACCCACTATGGCTTGAAAACTGAATTATCCCAGGCGATAATCGATGAATCGTGGGGCTATCTATAATCATGCCACACCCTTGTTATACCATTCTAACTCTTTACTCATATATCAAATAATCTAATTTATTCATTAATATTATGCCTTATAAAATATCCTTATAGGTAAAAATATATTAGTGTATCAATATTTTCCTAATTAGTCAAATAACTATCAGGTACACAAATTATGTAAAAATGGTATATTTTTTTATGGAATAATCCCATCCATGTAAATTATATTGATATATAGTGTATATTTAATGGTCCATGATCACCTAGAGGTGAATCAATCAAGGGGATGTTTATGACTACAAGGATGATTAATGGTAGTGAATGTCAATATTATCATTGGTCCAAATATTCTTTAGAAATACAGATAATGAGTAAGGGGGTATTAGTGTGAATAATACCCATTGGGGTAAGAATATATTTTTTTAATTTATTAAATACCATAAAATATAGTTAAATACATTCTTGATTATATTATTCTATTTACATTAATATTTTTTTAAAATCAATTAGTTAGAGAATCGCTTTTAAATACATATTCTTTAAAAATATATTTTAAAACTGAAATTAATAATTCAAATAAATTATTAGGGTTACTACATATATTCTATAAAAGGTAAAAAACAATCCATTAATAATTAAAATGTTATAAAATATCCCAATTTAAAAAGAGATAATAAAAATATTTTGATAACTTTTAAAAAAATGAAATGGGTAAAAATTTCTCAAAAAAATCATTTCAAAAATATTAAATAAAAAATTATATATTTTTTATAAATCCTTCATTTATTAAAAAATAATTTCCAACTGTATATAAAAATGATGTTTAATGTTATTTAATACATTTTATAAAGCATTATTAATTCTAAGGAGTGGGAAAATTATTCTTTCATATATAAGTAATCATAAACTACCATAGTAGAAGAAAATGATGGGGTTTATTAATCAATTGTCAAATAATTTCTTATAAATGTAAATTAAAATATAAAAAATACTGAATTCTATGATATTTTGATATTAACCTTTGAAAATATCATAACATTGAAGTGTGAATTAACCCATCTATCAATTTTTTCGATAAAGAAAAAATCTACATAAAACAAGGTGAAATAATATAGTATATTATTACAATTCATTATATCCATAATCATATTATATTAACAAAAATGAGAAAATAATGTAATCTAATGAAATATATTTTGGTTATGGAATTCTTTACCACTTAGAAACATTGAATTAAAAACACATTATGTGAAATTAATCAAATTCAAAAATTAGAAAACCATGATGAAAGAAGTATTCAGGAAGTTAAATTTCAAAGGAAAATATATATTCCACATAAAATTAATTTGTCTCATAATATTATAATATTCATCAATTAAATGAAATTGTGAATAAATCCCTTACATTATCCTCTGTTTTGGTCGAATTCCTTTTAACCTCATGTATAATGATTTTAACAATCTTCGCAACTTATACCACCAAAACATTAATATTTATGATATCATATATAATCATTATATAACATATTATAACTCATTAAATAATAATAATTAATTATTTTCATCATTTAGGGTGTTAATTTCCTTTTTTTTCTTGTACATTTTGACCAGTTAATTTTTATTCCTTTAAAATCAACAGTGATGGAATCATCTCTAGAATGTAAAACATGATATAAATATTAGTTATATAAGTTATAAATGTATTTGGAGTAATCTATAAAATTTAGTGATAGGAAATGGAATGAACCTTTCATGGAAAAGGTTGGTCGTATATACTCGTGAAAGATGCTTCCATTTCTTTATCGTTATAAAATAATTAAATGTTTAATGACCCTACTTATTATAAATAAAATTCCACTTGAAATTTATTTAAATATCATTTTATGTAATATTGTAATATAAACACATTTACTTATTTGGTGTTATTATATCTTATATGATTCAATTTACTTAACAAATCAATACCATTGATATTATAGTTTTGAATAGTGATAACATGATTAATATAAATATATGGTTTTAAAAATCCAATTGACATAGACAAAGGATGTGATGAACTGTACCTGTAAGATAATACCATATTAATCCCATTTATCAATGCTTCCAATTGAGATATAATTTCATTCATTTTCCCTTGTGCTATCCAAATTTGAGATTCAACAACAAAATCACGAGAGAAATCACTTATGGGAGAAGTTCAAGCTCATTTAGATCATGTCCCAAAACATGTTCACTGAACCACCCCATGAATGTCCTACCAACGCGCACCTTACCCCTAGGGATTTATTGGTGTATTAAATTCATATGTATCATGAAACCTAAAATATGAGTATTTATTTTATTTAGTATAGAATAATGAAAATAACTACATACTTAAATTTTTTACATTAAAAATGTTCTTTATTTTGATTCAATAATACACAAAAAGTATTTTTCTTTAATATTCATATTCAATTAAGAAATTTGTTTTTTATGAATTAATGGATTTTTGAGATAAATAATATTTTAATAAAATATTTTTATCAAATTATTTTCATTATTTATAAATGATAATATAATTATTGTGATTGTAAATGTAATTATAATAATGATTTAAAAACAGTTATTGTCAAAAAACACATAATTTTCAATAAATGTGAGTTATTATATTAAAAGTCTTAATTCACATAGTTAGAAAAGTTTTTATGTAATGCTAATAATTTTTTTAAAATTTGGACTTTGAAATTAACCAATGGTGATTTTTTTCATAATTTTCTAAGATAGTCAATTTTTTGGGTAAAAATTCAATACCACATAAATATAATTTGTCAATTAAGAAATCATAATGGACCCAAAGTTATGTAGTAAATAATATAAAAGGAATATTTAACTAAATATATTTATTCCTTTAAAATAATTGTATTTTCTGTTTATTTTATTATTTTTATAAAGACATTATCAATATTCCAAAACCAATATTATGTTTTAACATTTTAAAATCATTTCTTTACGAGTGTTTCTCACCTCCACATAATAACATTAATTATTTTAAAATGTTTTAACCATGGACTTATAAAATTAAAAATCCTATTACAAATTAGTAGAAAACATTGGAAAAATCATGTGATGGTTTCTTGTTTTGAATAATTTTTTGTATAACAGTCCATAACCTGAATGATATAAAAATCCCCTTCACTTCCCATATAAACCCACCCAAGCTCTCATTTCACTTCACTAACACTGCTTGGAGAATGTCCATAATCATTTCTTCACTCTCTACTATCCTTCCAAGGTTCCCCAAGCTCTCAAGAAGCACCTCCCAAGAATTTGGAGTCACATAGTCATATAAGAGGTCCTCACCTTCTTATTCTCCTTTAAATCTGAGCACATTATTTGGAATTTACATTCTTAATTGAAATTTTTGATAATTTAATTTATTTAAAAAAATTACCTTAATTTCACATAGATGTTTTTTGAATGAGATATCTTTTATCCTCTATTTTTTACCATTATCTAATACGTTACTATGTTAAAATTTTCAAGTGATCATACACTACTATGTTTATTCAAGCACTTATTTTTAGTTATGCTTCATAATTTCCTTAATTTTCATGTTTTAATATGTTTTCCTATATTCCCCTTATATTAAATTTAATTTTAAAATGATGATATCCCTTTTACATCTAATTTATCCTCCCATGATTCATTATGTACACCCATTACCATGGTGAAATATAGTTTGGATTATTTTCTCTATTCATTTATAATCATTACACTATTCCTTGTATTTCTAAATTTCTAATTTTTATATGATTTTCCACTTCCTAATTACATCCCATTTTAGTTATATTTAAATAGAGACCCCTTATTATCTCATAAACAAAAATTTATGAATTTTCTCTGACATTATTATGCTCTTGGAATTTCTCTACGATTATCCATGCAAAAACAATTGTGTGGAAAATATGATACCATCTTCCTATCAAGGTTTTTCAAAATTTTTCCTTTATAATTTCTTATTGTGGTCATAAATATATTTATTTCACAATCCATTATCATAGAATTATTGGGAAAATGAATGAATCCATGTTTTATGGTCTTTTTGGAACACTTAAACATAAAAATGAAATAAATATGATGGGTATGCCTAGATAGAACTACAATGCATTGGTTAATACTTATAATTATGATACATCATGTTTGGATAGTGAGTAAACCTAATTCATTTTTGAGAAATTTTCCTCAATGATGTTTGGGCGGGTTTAGCCTTTCCTTATTTTTATTATTCAGTGTTTTATGTTGTTAACACATTTCCCATGTTATGATTATCATGCTATATCATTTATTATTATCATGTTTATGGTCTATAATCTTGTTATGAACCATTTACATTTATGTTTTATAACATGTATTATCTTATTCATGTAATTTAATGTTTATTACTTTGTTTGGATTTATATCTCACTCCTTTCTTATGTTTGTTCCCTGGATATCTAGTGTATTTTTCAAAGACATTGAATTTTATAAACATATAAAGGAAGTTTTTAATAATGTTGTTATACACTATTTTCAAGATTTTATTCCATGTACCCATTTACCAAATACACTAGGATTATTGAGATTTTTGGGCTGTATTATGCGTAAAATAATGTAATAGGTCATGTATTAATGTGTAAGAAAGATAAGGATTGTTATAGTTGGTATCATAGTAAAGGTTATGTTTTATTTTGATTTGGATTAGAAAACTCTTGAAAAATCATTATGGATAAGACTATTAATATTGAAAAATACATAAATTTTGGTAATTATATATTAATTAGTTTATCATAAAAATACATCCATTTCTGGATACTACATGTGGATGTGGGTTTTTAAGAAATTTATGTTGGGGTAACATTATCGGCTAGGAGTATCTATCCTAACTCGGGTTTACTTGGTAAATGAAAACATGCCTTACTATACATGGGGTTTGACACTCCTGGGGGGTATTATTTGGTAAATTCATATATTTCTAATGAACAATTATTAATAGAAAAAAATCCCAAAAGAATATATGTTTTTAAATGGATAATGGATAACATAGACTAAGGCCAATAAATTCATATGTTAGGGAAATAAATTCAAATTTTAATTTATGACATCAATGTAATTGGATTCCACTTTATATGTTTAATAGTTCAAAAAATTAATCCCTATTTTCCCCTTTATTCTAGCCAATGGATGGAAATAAGAGGAATCATGTAAAAACATAATCTGATGGGCAATGTAAATATTATTCCACTAAGATATGAAACCAAATGAGAGAGGGAATCATGAACATTATGACAATAATCTATCAACTAACTCAGGTTCTGAATAGAATTCTAGATCAAGAGGAGAATCCAATCCATCATAAGAGAAAACATGTTATGATTGACATCTTTATACAACAAAGTCCTCTGGAATTCAATTAATCATCTGATACCTTAATCACGGAATAATATATCAACTCAATTGAGAAGATCTTCTCTGTAATTCAATGTTATGATAGAGAGAAGGTTCTTCTAGATGTTTATCATATTTGGGTGGAGATGAACTATGGTGAACATTTATCACAAATATGAATCACGAGAAAGAGATAAAATCAATGTAATGGAAGATATTACGAATTTTGTTTTGATAAATATCTTCCTTGCACTATCTGAATTAATATGGGATGATATTTTCTCACCCTCAAGAATAAATATAATAAATCTATCAGGGAATATTGGGAAAATTTATAGGAGTTTAATGATAAGACTTTGGTTTTATCATTACCCTAAATTCATGATTGAACTATTATTTGGTGGGATAAAACATAGTCTAAAACACCATGGTGATCCATGAAAATGATAACTATGAGAATATTGTGTTATAATGCCTCAAAGAAGAAACTGAGACTGGTGAATCCTAAGGGTATCATGGGAATAAGAAGTGTAATGTGGAGTTCAATTTTGGAGGTCATATGGAGAAATTTACCAGTTCCATGAATTTTATGTTTCCCACATGTCAAATGTGAGGAAAAAAGAACCCCATAAATTGACTATGGGGGATAAAGAAATTCATTAGGTGTGGGAAGGAAGGACACCTATTTAAAAATTTAGGACCGAATAAAACAACTAATGCGATGTAGGAAATAAATTCTCTGATCAATAATCAATGCATTTTCCATTGCTTAAACTGTAAGGGACCAACACACTTTTCAAACCAATGGCCTAAGAAAGGGATTTTTTGAGAAAAGAAACAACCTCCATGCAATCACATGATAGATTCTTCCATCACTACAATTGAGGTGGATTCTAAAATGATGTGGTGAAAAGAATGATAATTATTTATTCAAAACAATGAATTTAATTTTTAATTTCGGTTTTATGAGTTCCTTTATATCATGAATATTTTGTAGAACTATTTAAACACCACAAAAAATCATATAGGTAGAGATATTGGTGAAAACAGAAAATGGGTCAATTTTCCCATAAAAAGTATATAAATCCTTCCTTATCCCAATATGGGGGATAAAAATCCTAGAAAAGATAGGAATAAATATTTTAATGGAATTGGATACAATACTAGGCATCGATTGGATTTCTTAATATATATCCACCATAAATTTCCATGAGAAGGATGTCACCCTCCGTATTGAGTATTAATCCCTGATTTTGTACAATTGCAAGAATGAAGATTAATCTTTTTTATAACCAACTTCTCCAGAATGGATATCATTTCTCTATGAGAAATCATATATATCTCAAATTATTTATTTTAAGGAATGAATATTCCTCGAAGACATTAACATTCAGAAGGAATACCATGATGTATTTCTTATGTAATTTTATGGTGTTCCTCATAGTAGAGAGGATAATGGTTTTAATTTTACCACCCCATCCAATGGAGATGATTACCATGTTTGGAAAGCAAGATAATAAGATATGAATAAAATTAATGACTATACAGAAATAAATAATTGAATAAAAAAAATTAAATAATGGAAACATTTATTTATTGTAAAATAAATTTACATTGCTTATTAATTCATGGATTGATTAATTGAGAAATATTAATGATACTAAAATGTATTATATAAGTTAAATACATTTAGATGAAATATTTATATATTAGAAAATTGTAATTATGTATTGTAAATTTAATTTAGAAGAAAATTTTATTGTTTCTGATCCTTAAGTCAATTTTATAATACTGTTATTGAATGAGAGTTTTTATATTTTAAACATTAAAGTTTAGGATCAACATATTATAATGAATTTAATATCTACTAATCAAGTACATGATATTTGTGTAATTATTTATAAGAAAAATTTTGTGATAATGCATGTTATATAAATTTTTCTAATTTTAGGGATGATTTTATTGTATTTATAATATAGAGAAAATTTATAGCTCTCATAACCATCTGAATTAATTTATGATTTATTTTTATGACCATGATACTGTGACATTACATGTCAAGTTTTTATAACTGATAATGTTATTGATGATTACATATCATGACTTTTTATTATTTATTTTGTAGTGTGATTTATATGTATGTTTGTGTAATAAATTGTTGTTTCCTTTAATTTTAAAAATGTTTAATTAGTAATAATGTATTTGGAATATAATGATTTGTTAAAAAAAATAATTCATAAATTATTCATGGTGAATTTTACTTATAAATATAATATTAAAGGAAATAAAATGAAATAAATGAATTAAAATGAATGGAAAAATATTTTTTTTGTATTGTTTGGAATGAAATGTGATAATATATAATTTATATAAAAATATTAAATAAAAAACAACAATATTATATTATATATAATGAACTCAAATTTAAATAATGATCAATAAAGATCATACTGTAAATATTATTCTAACAATATCAAGCAGAAGGTTATATTCCAAAGCAACTCAAGGAGAACTCAAACTACCATTATACCAGGGTCTTAAACAGAGGACATCTCTACCGGTTCCATATCCAAGCCCTTTATATTTAATGAAATTTAATATTTAAACATCAAAAGAATTTATCAAAACATTAAGTACTATTTTTCAACACAAAACACAAGGTATATGATCATAAACAACTCCTCAAGGGAAAACATTTAACTTATATAAAACTCCATTTTAAAACGTTTTACATTGATTGAAATCTTGTCCTTAATTAGGAATTCTATCACATGAATTCCTTTTAAAGAAGATAAGGCGACCTACATGGGTCCCAATAAGCTGACTTGGGTTCATTATAATGAAACCCAAAAACAATTGTTTAATTATTAAGAGTCACAACACCCATACCGGGGTATCTCATAAGGAACTTGGACCAACTAACCTACTTGGTCCTAGTTGTTCCTTTGGGTAGTTAACCAACTCATTTGAAATTATAACATGCTCAAATACATATCAACCTAGATATATGGGTGGATATAAACCTATCAAGTGACTATACACATTATAGTTTTCGGAATTTCACTCCCATTCAAATGAAACAAATAAATTTTAGCAAACTAACCAATTAAATAACAAACATGCTAGTAGGTCACCACAAGAAGCTAACAGAGAGATATGTTGTACTGATAGAATCATAACATTTTAATCACTGAGACATGCTAATAGGAATAAAAGAATGATACATGGAAAACATGTTATTAAACAGCAAGCATGGCTATAGGCAAGCATGTTAAATATATCACCGAAACATGGTTTCTAAAAGGCATGCTAAATAATTACAAGACAAGGAATATATTCAAGGAAAAAAATTTGAATCAAGAGGTATCCTAAAATTCAACTACGTGGCTTAGCACTATGCATGGAATGTGAATTTTTATATTCCAATTATGATGCATGTATTGCTTCACACTTACCTTAACAGGCCAAGGGTAAAAGGTAATAAATTTCATAAATTCATAAGCAATGTAAATTACACCAATCACTTGAGGTGAAATCATATCTATTGTAAAATTGAAATGCATGAAAAACAATCCCAACCCCGGCCACTTAGCCATTTCCCTTATGTGGGGTGATCAGTCCCAAGCATGGCTATTAACCATGTGCTGACAAATTCCTAGTCTCTTGTCTAAAAACCCAAAACAGTAAGACAAAGGAAAGAAAATAATAGCCCTGATAAAACTTTGTAACGTCCCAACCCAGCTCACCTCTAAGATGGTGTCCAGACCAGTGGGTTACATGTCCTCAAGCGCATCTCACCGAATTCCAGAGTCTCCCGACTTGTAGCGAGGGCCTTTCTGTGTCCAAGGGGGAGACTATTCCCTCATAGTTAATAGGTATTATCATATTGGATGTAAACAAAAATTAATAATAATTAGCGGAAACATATAAATGAATAAACTGTAGAAAAATCAATACAAATAATCCAACTATATAATACTCAAGTGTTGAATCTCACAAAACAATGTCATTCCATGGTGTATGTCTAAACTAAAAGTACATAAAACATAACCCATGCATGCTATCAATTAAAAAGAAAAGAAACAAAGTGCGACAAATGCATCACGATCAAGGCTCGGTCCTCTACCCCAGTCTCCATCCTAAGCAGCAACAATCAATCAAGAATTGGAAGTAGCGCGCTTCCCTTTATTAATATCTGCAAACATTTAATCTAATGGGGTGTCAATGACGCCCGAGAAGGGTGTGAGATAAAATCTCAGTTGGCTGGAATCCGCGGTGTCTAAACCTTTCCATTTCGTGCCATAATAAAATGCAGTGTTTTATTATATAACACTTGCAGATAATTTATTAAGTGAAATGAAATAAATAACTCGGCCCAGGTTCCAAGCGGCACCCTTGCCTAATCACCTACTTCAGACTAAGTCGGATGTCTGAAAGCAGTACCTATATGTAGAATACACATATGCATATATATGAAGCTTGGAAGACTAAGGTAAAACAATGAAGAGGCATACCCCAAGCTTGTGCTTTAACATGGGGTCTAACTCATGTGTCAGTTAGGTGTACTTATAAATACTAAAAATTATCTCAAATTTCAAGAGAATAATAGCAAAATTAATATAAACCTTCAGTGCATCATTATTAAGGTTCAAGTTGAGATTTGGAGTCCAATCCCATCCAGAAGGTATCATTACGAAACATCCTTCAATTATCCAATACCACTAATCCCATTCAAGGCAATCTTTCGAAAGACCAAGTATCACTCGTGGCATGGCTTTACCCTGAGTTTGTCTTGATCTCCCAAAAAGGGGTTGAGTTTCATCCGAGGTAAGCTTAGCCACATTTCCAATGGATCCATCCTGATGGTCCTTTTGGAACCGGTATCAATCATAAGTATTAGAAATCCTAGGGAAGTCTCGGTCTGGAAAAGCCAAGAACACTAACCCCTAGAACATAGAGGTAACCGCCAGGAACGAAGGGTCTAAGCATGGCCCTTAATACAGGACCCACCTCCTATCCCTCCCTGAATTTAATTAATTTTTTCACAACAACAGATATGATATCGCCATATATAATTTCAACTTGAAACTAAATAGGTAGACCCGTACATCACATAGTGAAAATTAAATATTTTAGAATAGAAATATTAACAAGGAAAAGTAATGCATCAACATAAGAAGAGAAATTCACTTTTAAATAAATAAAAAAAATTAGACCAACTAACTCCCAAGATCCAAAAATTCAAAAGTTCATAATTAATCTAAATTAATTATTTAAATTAAACATAATAAAATAGGTTGTGCAAAACATTAAAATAAATACAATTTTTAATAGTAAATAAACTAGCACAACAAAATACCAAATATTCAACAATTCAAGATTCATAATTAATTTAAATTAATTATTTAAAATTGAACACAATAAAAAAATAGGCAGCACAACACATGCAATTAAATAAATCAAAATTTTGGGAAAATAGAAATATACTGACCATTACAGCCCACCCCAAAGGGTGTTCGACCTTGTTGCGAAAAAATAAACAAATTAATTCATGATCAATATGGCTGCAACAACTAAGCGATGCAAATTAAATAATGAATTTGGGTGATTTTTCACAAATCCTGTAGTCACAGACTAATGGAATAATGATGCGTTTTTATAAATCGTAATGAAACTTAGGGAATGAGAGTAAGAGCCCTACCTTATGGTCGTAGATGATCCTATGATCCACAGTAGACTTTGATTTGACCTAAAATGGAAGAAAATAGAGGATTTTAGAAAATCTCAAAATAGGGTAAAATCCTTCCATGATGAACTGTGCAAAGGAATTGGAGTAAGACCGCATGATTCTTGATGCATGGGATAAGTCATACCAAGAGGTTCACACTGCACCTGATGGCGAAGAAAAAGGATGATGCACGGAGGGGAGAAGGTCTTTCGTAGGAGAAACAATGTGATGCACACCACCTAGGGAGGAGAGGTGCGCCACACACAGGGGAGGGAGGAGAGGAGGAGAGGAGAAAAAAAAAGAAAAGAAAGAAAGAAAAAGGAAGGGAAAAAAGAAAGAAAGAAATAAAAAGAATCAAAATAAAATGAAGGAAGAGATAAAACAATTAATTAAAATGGGTTTACAACATTTTAATTATTTTTAATTTATTTCCAACCATTTCTATTTTATTATTCTTTATCCCTATTTAAATTATATTAACTTTCTTTAAATTATTTTTATTTTTTTGAACCCATTTAAATTATTTATATCTGAACGCAGTGCTAGAGCCCAATGTAAAAATTTTACATAGAGCTCGAACAAATATTTATTCAATTATAACAGCTGCTCGGTACCCGCAACAGGGTGCACAAGTGCGTCTTGGGACCTTTAAGAATTTTGAAAACAAAAACATAAATAACCCGCACCTTAATTTAAGTCAATACATTAAAATAATTAAAATTACTATTATTTAATAAATAAATCAATGGAACCATTAATAATTAAAAAAAGCGTGATCTATTTAAAAAAAGCTAACAATCATTAAATAAATATAGATTACACATTCGTATTTAATTTAACAATTAATTATATCACATTTATTACATTTAACGTGTATTATTTACATCACAACATGATTTATTAATTTTAGATGTGAATTTTCATTTTTTTATTCAAAATAAATAATAATATTATTAATAAAATTATTAAAATATCGAATTTCCAATAAAATATTTAAAATGAAAATAAATTATATTGGGGTGCGATATGACTAAACGTCCAACACTCACAAAGGTTATACCTTGAATAGGGTAAACCCCATGTCCTGGAACTATTGGTGGTGTCAGATTTCTCCTTCGACCCACCGTTTAAGAGAAAATAATTATTTATTATTTAAAAATCAGAAAAAATTATTAATTAAAAATAAAGACGGTATTATCATGTGAGAGGGTGTCAAACACCCGATGTGAATCAAGTTTATTCTCTACCTAGGGTAAAACCGACATTCTGGATTTAACGGTAGACTCAGATTTCTCATATGATGCTCTGTTTGAGAGAAAATAATTATTTATTATTTTAAAATCAAAATAATTAATTAATTAAAAATAAAGATAGATTTATCTTGGGAGAGGGTGCCAAACACCCGATGCGAATCATGGTTATACCATACCTAGGGTAAACCCGGAGTTTCAGCCCAAACTGTGGTCTCAGATTTCTAATTTGATTCATCATTTGAGAGTTATATTATGTTTAAAAAAAATAAAAAAAATACACGTATCAATAAAATAAACTTAATATTTTTATTCTATCAACGTCGCAGTGTAGACTATCAGAATAAAACGTTATGACACTTGGTTTTAAAACTGACCCTCATAGTGAAAGGAAAAATTTTATTTCCAGCATTTTTCTCATCTGGTTCATAACCCGGGACGTTACAAATTAGGTACAAGAACTGCTACTAGTGGATCCACTGAGATGAAAATTTTAAACTGTCCTTTACTGGAAAACTAAATTAATGATTAAAAAATAGTTATGATACAACTAAATATAAACAAGCTTCATGTTATATTACACCCCACACCCCTCTGGTTTGTAATATTTTCAATTTACAGGAACAATTTTTCTGTTGATCCCCACAAGTTCATGAGAATGAAAACTATATTTCCCTATACCATAGAAAGTTATATAATTGATCAAATGTAATCCATGTATTTATATAATTCCCCACAAATAACATTGGATAAGGTAGAAAACAACCCTAAACACCAATAGTCCAATAGACTTCCCAATAGCCTTCCCTACCCCCTCCATTCAAAGTACATGGTCTTCAAAAATCCACAACCTACCTAAATGAAAATTCTCATGATTCATTTATTATGTACATGTTGAGACATGTAATAGAATGTCAAAACAAAAAACAAACCAATTTCTATACACATGGATCGGTGTTTATTGAATTAAAATGAAACTTCATCCAACCCATGAAAAACCATAATAATCTTGTAAATGATGTTGTGTGTATGCTTCTGGCTCAACCAATTCCAATACCCAAATTAAATAACAGTTATATTACATTAATGGGGGAACATATTATGAATATAGTAAAGGATTATCACTAGAAACTAATGTTGTATGTAAAAAAGAAACCTAAACCATGTGAATATTCAAGAAAATTGAACCTGAAGATGAATCTATGAATTTCATATAAATGAATATAAATCTAAAAGAAAATGTTAATGACCATAATATTCCACATACTCTCATCTATATAAGATTCATGAACCCAATAAAACCAATGAATAATCACCACAAAAATAAATCCCAGAGGTGAAAAAAGTAGGGATCAACATGTGTCTAATGGATGAAATCATTCAATATCTATTGAATAAAAATTTATTAAGGAAAATTACACATTGAGAAGGAGATTGTTAGTACATAATCCAATTTATAGAAGTACTATAAACATCCAACAAGGATAAAATATCAATTTTTGAAAATAAAATTAATATTTTGATATTTTTGAGTGTTAAGACATTCAAATAAATTAATGAATGTTATTTTTATTAGTTACTCAAATATAATACTAAATTATATTCATTTCATGTGTAGTTTTATATCATAGAGATATATGATCTAAATATATTTTTAGAAATACCCATACAACGGAACATAAGTTCTTACTAGTAACATTGAAATATTCTCTTTTAGGGGAAAAAGAGATAAATACATCATAATTATAAATATTTTAAATCCTACTAAAAAATGCAAAGAATAAAATTTTTTCAAACAAAATATTAGCATCATAGGATGGATGTTAGGAGATATCCCATGTATTATCCCTTCCACCTTCATGCATAAGATTTTTTAAGAAGATTAATCAAAACTGTTGAGATAGTCTTTAATATTCCTTGACCAAAACATCTATAAAGTAGTTAAAAGGTTCATGAAATCATATTGGGATCTATAATAATTAACATTATATCTATGTCCCAATAGGTGAGACCCATATTATCCCATATAAAATAGTTTACAAAATTGTGAAAAATGATTATAATGAGTTACTACACATAAAGATTTATGAATACATGGAGTGTTGGAATATATTATAGGATTAAGAAATGTATAATCTGAAATGATTATTTCTATATACCCTTTATAGATAAAATTATAGAGAGACTAGATTTGAAGTGTAAATATTTATTCCTTGATTGATTGTATTGCGATTTTCACATTCCAACTGGTCTATGGGCCTTTGAAAAAACCACCTTCACTTTTCCCTTTAACAAATTTTTCTTTTGATGTAATAATTTCTATGATATCAATGACCCTTGTACCATTTTGTGATATTTGGTAAGTATTTTTTTAGAATTTATTAAAAACTATCCGGACATATATCTCGATGGAATAAACATACAATGATATTTTTTTCAATGCTATCATTAAATTTGAAGAAAATTTAATAATTATTTATTGAGAAAAATATTTTTTATATTGTTGAACATATTCACATTTTTATTATGAATTTAAATTATTTGGGTCATATATTTTCTAAATATAGAAGACATGTTGATAAATCATATTTTTTTATAATTTTTACAATACCTAAATACACCACATTAAAACACAATATATAATTTATATTCAATGTATAATTTTATAGAATGAATATAAATTAATTTAGATAAATTTAAATTTCCCTAAATGAAAAAATCAATCTGAATCATATCTCATTTTTTTTATTTTTCAAGGATAAATTTTGATAGATGGAAATAATTATTGACTACTACTATAAAACATGGGACTCCCCCATCGAAATATTGTGCAATGCTTCCAATATGTTTGAATGGGTATTCCATTTCTATGATATTAATGGAAATCCATAGGTGATAGCATATACTTCACATATCCAAGAGACTACATATATTAACTACACAATAATTGAGATAGATTTTTTGTCTATTATTATACCTTTTGAAAGATTTCATTCTTATACTTTAGGGTGTAAAGTTAAATTTAATTATGATAATTTAGCATTGACATATTTAATGAATAGATCAGATAATAATCATATAATAATGAGATGTAAATTTTTACTATGATTGTTTGATCTAGATATCAAAGAAAAGAATATATATGATTATATGGTGGAAAAAAATGTGTCTACTACCTCACACGACTGAGTTAGAAACAATCGGTTAGACCAATCAGGATGATTCATTCCCAAGTGAGAAAATTTTGAACCTCAATAAAGATCCATCACATGCTAATATAGTCAATTTTATGGTCACTACACAGGTAACCTTTGATGGATCTGGGAGTAATATAAGCGGGAGATGGGGCATGTCAGTCTCAAATTTTTGTTGTAATCCCAGATTAATCATATTCATAAATAATTTTAAATTAAATAATAATTGATAATTAATCCAATAATAAATTGAAATTTAATTGTATAACTAAGATGTATACTCAACAAATGTTTTTTATAAATTAATTAAAATATAAAATAATTTCTTTTTGATTAATTCATTCATTATTGATGGATCTGTAAACTCTCTACATCTTACCATTGTTGTGTTGTATGAATCCTGAGTAGATTCCATTACATGGTGATTCAACACATTCTGTGAACTTCTGTACATCACTCTAGGAATCACTAGGGGTTTCACAGTTGATTATGATACATTCATTGTTCAAATTTGAAAACCTTGAGAATATTTTGAAAAAGGATTCTATTTGGTCCCTATATATGTGAAAGTGGTCGTAGAGGATGATCAATATATATTATTGCGAGTTTTCATAGAGATGTTTCTTTATAGGTCTTTGAGATAATTCTCTCTAGATGGCGTCATGAAAACCCAATTGAAATTTGATACCCTAAATAAAATAATATTACTGGATTTATATACCGGTTAGGGAAGCAAATAATAATGATCCCTACATAATTTTTATTATTCTATTTTATTTTAGGGCCCAATTATAATATTCATGATAATATTACTGTTTTTAACATGTTATAAAGTGATTAAATGAATAAAATAACATTCAATAAAATAATATAAAATATATGTTATTTCATATGGAAAAACTTGTAACATCACAGGTAAATAAAGAATATAACATTTTCATATTTATTAATATTTTTCAATAAAATTTTAATATTATTTTAAATGAAATGCTATGATCGATGGAATACCCAATACGCAATAATGGGGTTTTTTTTGAAATCTTACGTTGCACTCAAATAATATAATTATATTATTTTAAATGGCAGTTAACGCCCAGCCGTTGTAATGGAGGGAATGAACAAAACTAACTAAAAAATGATTATATATGTTTGTTAAATATTTTAACAATTACCCAATAAATTATAGAGGCTTAAAAAGCGAATGAATCAAATTTTAAGCATAAATATTCAAATATTCTTAAAAAGGTCGATTAACCGCCTTTTGATGGAGAACCTTTTTTTAAACCAATTTTTGTCAATTTTATATGTCATATTTGATAAAATAAAATCCTTCTTTAGAATTGGGACATCAAAATTTAAATTGTGTAAATTTGTGTTATTTTTCCGATAATGTTCATTTTTTATGAATAATGAAAAATGCTGTATTTTAATTCAAACCCTCCTTTTCATCTAACTTATTTATATGGTTAGATTATTTTTTTAATTTGTTTTAAAGTGTAATTAGAATATATTTTTACCATTTAATTCAATTTTGGTCATTATAATTAATTTCACTTTGAAATTGGACATAAACAAGTGTCAATCTTTTGATAGATATTGTTTCTTAAAAACACGCTATTTGTTTTGAAAGCGAAAAATAATTATAAAATTAATTAATGCAACTTAAATGTTTCAAATTTTGTAAAATGGACATCATTTTTTAATTTGGAATATCAAATTTACTTTAGATTAATTTTTGATATTTCTCTGTCAAATGTTCATTTTTAATGAATAGTGAAAAATACAGCATTTTATATCAAAACTGCTTTTTCATCTAATTTAATTATATAGTTATATTTCCTTTTTAATTGGTTTTAAAGTGTAATTTAATTATGTTTTTATCACTTAATACAATTTTGTTCATTTGAAGTAATTTCACTTTTCAATTGGATGTAAAAACAAGTCAATCTTTTGATAAATTTTACTTCTTAAAAACCCGTCTTTGGTTTTGACAACGAGAATTATGGTTAAATTAATTACTACAATTTCTGTGTTTGGAATTTGGTAAAATGAATTGCATATTTGTAATCAGAAGGTCCAAATTATTTAATTAATACTCTTTTGTTTTTGGACATTATGAATAGTAATGATGACAATTATCTTTAATTATCATGATTAATTAGTAATCGAGTAGTTAACTGTAATAAAATAATATCATAATAATATAAAATGACCCCAACATGTGTCCAAATTCTCTTGGTTGTGTCATTTTAGACCATGGGATTCCTTGTTCCAGCTTAGGGTCTCCATGGAATCACTTTTGTGTGATAGTGACCTTTTATCATATTATTTTTTAAGAAAGAAAAATATAACCAATCTATGTAACACCTAAGTAAAAAAATTTTAATTTTTTTTAAATAAATGATATCTTATTCTATATATATTCATTGGAAATCTAAAAATATTTCCTATTTCATGGTATTTTTTTATAATTTTTAGACATTAAATAAATAAATTTATTTACGACACCATGATGATGTAGTGATTACCTCATTAATGAACGATTTAAATAAAATGAAACGATAAGGTAAAATATAAGATTTAGACTTGTCTAAAACCTATTGGATGTGTGGATTTCAAACCCTTATCACCTTCTCCTCAATATATATCATTGTGGGACCTTTAAAATCCTAAAATCATTTTATAATAATGTAACAATTCAAGACTTTACAAAAGTGACCCTCCTCTCTCTTATAAAGGCCCCCACCTCTACCCCTTTACCTATACCTCTCAAGACCTTTTCTCATCCATAATCTTCTCATATTATCTCTCCCCATCCCTCTATTAGTCCTAAAATCCTCACTTTGGGCAGAATTCTTTCCAAGGAAGCCTTTGGATCAAATCAAAAGAGTTACCCAATTTAGAGGTAATGCCTTCTCTTGAGTTTCTTTCTTTTATTTTCCTTCTTCACTCCCCACTATATTCTTATTATTTGATCCCATAATAACACCAGTATCATCAATATAATAGGATTTTATTATTATAAGTATTATACCTACACTTACACAAACCCCCGTCTAATGGTTAAAGAACATACTGTTTCTATGGGTGGCGAATTACTGCATCACGAAACGATGATTGTTCAATCTATTTTTAACACCTCTAATGGTGGACATTATGATGAAATTATGTCCTCTCAGTGCTTCTATATTTTATATTTAGAACATACCTTTATTCTTTTCATGTTGTGAAAATGCGATAATTTTATATGAGGAAGTGTGGACAACTGCCCCCTCAAGTGATGTGACTCGTTCATATCAAAGATGAAATTTATAAAGAATATAATTAATGAACCTATGTGACAAATATAACATATATATTATACTTTAATTATAATATATCTATGTCTAATTTATTTTTAAAGTCCATTAATATGACAAAAAAAATGAAAGTAGCGTTCATGCGTACGTACGGCTTACCGTCTCCATGAACGGTACATTTCATTTCATATCTCCAAACATTATGGAATATTATTAAATACATATATAATAGATATATATGATATTTAAATCATGAACAACATTATGGATATGATGTACTTATAACTACATGGACAATTCTTTTCAAACAAGTTCATTGTTGACTCATGTACCGAACCTCGACAAAATGTATGATATGAACTCACATAATTAACTAATTATTATAACATGATAATATGTGATATTAATTTAATATAAATTGAACAAGGTTTATTGCATGTGGTTTATTTTGTACTTTAATTTAATATATATTATCATGATTCTATTTATATTCATGTTATTATGTGATTAATTTGGTTCTTATTATCTTTTGGTCATATGACTCGATTTATTACAACGAGGTAAGGGGTTTTTATCTTACTTTTTATTCCCTTGATATTCATGATATATTTTCCACTATCTCCTTTGAGTTGTGTATTTAATTCCCATTATTATACACTTTGTGTAATATCTATTCGGTCATGGGTATTTACATCAACATTTTATAGTCCTTCTTTCATGGGGTGTACGTTTCTAATGATACCCAAATTGGTAAGGGAACCTTTCACACTCCTCTTTTTAAAAGACTTATTTTTTAGGTATTTTAATTTACATCTTCTTATGTGGGGATATGTTCTTATATGTAATGGCCCGGATCTCTCCGGCCCATTCCTTTGTCAAAAATAAGGTCAAGAAGTGTTTTGGAGGAAAAAATGGACTTTTCCCACACCTTCCAGAATTTTGAAACTACACGCCGTGTAGTTTGAGTGCATGCTGTGTACCCCCTTTCCGAGTATAACCCGTGTTGCAGGCCGTGTCCTCACCATGTGAAGTAAATGAGTACATGCCATGTAGTGTAACTATACACCGTGTACCACCTTGCCAGGTATACCCCGTGTTGAAGACCGTGTCCTTGCTGTGTGAAATAATGGGTGCACGCCGTGTGCCCAGTTCTACACGCCATGTAGTCCTTCCCCACGTATGCGTTACCAGTCAACGGCCGTGTTCCATGTTGGAGCCATGTCATTTCCGTGTGCAATAAATGGATACACACTATGTGTCCAAAATACACGCCGTGTAGTCCTTCCCCGCATATGCGTTACCCTCAAACCGTGTGTTGACCAGTCAACGGCCGCAGAGCCGTGTTGGAAGCCGTGTAGAGACCGTGTAAAATAACCAAGTACACGCCATGTACCATAAATTACACGCCATGTACTTTTCCTTTTCTCTCCTATAAAAGGATGGGTCCCCTCCTCCTTTTCAATTCACTCCTCTCCTCCCCTTTCCTCTGAGTAGAGCTCTCCCAAGAGACTCGAAGGTTCCTTTTCTTCCATAACTTCTTCGTCCGAGCTCCGATTTACGATCCGTCAGCGGCCACGGGATCGTAACGACGAGGAAGAACTTCCGATCCAAGATCTTTTGTCTTTCCTTCAGCCTTTCCTTTCCGAATTACACCCAAGGAGGTTTCTCCGGGACTCGATGGAAGTGACGGACGCCGACGGACGTCTTTTAAAGTTGATCCGGGGGAGCGTTGTGATCAGAACCTATTGAGGTAGGGATCTTACCTTCGTATCTCTAATTTTTGCATCATGTGGGGTGGGTATCCTCTTGTTTTCATAAGAAACTTTTGAACAGGTTAAATAAAGATAATAAATGGTTAAATAACGGGGTTGGGAAGTTTGCGATTGGTGTTACTTTATATCCTGTGATATTATGTTGTGAATTGAATGAGCTTCTGCCTACTGAAAATCACGGTCGTTGGGGGACTTTGCTTGCACAATTAAATGTTTCCCTATCTTTCTAGACCGTTTTTGTGGATGGAACTTTGTGGAATGTGGAATTTGGTTAATCACGTAAAGTTGGCTGTTTAAAAATCTGGAACCCTTGTGTGATCACCCCGGTTAAACAAAAATGGAATAATGAACATGTGGGTGTTGGATTGGATACGTGGCATGTGATGAGGGTGTTTTGTGGGTTGTTGTGGATAGGGTGAGCAGCGGGGCTGCGGTTGTCTTGGTTGTGGGTTGGTGTAAATGCTATGTTGGTGACGGGCAGCGGGGCTGCGATAAGTGATGTATGGGTTTTGTTGCGGTTGTGGTTATGGTGGATGGAAGCGGGGCTGCGAGGATGGGTTGAATGTGATCGGACTATGGGTTGTGAATGATAAATAAAAAGTGAAAGAGTTAATGAGTGGTGGGGCTTGGTAACAGAACAGAATATATAATCAATGGGTTGGTTGGTTAATAAGAAGGACTTGGTTGTGTTGCTTATGTTTTCCTAACTTGATTTTTGGATGGAAGGGATATGTTTTACGAACTATTGATGTGGTTGGTTGTGGATAGTTTCCCAGTAGTTAAGGAACTAAATAAACTACTTCTGCTGAAACGTGAAAACCTAAATGGGGTTGACGTTGTTTGTTGTATGCATGCTTCGTAGTAGCAGTGCCGAGGAACATACTCAGTTTCTCTGTTTAGAAGCCATAGGTTGGGCTGTGTGGTTGATATATATATATATTTGTATCTTTTGTGTTTTATCGCACCCCACCCATGTTGAGCACTTAGTGCCGAACACTCTCATTTCATGGGAAAGGGTGGTTTTTCCTTAGTTACTAGCTCCTTCTTGCTCCTTCTCCCCTAGGCTATGATGGCTTGAGGCGACCTTACACCTAAGACTCTTCGGGTAGGTTTCGATTGGGTTGGCTTTAGCCCATGACTCTTCGGGCAGGTTCTACTTTTTCCCAAGAATCTTCGGGATGAGGCCCAGGTGTGTGCGGGAGGAATACGTGGTTGTGAGGACCAGGTGTGTGCGGGAGGGATACATGGTTGTGAGGCCCAGGTGTGTGCGGGTGGGATACGTGGTAGTGAGGCCTAGGTGTGTGCGGGCGGGGAGAGTGTGGCAGCGTTAGGACTTTCATCGTTAGGAAGAGCAGCTAACAAAAAAGGGAAATGGTGCGGGGTACCCAATACTCTTGTTTCTTATATACTACTACCTGTTGTGCTTGTGTTTTGGTGAGTGTGGCTAGTGAGGTTGGTTGGATATAATTTCTTGCTAGGTTTATTCTGTTGTTCTCACAGGACATTAGGATGTCTCCCCACTTGTGCATGAGAGCTTTAGGTTTCCCTACTGAGTATACTTGTATGATCACCCTACGTTTACTTTCAGGTTTCCAGGAGGACTACCAGGGCCATGTGGGACCCTACTATTCGGACAGTTGGAGTTGTTGCTGTTGTTGTACTCTTGTTTTTTTTGTATTGTTCTTTGAGCTTTCTTGTACTTGCACCTTGTTATAAAATTGTTTAAACAAGCATATGGGCTTGGTTTGGGTTTATTTATATACACTTGTTCTTTTTCCTTTTTGGTGGTTGACTTGTCCTATTTCCTGATCCAAAATAATAAAAAGGGTAATGCCTCCCATATTTGTGAAAAATCATACCCTTGGTGCTAGTCGCCACCCCGGGGCCTACTAGAGGCGGGACTTGGGGGTCATTATCTCCCTTTCACCATTGCCAGCTCAGGAGGGGCATCTTTGGTGGGAGGGGGTCGTGAAAGAATGGTATCCGAGGTGATGGTTGAGAGATAGGATGGAGTCTGGAGTTAGGCACAGTGAGGATTACATGGGACGGTAGGGTGCAAATGTTAGTTAATCTTGGTGCGTGACATAGGCCAGGGAAGACTGGCTAGGACACGGGATTTTTAGGGCCCCCCATGATCTGATGTAAGGAATCTGAGCCTACCGAACGACCAGATGATACTACATTGATTGCAGGGTAGAGACCCTAGGGAAGGTAAATGCATCATCATGATTGTGTTTTACTTGATTTGGGTGTTCTGGGAAAGAAATTGAAATAAAATGATAAAATAAAACCTTGAGTTTTCTTTACTACATGGGCTTAGGCGATCCTTGTTTACCGTACAGCTATGGAACCTGGACGTCATCCCCGGGTGGCTCAGACGGCCGAGGCCCAGTAGATTCAGGCGGTCGATCATTTGAGGATTGACCAAGAGGAGGAAGATAGCCAGTGGCAGAAGACTCTCCATTCTTTTCAGCAGTAGAACCTCAATAAGTACGAGGGTAGTACTTCGGATATGAAGATGGAGGGGTGGCTTGGGGAGATATGAATCACTTTTACCTTGATCCGTGCTCCGAGGGAGTACTGGGTTCCCCTAGCGGTCAGTCAGCTGAGAGGTGCGGCGCGACAGTGGTGGACACTCTACCTCAGAGAGAGGATAGAGGCAGAGGTTCCATGGGCTGACATTGAGAAGGAATTCCGAGAGTAATTCTTTTCTTCCATGATCAAGGCAGGGAAGAGGTAGGAGTTACTCTCCCTTCAGCAGGGGAGTATGTCAGTACAAGAGTTGAGGATCAAGTTCAAGGATCTCTTGCGCTTTTCTCCGGATCTCTTTCCGGATGAGGAGTCTCGGGCGAGACGTTTGGAGGAGGCGCTTCGTCCTTCGCTCCAGTATGCTGTCACCCCCTTCACCCTTCCGACGTACTTGGCGGTACAGAAGAAGGTAGAGGTTGTAGAGAGGTTGCACTCGCTGGGAGGTGCACCACGTGAGGGGAACCAGCCAGGCTCGTCGAAGGGGAAATCAGTCAGCAGCAGGTCTCCTGCGATGGGACCTTCCAGGTTCAGGCCAGTGGGGAGCAGGCCCCAGCAGTTCTAGTTCAGATATTCGGGTCCTCGTCCCTTTTTCACGAGCCCAGGACCGAAGTTTTTTTCTTGTGGAGGTTTCAGGCATGTTCAGAGTCGGTGCTCGACCCGAGCTCTGTACGGTGGAGGTGGGCAGGTTCAGCGCCCACCTCAGCAGCACCAGTTTCCAGCGAGACCCTTCCAGCAGCAGCAGGACCAAGATCCTCTGAGGACAGACTTTTCGGGAGGAGGCCGACCTCAGGGTGCTCCTTAGGGACCTCGACCAGGGCATGGTCGGGGAGGTGGACGACATCAGAGAGGCAGAGGAGCTAGGCGTGGAAAGTTGCACGCAGCAGAGTTGACAACTCCAATAGGACCAGAGGTGGTGCGAGGTACAATTTGTTTTTTCAGCACTCTTGTTTCTGCTTTGTTCGATTCGGGAGCCTCGCACTCCTTTGTTGCACTTGGTCTAGCCCATGCTTTGGGACTAGACGTAGAGAGACTTTCTGTACCACTGGTGCTGAGTACACCAGTTGGAGGCCAGACCAGCGTATCTTGTGTTTGTTGGGGATGTGGGATGACGTTGGGACCACATCGATCTAGTGGGGACCTTCTTCTGTTACAGATGCATCCATACGATGTCATCCTAGGCATCGACTGGTTGTTTTCTGTTAGTGCCGTTATCGACTGCTTCCAGAGAAGAGTCGTGTTCTCCGATGTAGATGAGCAGCGCGTATCTTTTGTTGGTGAGAGGAGCTATCAGGTGGGAAGCCGACATGTGAAGCCTCTCCTTTCTTTGTTAGGCGGGTTATCAGTGGTTCCAGCTGATACAGAGATGATGGATGTCCCAGAGGTTTTTGGGGAGTTCCTCGATCTTTTTATTGAGGATGTTGTGACTCTACCCCCCGACGTGACGTTGAGTTCGGGATAGACTTACAGCCTGGTGCCCGTCCGATTTCGATAGCCCTTTATCGGATGGCACCTTCAGAGTTGCGGGAGTTGCAGATTCAGATTGATGATCTGATGAAGAAAGGCTTTGTTCGAACCAGCGTATCGCCATGGGGTGCTCCAGTTTTGTTCGTGAAGAAGGAAGATGGTGGTCTCAGGCTATGCATAGACTACCGAAGGTTGAACCAGGTAACGGTCAAGAACCATTACCCCCTTCAAAGTATAGATGATCTCTTCGACCAACTGAGGGGAGCAGGTTGGTTTTCCAAGATTGATCTATGATCTGGATATCATCAGCTGAGGGTAAAGGACAACGACATCTCGAAGACGGATTTCAAGTGCAGGTATGGGCACTTCGAGTTTTTAGTGATGCCGTTTGGAGTTACAAATGCACCGGTTGTGTTCATGGGACTCATGAACTTTGTCTTCCGAGAGTTTCTGGACCGGTTCGTCATTGTGTTTATCGATGACATCCTGATCTACTCAAGATCAGAGGAGGAGCACGTTGAGCATCTTAGGGAAGTCTTGGAAGTCCGTTGACACCACCAGATTTATGGGAAATTGTCAAAGTGTAAGTTCTTGATGCAAGAAGTACACTTCCTTGGGCACATAGTGTCTCAGCATGGAGTGTCTGTAGACCCGTAAAAGGTGGAGGCAGTTGTTTCTTAGGAAGCACCCAAGAGCGTGGCAGAAGTTCATAGTTTCCTGAGGTTAGTAGGTTACTATCAGAGGTTCGTTTCAGACTTCTCTCGAGTTTATGCTCCATTGATAGCTTTGACTAGGAAGAACCAGGTCTTCCTATGGAGCGAGAAATTCCAGAAGGCTTTCTACTACCTAAAGGAGAAGTTGGTCAGTGCTCCTGTACTCAGGTTGACAGAGGAAGGGTTGTTGTATGAGGTGTTTTGTGATGCTTCTGGCCTTGGTCTGGGGTGCGTGCTGATGCAGAAGAAGGGAGTGATCTGTTATGGGTCTAGGAAGTTACGCCCTCACGAGCGTAACTATGCCACCCATGACCTAGAGCTTGCAGCAGTAGTGTTCGCACTGAAGTTGTGGTGACATTACCTCTTTGGGGAGCTCTTTGTGGTCTTCTCAGATCACAAGAGCCTGCATTATATCTTCTCCCAGCATGACCTAAACTTATGACAGTGGAGATGGGTCGAGTTTCTCCAAGACTATGACTTTGATATCTCTTACACTAAAGGTAAGGGCAACGTTGTGGCTGATGCCCTGAGCAGGAAGTCTCATCAGGAAGTAGTTCTAGAATCCACTGATGCTTGGAAGGCGATGAGAGAGTTGGCTGCCTTGCACTTGGATGCCAGGGTAGAAGGTGTTAGAGGCTATTTGTTTCAGATGATGGTGCAGTCCTCTTTGTTGCATCAGGTGGAAGAGTCTCAGTGGGGGGACTCCGAGGAGGAAGTGATGCGGGATCGTGTCGATCAGGGGAACACTCTAGAAGGATGGTCAAAGGACAGCTGACATCAGATGCTTTTCCATGGAAGGTTGTTTGTCCCGGAGACAATGCATGAGGGAGTTCTCCGTGAGTTCCATAGATCAGCCTTGAAGGTATATCCAGGAGTTTATAAAGGCCTGAGGGAACAATTTTGGTGGCCTGGGGTGAAACAGGCAGTGGCAGAGTTTGTGGCTAAATGCCTAGTGTGTCAGCAAGTGAAGGTTGAACACCGTGTTCCCAGTGGTTTGTTGCACCCTTTAGATGTCCCTGAGTGGAAGTGGGATAACATCTCATTGGACTTCGTCACAAGACTACCAGAGCTTAGGGTGGTTATGATGCTATCTGGGTGGTGGTGGATCGACTGACGAAATCAGCTCACTTCTTAGAAATTAAGGAGTCAGGCCCGGTGAGTACCCTAGCACAGAGGTATGTAGACGAGGTTGTGTGGTTGCATGGAGTCCCAAAGACTATCGTCTCAGATCAGGATACTCGGTTTACCTCATGAGTCTGGAGGGGGTTACAACATGCTTTTGGCACCCAGCTACGCCTTAGCATAGCTTTCCACCCCCAGACTAATGGGCAGACGAAGCGGACTATCCAGATGTTGGAGGACATGCTGCGAGCATGCGTTCTGGATTTCAGAGGATCATGGGTACGACACTTTCCTTTAGTAGAGTTTTCCTACAACAAAATCTTCCACTCTACTATTGGCATGGAACCATTTGAGTCTTTTTATAGAAGACCATATCGTTCACCCATTTGCTGGGTAGAGGTTGGTGAGATAGGTGCTCTTGGGCCAGAGGTAGTGCAGAGCACCACAGAGAAAGTCCAGCTTGTACATGAGAGGATGAAAGTGGCTCAAGACCGACATAAGTCTTATGCTGATCTTCGGAGGATGCCCTTGGAGTTCGAGGTGGGAGATCATGTGTTCTTGAAGGTTTCCCCTCGACGGGGGAAACAGAGGTTTGGGAAAGGGAGAAAGCTCTCACCTAGGTTCATCGGACCTTTTGAGGTGCTGAGGCGAGTCAGTGAGGTGGCGTATCAGCTGGCCCTGCCACCTCAGCTGGAGAAGGTTCATGACATCTTCCACGTCTCCCAGCTTCGTCGGTACTTACACAACGACTCCCACTTTATCGACTGGGGAGAGTTAGATATGGGAGATGACGCGACCATCGAGGAACAACCAGTCAAGATTGAGGATCGTAAAGAGAAGGTTCTCCATGGACAAACCATTCCATTGGTTCCTGTGTTGTGGAGGCATGGCGGCCTCGAGGAGATCACTTGGGAGAGGGAGACCCAGATGTACGCTCAGTACCCGGAGTTGTTTTGACTTGTGTTTTCCCTTGTTCTTCTGAGATTTGTGTTGGTGTTATACTCTGTACCTTTGATATATGGAATGCTTGGCTTGTCGGTTGTGAGACATTTTGTTTCCTTGTTCCCTGGTAATGTGTGACATGTCCGGATGTGTGGTGAAAGGAAAAAACCTGACCCTTAATCGAGACACATTAATGCAGATGCGATTGAACCCGTGCGGGCGAGTCAGTGCCGCCTAAAGCGGATAATATCTCTACATAGGAGAAGTAATTTCCCAAAACCACGTGTTTGGGCTGTGTGTTGGTTGTGTGGTGTTGTGGGGTAGTACGTGTTGAAAAAAAATCCTATTGTATGAAAGTGGGAAGACCCAATTCTTAATCGAGGCGCATTAATGAGGATGTGATTGAACCCGTGCAGGCGAGTCAGTGCTGCCTAAAGCGGATAATATCTCGACATAGGAGAAGGAATTCCTTACACATATGATTAGGGTTGTTGGTTGGGTTCCTGTTATAACGAGAACCCTAAGAGGTATCTTGTTGGGTTTCCTCTAGGTTGGTGTTTGAATTCTTGGGGACGAGAATGTTTCAAGAGGTATCTGATGTAATGGCCCGGATCTCTCCGGCCCATTCCTTTGTCAAAAAGAAGGTCAAGAAGTGTTCTGGAGGGTAAAATGGAATTTTCCCACACCTTCCAGAATTTTGAAACTACACGCCGTGTACCCCCTTTCCGGGTATACCCCGTGTTGCAGGCCGTGTCCTCTCCGTGTGAAGTAAATGAGTACACGCCATGTAGTGTAACTACACGTCGTGTACAACCTTTCCAAGTATACCCCGTGTTGAAGACCGTGTCCTTGCTGTGTGAAATAATGGGTGCACGCTGTGTGCTCAGTTCTACACGCCGTGTAGTCCTTCCCCACGTACGCGTTACGAGTCAACGGCCATGTGCCATGTTGGAGCCATGTCCTTGCCACGTGAAATAAATGGATACACGCCGTGTGTCCAAACTACACGCTGTGTAGTCCTTCCCCGCGTATGCGTTACCCTCAAACCATGTGTTGACCAGTCAACGACCGCAGAGCCGTGTTGGAAGCCGCGTGGAGACCGTGTAAAATAACCGAGTACACGCCGTGTACCATAAAGTACACATCGTGTACTTTTTCTTTTCTCACCTATAAAAGGAGGGGTCCCCTCCTCCTTTTCAATTCACTCTTCTCCTCCCCTTTCCTCTGAGCAGAGCTCTCCCAAGAGACTCGAAGGCTCCTTTTTTTCCATAACTTCTTCGTTCGAGCTCTGATTTACGATCCGTCAGCGGCCACAGGATCATAAAGACAAGGCGGAACTTCCGAGATTGGATCCGTTGTCTTTCCTTCGGCATTTCCTTTCCGACTTCCACCCAAGGAGGTTTCTCCGGGACTCGACGGAAGTGACGGACGCTGACGGACGTCTTCTAAAGTTGATCTGGGGGAGCGTTGTGATCAGAACCTGTTGAGGTAGGGATCTTACCTTCGTCTCTCTAATTTTTGCATCATGCGGGGTGGGTATCCACTTGTTTTCATGAGAAACTTCTGAACCGGTTAAATAAAGATAATAAATGGTTAAATAATGGGTTTGGGAAGTTTGTGATTGCTGTTACTTTATATCCTGTGATATTATGTTGTGAAATGAATGAGCTTATGCCTACTGAAAATCATGGTCGTTGGGGGCCTTTGCTTGTGAAATTAAATGTTGCCCTATCTTTCTAGACCGTTTTTGTGGATGTAACTTTGTGGAATGTGGAATTTGGTTAATCACATAACGTTGGCTGTTTAAAAATCTGGAACCCTTGTGTGATCACCCCGGTTAAACAAAAATGGAATAATGAACATGTGGGTGTTGGCTTGGATACGTGGCATGTGATGGGGGGTGTTTTGTGGGTTTTTGTGGATAGGGTGAGTAGTGGGGCTGCAGTTGTCTTGGTTGTGGGTTGGTGTAAATTCCATGTTGGTGACGGGCAGCGGGGTTGCGATAAGTGATGTGCGGGTTTCGGTGCGGTTGTGGTTATGGTGGATGGCAGCTGGGTTGCGGGGATGGGTTGAATGTGAACGGACTATGGGTTGTGAATGATAAATAAAAAGTGAAAGAGTTAATGAATGGTGGGGCTTAGTAACGGAACGGAATTTATAATCAATGGGGTTGGTTGGTTAATAAGAAGGACTTGGTTGTGTTGTTTGTGTTTTACTAACTTGATTTTTGGGTGGCATGGATATGTTTTAAGAATTATTGATGTGGTTGGTTGTGGAAAGTTTCCCAGTAGTTAAGGAACTAAATAAAATACTTCTAATAAAATGTGAAAACCTAAATGGGGTTGGGGTTGTTTGTTGTATGCATGGTTCGTAGTAGCAGTGCCGAGGCACGTGCTCAGTTTCTTTGTTTAGAAGCCATAGGTTGGGTTGTGTGGTTGATATATATATATATCTATATCTTTTGTGTTTTATCACACCCCACCCATGTTGAGCACTTAGTGCCAAACACTCCCATTTCATGGGAGAGGGTGTTTTTCCATTAGTTACTAGCTCCTTCCTGCTCCTTCTCCCCTAGGCTGTTATGGCTTGAGGCGACCTTACACCTAAGACTATTCGGTTAGGTTTTGATTGGGGTGGCTTTAGCCCAATACTCTTCGGGAATGTTCTACTTTTTCCCAAGAATCTTCGGGATGAGGCCCAGGTGTGTGCGGGAGGAATACGTGGTTGTGATGCCCAGGTGTGTGCGGGCGGGAAACGTGGTTGTGAGGCCCAGGTGTGTGCGGGTGGGATACATGGTTGTGAGGCCCAGGTGTGTGCGGGCGGGATACGTGGTAGTGAGGCCCAGGTGTGTGCGGGCGGGGAGAGTGTGGAAGCGTCAGGACATTCGCTGTTAGGAAGAGCAGCTAACTAAAAAGGGAAATGGTGCGGGGTACCCAATACTCTTGTTTCTTATATACTACTACCTGTTGTGCTTGTGTTATGGTGAGTGTGGCTGGTGAGGTTGGTTGGATAGAATTCCTTTCTAGGTTTCTTCTGTTGTTATCACGGGACATTAGGATGTCTTCCCACTTGTACACGAGAGCTTTAGGTTTCCCTACTGATTATACTTGTATACTCACCCTACATTTACTTTCAGGTTTCCAGGAGGACTTCCAGGGCCGTGCGGGACCCTACTAGTCAGACAGTTGGAGTTGTTGCTGTTTCTGTACTCTTGTTTTCTTTTGGTATTGTTCTTTGAGCTTTCTTGTACTTGCACCTTGTTATAAAATTGTTTAAACATGCATGTGGGCTTGGTTTGGGTTTATTTCTATACACTTGTTCTTTTTCCTTTTTGGTGGTTGACTTGTCCTATTTCCCGATCCTAAATAATAAAAAGGGTAATGCCTCCAATATTTGTGAAAAATCATACCCTTGGTGCTAGTCACCACCCCGAGGCCTACTGGAGGCGGGACTCGGGGGTCATTATCTCGCTTTCACCATTGCCAGATCAGGAGGGGCATCGTTGGTGGGAGGGGGTCGTGACATTATATATCCTTGTTGCTGTAAATTTTATGTCCAAATGATGAGATATCCTTTTTATCTCTAATCAAATCTCTTTCTGAATTTTAAAGTGACACTGTTAGGCTGTCGAATTTCTGTAAGGGAACTTCTTAACCAAATTTCAATTCTTTGGGTTAAACCTCTACTTCAGGATTATGTCGTACTATGAATATGTGTGTCTAACCTCTTATTTTTTTACAATTAATATCCACTTATATTGGGTGAATTTATATTTGTCATACGTAATTATGTAATTGATTTATCCTTAATCTAAGGATATCTTCTTTGTATGGGACTTCGTCACAATATCCATTCATTGAGGTATACTTCAATTTATATACGACCTTCTTTTATTAGTTGTATAATAAACCCTTTTGACTTTTAATTTCATTCAAAAGTAATCTTTTTACATGAAGAGTTTTACTAAATGATAGAAGGAATTTTTTTTGTCTTATGTATGCGGGGACAACGACTTCTCTGCCACCATGACCATTATTTGAGTTTCAGCTTCCTCTACAATTCCTAACATTTTTTAAATGAAAAATAAATACCATGTTTTAATTTTAATTTATTTTGGTATTTAAATTTTTTTTTGATAATGTTTCGATTATATAAATGTGTTTTATTGATATCTTGTGATTGAAATTTGGAAATTTTATGTTTCGTTTATGCATGTTTTATGTGATACGATTATGTTATGGTTCTTGGGAATTGTTTATGAATTCGGGTGGTTCCGTGATAAACTAAGAGTGGGTGAGCTCGAGATATCTCTCCAATGCATTGGGTAACACGAAGGAGTTAAACGCTAAGGTTTCTCTGATGAGATTTAGGGAATATATTGTGATGGGTATTCTGAACATAACCAAGAGGGTTACTCCCTACGTAAGAATGTTATGAATGCCTCAAGTGACCATTATGATTTATGATTTCTATGTGTATTTCAAAAATCTTATGATTTCATGAGGTATGTTAAAAAGCTTATGTTATGTTTATATTGATGATCTAATGTTTTCTTTATTTGTGTATTCCTTACTAAGATTTTTATGCTAATCCCATGTTTTTGAAATGTTTTCCACAGGACATAAAGATGAATAGGGTCAAGGATGGGATCAAGGAAATACATGATATCTAAAACATGGAATTAGACATGTTTATTTTTAAGAGTTTTTGTTATTTTATGAAAAAATGTAAACTGAGTAGAAGTGTCTACTTTATAATATTTTGAGATGTAATAGTTATGGACAAATTCTCTAAAACACTAATCCTGAAAAGATCCTAAATATGAATTATTCATTTAATTCAAGATTATGTAATTTTTTAAGGCCGGGTCCTTATAGTTGGTATCAGAGGTTAGTTTAGATAACTTTAGAGGTTAGGGTGTTCTTTAAGCACAAGTGACATTACCATAATGGTTAGTATTTTAGAAAGATTCATAGTTATTTTTATAAATTGAATGAGTATAAGAAAACATGAATAAGTATATCTTTATATATACCTTCATAATAAGATTTTATATTTTGATTTTACTGATATACTCACACTGTCCTTTCTGATTTCAGTAATGGATGGATCTAGCAGGCACCAAAGTAATAGTGGATGTGAAGGAAACTGTGATAGTTTTCGGAACAAGCAACTGAATGATATGGGAGATGCAATGAGAACTCTTGTGGTTATTCTCAACCAACTATGTGGAGTCATGATTGACCACCTGAACCTTAGTGATTTTTATAAGGCATCATATACGCGAGAATCAAATCTCTACAGAAGTTCAGGTAATAATAAAAAAGGTAAGAATGTTAAAAAACCTATGGGTCAAAGATGTGGAATGAAACACATATGAAAATGTTTCAAAGGGACAGCAAGATTCTATAGATGTTGAAATGAAGGTCATAAAGCAAGAACCTTCCATGTAAAAAAGGAAGAATCTAGTTGACTCTAGGAAAGGGAATGAAGTTCTTTCTGAAGGATCAATTGAATGTTTTAAATGTTGTGTGCATGTCCATTATGAAAACACATGTCCTACGAAGAAGTTTCAGGAATAGGATCACCTAGATCGTACAAATATTCATTTACCAATACCTAATGCCATTCCGATTGAGGATGAAGAAACTGACAATGAACATTGAAAGGTATGGATTATTTCTTAACATATGTTTTCCTTTTATTGAATCTTAGGATATGATTCATGATTTTTTTGCAGGAAAAAACTATTTCAGAATAAGTTGCAAAGGAATGGTTAATGGATCATGAATAATGTTGAATGAGTAAGAAGTAAACATATAAGGGATTCAAGAGTTATTTTAGATTTTAGGATGGTGAAATTATTAAAAGTATTAAGGCTCTTTTGATGATGATATTACCTTAGAAGACGTTTTATAGTATGTGTAACCATAATGATTGATATATGAAAATTTTATTCAATAAATAAATATCTTTTATTTGGTGGATATAGTTATAAAGAACCATTTTGGTTTATATGATCCTTGAATTTGAGGTAATTAACGGTTAGTAAATTTTGGGATGCAAAACAAAAGTTATTAGATAACCTTTGTGGTTAAAATATGTTATGGTTATTTTTGATGAATTTATCTCTTTTTGGGAATGTTATAAAATTATGTATTTTTTGAAAAGGGACAACACGCAAACCATGTGACAACCCATCATGTCGGACAAAGCTACAGGAATTGAACCCACAACAAAAGTGCGACTGGTATTTATCACCTACCACTGGGCTACGTAAAGTCCCTGGTTAGTATGACTAATTATTTTAGTTAGATGATCTTATGAATCAGGAATAAGTAGATTTTGGAAAATGATTAACCTTTCATGGAGGATATGTGATTAGGTTAATTAATTTTTCTGTATGAGACTTTAAGACTAACTGATGTTATTTGGAGATAAATGTTAAGATTTACCTTGGAAGACAATGTGATTAAATCCTTCAGAGATTTGGGTTTCAATCTTAGTTTGGATTACATTGAAAAATTTTATGGATAGCTGCTTATTTAATTGTCTTTCTAGAACCTTGGGTTCTTTTTGTGGAATTTTGGAGATTAAGAGTAGTATTTATTTTTATATAGGATTATCCTTTTGGGGATTATCTGCTCTTGTACAAAAAATATAGGTTTTGGTTACGGTCTAAAGACATGGGGAATATATAGTTCATCTTTTGTGGATTAGGTGATTCTCAAGAAGTTGATTATAGTGCTCTTAATGTGAAGAAGTCATCCTAAATAATCATCTTTTGGAGAAAATATGAGTTTTTGTAAGAAATCTAGTAAGAGATGAAAGTGTACATGACAAATAAGTATGTTTCCTTATGATTTAGTTAAGCTCATAAATAAATTCCTCAATGAAATGCAACTTAAATCAAAAACGTTTTCTGTTAACTTTTCTTACTGGGGAATCAAATATAGTTTAACCCAACTTAAGTTTGTGATTTTATGGTGGTTAACTTTATCTTAGACATATTTTCTATCACTCTCCATTAGAATTTGATGATTTTTTTCTCCTTCATATCCATATTTTCATGGAATCCTAGTATCTGTTGTCTCGGGTGACCTTTTTACTTTTCTTTATTTGTTTTAAAGTGATAGTTTAATTTACTCCTTTTATGATGTGGGGCTTTCAATGATGTTTCTGAGCCCAATTTTAAAATTGGGAGGATGCAATTCCAAAAAAGGGGGAAGGATGTAACATCCCCGGTAAATAAAGAATATGAAATTTTCTTATTTATTAATATTTGTGAATAAAATGTTAATATTACTTTAAAGGGAATTGTATGATCGATGGCATACCCAGTACACAACAATGAGTTTCTTTGAAATATTGCGTTGCACACTAATAATATAATAATATTATTTTAAATGATAGCTAACGCCTAGCCGTTGTAATGGCGGGAATGAAAAAAACTAACTAAAAAAATGATTATATATGTTTGTTAAATATTTTAACAATTACCCAATAAATGATAGAGTCTTAGAATGCTAATGAATCCAATTTTAAGCATAAATATTCTAATATTCTTTAAAAGGTAGATTAACCGCATTTTGATGGCGAACCCTTTTTTTTAAAACTAATTTTTTTCAATTTTATATGTTATATTTTACAAAATAAAATCCTACTTTATAATAGAGACATCAAAATTTACTTTTTGTAATTTTTTGTTATTTTTCTGATAAAGTTCTTTTTTTTATGAATTGCGAATAATGCTGTATTTTAATTCAAAACCTACTTTTAATATAATTTATTTATATGGTTAGATTATATTTTTAATTGTTTTTAAAGTGTAATTAGAATATATTTTTACCATTTAATTCAATGGTGGTCATTGGAATTAATTTCACTTTGAAATTGGACATAAACAAGTGTCAATCATTTGATAGATATTGTTTCTAAAAAACACACTATTTGTTTTAATAGTAGAAATTAATTATAAAATAAATTAATGAAACTTATATGTTTTGAATTTGGTAAAATGGACTTCATTTTTGAATTTTTAATATCAAATTTACTCTGAAATTTTTTTTGGTATTTTTCTGACAAATGTTCTTTTTTAATGAACAGTGAAAATTAATGCATTTTACTTCAAAACTGCTTTTTCATCTAATTTATTTATATAGTTAGATTTTCCTTTTAGTTTATTTTAAAGTTTAATTGAATTATGTTTTTATCACTTAATACAATGTTGTTCATTGGAAGTAATTTCACTTTTCAAATGGATGTAAAAACAAGTCAATCTTTTAATAAATTTTACTTCTTAAAAACCCGTCTTTCGTTTTGACAACGGGAATTATTTTTAAATTAATTACTACAATTTCTATGTTTGGAATTTGGTAAAATGGATTCCATATTTTGAATCAGATGTTCCAAATTATCTAATTAATACTCTTTTGTTTTTGGACATTATGAATAGCAACGACGACAATTATCTTTAATTATAATGATTAAATAGTAATCAGGTAGTTTAGGGTTATAAAATAATATCATAATAATATAAAATGACTCCAAAATGTGCCCAAATCATCTTTTTTGTGTCATTTCTGACCATGGTATGCCTTTTTCCAAATTAGGGACCCCAAGGAATCACTTTTGTGTGATAGTGACCTTTTATCATATTATTTTTATGGAGAGGAAAATATAACCAAACTATGTAAGACCTAAGTAAAAATTTTTTAATTTTGTTTACATAAATAATCTTATAGACTATAAATAGTCATTGGATATATAAAAAGATTTCCTACATCATGGTATTTTTTTTTATAATTGTTAGACATTAATGAAATAAATTTATTTACGACACCATGATGATGTAGTGATTACCTTATCAATGAACGATTTAAATAAAATCAAAAGATAAGGTAACATATAAGACATAAACTTGTCAAAAACCTATTGGATGGGTGGATTTCGAACCCTTATAAACTTTTACTCAAAATATATCATTGTGGGACCTTTAAAATTTGAAACTCATTTTATAATAAAGTAACAATTCAAGACTTCCCAAAAGTGACCATCCCCCCTCTTATAAAAGGCCCCCCACCTCTACCCCCTTACCCACACCTATCAATCCCTTGGCTCGTCCAAAATCTTCTCATGTTATCTCTCAACATCCCTCTCTTACTCCTAAAATCCTCACATTGGGAAGAAGTCTTTCCAAGGAAGCCTTTGGCTCAAATCAAAAAGAGTTACCTGATTTAGAGGTAATGTCTTTTCTCAAGTTTCTTTCTTTTATGTTTCTTCTCCACTCACCACTATCTTATTATTATTTGATCCCATAATAACTCCATTATCCTCAATATAATAGTATTTTGTTATGTTAAGTATTATACTTACACTTACACACACCCTCGTCTAATGGTTAAAGAACATATTATTTCTATTGGTGGCGAATTACTGCCTCACGAAACGATGATTGTTCAATATTTTTTTAACACCTCTCATGGTGGAAATTATGATGGAAATATATTTATATATGATATATATTATATTTAGGTCATCTAAATGATTCTTTATTTTATATTTAAATCATACCATTATGCTTTTCATGTTGTGCCAATGCGATAATTTCATATGAGGAAGTGTGGACAACCGCCCCCTCAAGTGATGTGACTCGTTCATGCCAAACATGAAATTTATAAATAATGAAATTAATGAACATATGTTACCTATATAACATATATATTATACTGGAATTATAATATATCTATGTCTAATATAATTTTAATGTCCATTAATATGACAAAAAAATGAAAGTAATGTTCATGCGTACGTACGACTTACCGTCTCCATGAACGGTACATTTCATTTATTATCTCCAAAAATTATGGAATATTATTAAATACCTATATACTGGATATATATGATATTTAAATCATAAACACAATTCCAGAGATGAGGTACTTATAACTACATGGACAATTCTCTTCAAAAAAGTTCATTGTTGACTCATGTACTGAACATCGACAAAACGTATGATATGAAATCACATAATTAACTAATTATTATAACATGATAATATGTTATATTAATTGAATAATAAACTTTAAAGGAAGTAATTAAGCAATTATAAATTGACCAATGGTTATTATTCAGGAATATAAAGAAACTAACAAGACAAGTTGGACTTGAGGTAATGGGATTTCTTATCTCACTTTTAATTCCGTGAGATTTCCATTGTTCGCCAATTATTTATTTCATGTGGTGTATTATGTACTTTAATTTAATATATATTATCATGATTCTATTTATATTCATGGTATTATGTGATTCATTTTGTTCTTATTATTTTTTTGTCATATGACTCGATTAATTACAACGAGGTAAGGGGTTTTTATCTCACTTTTATCCCCGTGAGATTAATTCTATATTTGACACTATCTCCTTTGAGTTGTTTATGTACAGCCCATTATTCTACTCTTTGTGTAATATAAATTCAGTCATGGGTATTTACATCAACATTGTATAGTCATTCTTTCATGGGGTGTACGTCTTGAGAGTTACCCAAATCGGTAAGGGAACCTTTCTCCCTCCTCTTTTTAAAAGACATCGTTTTGTTATGTATTTAATTTTACATCTTTTTATGTTGGGATATGTTCTTATATATCCTTATTGATGTAAATTTTATGTCCATGTGATGATATACCCTTTTTATCTCTCATCATCTCATTTTCTGAATTATAAAGTGACACCATTAGGCTTTCGAATTTCTGTAAGAAAACTTCTTAACCCAATTTCAATTATTTGGGATAAACCACTACTTATATATTATGTTATACAATGAATATGTGTGTATGACCTAAGATTGTTTTACAATTAATATCCACTTATATTGGGTGTATTTATATTTGTCACACATAATTATGTAATTGATTTATCCTTAATCTAAGGATACCGTCTTTGTACGGGACTTCGTCTCAATATCCTTTCGTTGAGGCATACATCAATTTACACGAAGCATTTTACTAAATGACAAAAGAAATGTTTTTCTATCTTACATATGTGGCGACAAAGACTTCTCTGCCGCCGTGACCATTATTTGTGTTTCAGCTTCCTCTATAAGCCATAACTTTTTTTAAATGAAAAATAGATACAATGTGTTACTTTTCTTTTATTTTGGTATTAAAAATGGTTTTGATAATGTTTTTATTATATCAATGTGTTGTATTTATATCTTGTGATTGAAATGTGGAAATGTTATGTTTCCTTTATGCATGTTTTATGTGATACAATTATGTTATGGTTCATGGGAATTGTTTATGAAGTCCTGTGGTTCCGTGATAAACTAAGGGCGGGTGAGCCCGAGATAGCTCTCGAATGAATTGGGTAATGCGAAGGAGTTAAATGATAAGGTTTATCCAAAGAGATTTAGGGAATATACTGTGATGGGTATTCCAAACGTAACCACAAGGGTTAATCCCTATGTAAGAATGTTATGAATGCCTCAAGTTACCTTTATGATTTATGATTTCTATGTGTACTTATCAAATCTTATGATTTCATGAGGTATGTTAAAAAGTTTATATTATGTATATATTGATGATCTAATGTTTTCTTTATTTGTGTATCCCTTACTGATCTTTTTATTCTCATCCCATGTTTTTGAAATGTTTTCCACCAGACTTAAATATGAATAGGATCAAGGGTGGGATCAAGAAAATACATGCAATCTAAAACATGGAACTAGAAATGTTTCTTTTTAAGAGTTTTATTTATTTTATGAAAAAATTGGAAACTGAGTAGAAGGGACTACTTTGTAATATTTTGAGATGTAATAGTTATGGCCTAATTGTCTAAAAATCTAAACCTGAAAAGATCATCAATGTGAATTATTCATTCAATTCAAGATTATGTAATGTTTTATGGCCACGTCCTTATAATACTAATCAAGGTCTACCATTCTATAGAAATTATCTGACCATGAATAAATAATATTTATTTAATAAATTAATGTCACTAAACTATTAATTAATGAATAAATAAATATTATATTCAATAAATAACAAATATATTTTTATGAAATATTCAACTTATATAATATTCTATTGAATACGTAGTGATAAAATATCTTACATCAAGTAAATATAATAATTATTAAACAATAAATAGGAATAAAATTTATTTAGAATTGTAGTTATTATATAATAAAATTTTTTAACTATGTTTCCGGATAAAATTATTGTCTGACCCACCATGCCTCATTCTCATTAGCATTATGTGAAGTAGCCTAATATACATGGTTAGATTCTAGCGATATGCTAAGGAACTCATGAAATATGATTATATTGTCTCCTTGAAATAAATAAAATTATTGATTCTAACAATGTAATATAATCCATTTATCCTAATATATATAATCAAGCATTTTTAATGTTTCATACATCAACCAATGTGCTCGATGTCTCTTTCAATTAACTTCTGTAAATTGAAATTTCTTAAAAAACCATGACCTGGGATTTATTTATGCTATGTAATTTAGATAAAATGACATGATAAATCAACTTTAATCAATAAATCAAGGGAAAAAATCATTTACTATATTATAAATTAATGATATATTACTCATGATGCACCAATCATATCCAACATCAACAAATAAATATTCCTTAATAGTTTTCATCAATACAAAAAATTATATGACTCATATCATTCATTAATAATTATTTTAAATTATAAAGATCAATATAATATATAGAGATAGGAAAATAAAATAAAACATATAAATATGAATTTCTATCCTATGGGTTCAAATCTAATTATTTCATACACATTAAATTTAGAAGGGGGTACCCCATGACAGGGTTCCTCAATGTCGAATGAGTCTATAACCTTTATATCATATATAATTTGTGTCCCTATAATGATTTCATCTAGCTACATAACAGATATTTAAGAATATAATCTTGCAACATCAGTGATCCCATCATAGAAGAAACTACAATAACCTTTCACTAATACAGTTACTCAAATGACATTATCATATATAATGTCATGCATATGGAAAACCATGATGTGATAATATGTTTAATAATATTTATATAAATAAATTTAAATTATCATAATGTACACAATTGTTTTTTCAAGGGAACCCACTCCAACCACCTTCCACTTTTCTAAATATGAAAATTCAAATTTCAATATAAATATTATGTTTGGGATGACCCTTATTTATGTAAAATATGAAATGGAAAATTCATTTAAAGGTGAACCCTGAATAAGAAATCAACTATGTTCTTTCTTTTCTCATACACATTCATGAGGATGTAAATTTTGACCTCAACAAAATAGTATAAAAATTTTAGTGGATTGAATGTTTTTCCATCAATTTTAAAATATTCACTTGAGATTTTTATAAAATGTTAAAAAGATGCATGTTTACTAGTGGATATTCTAAATTATACGAGATTCTCAAAAACATTTAATTTTTTGCGAGACATTCAATATTTTCTGAATAGATATTATGGTACTAATTACTATTTCATTTGTATTTTCCATCATTTATTAGATGTGGGCTATGATTAAAGTTAAATTAAAGAAACCTACTCGAAATAAAGATTAAAAACTCATGATTTAATTTAAAAAATCAAAAATTTTCTTTCATCATGGAATAACATGATTGATAATTAGTTTCCAAGTTACCCAGATCTGCATTAATAACATGGTGAACAGATTGATGAAATGTGGAGTATACCAAAAAACACCAACTCCCTACCAACCATAGAAAAATGGAATGGGTGTGGTTTCAAAAAGAATGTCATAGAGAATTTTTGATAATGTAATGAATCTAAAATAAAAATACAAGTGTAAGAAATTATAGGATACATTATTGGATTATATAAAATCCTACAAAACCCTCTATAGTATGTCACACTATATAATTACTTATGGTAAACACTACAACTATACGACTGATCATAATCACAAATCTTAATAGGGTGTTAAAATATTGAACCTAATGGTTATAAAGGATAAAGAATAGAGGATTGTAATAATGATTGATCTAGAGGAGTTAAGAGAAGAATAATATTATAACTCACTACTGTACATTGATAAATAAAAACAGTATAATGAAAAATTGATTTAGAAAAGTAAATTTCAATCTGGAGAGAAAGTGCTATTAATTTCTTTGAGGATAAATATATTTCGTAGAATGATTTATTCCAAGTGGAATGGGACATTAAACGAAACTATTACATTTTTTGTTGGTGAAATTGAGGTCCATAGAGAAGGATCAATGAATTATTTCAAGGTGAATCTCTAACAATTTACAATATAACAGGAGTATATCTAGAAATTATCCATATAGGAGTCAAAAAACATCCCTATTATTGATAATAAGAGTACCTTTTGGTTAATTCATTTTCATATATTGGTCTATATGCTTCTTTATTTTTAAATTTATTTATTGGAAAATTATATACTATAATTAAATTGAATATATGTCTGAACCATATGTGGGGAGGGGGGATAATTATTCTATGGGATTTAAGAAATTACAAATCAATTCTACAAATTCGGTATATAGTTTATTTTTTTTAATTAAAATTATTTTTGAGTGTTAAAGAAATATAGGGATAGGAAATTAAACATTAATGTGTCTTACATAATTATACTACCTATTATGATATTAGCATTCAATTGATTTTAAATTAATTAATGTGATGGATTTTTGAGTAAACATAACTTCCATTATCTAGAAATTCTTTTTGTGAAATAGGGAAACTTAGTGATAAGTGAAATAATTTAGGGTAATTAAAAATTACATATATTATATGGAGATTCTTATTGTAGAACATGGAAATATATTCAAAAATAGGATTCTCATTGTATAATTAAAATTAAAACTGGTGTTCACTATAATTTCCAGATCAATCTCGAGTGACCTTACTTTTTTGATTGAATAACACCATAGGTATCCTCCCAAAAATAAATAAATAAATTTTCATTGAACCATATTAAAATGAGAATTCAGGATCCCATAATTAATATTTGTGACAATGGCTTTTGTGTGTGTGTTTATTCCCTTTGAAAAAATTTCAATTAATAATTTGTAATTATTCCTCAGACATACATTGAAGGGAATTTATTTAAAAAAATATGTATAATTTTATCATAGGGAATAAAATTAATAACATTGGTAAGGTTAATATTTAACACATTAAGTGAGAAATTTAGTTATAAAAATTTCCTTTAAGAATACCTAGAGATGAGTAAAAGTGAACTTTTGATTAAGAATATCTTAATTGAGTGGAAGATAGAGGTTGTACTTGTTTAAATTTTATTTATGTATTAATATAATGAAATAAATTGGGAACTAAAAAATTAATGTTATTTAAATTAAAATGTAACATCCCAAGTAAGTAATGAATAATAGATATTTTTATCCATGTCTATTAATGATTAAGATAGTGTTATAGAGGCTTAAAATGAAAATAAATACAATCTTATGCATGGAATACACTAATATTCTTAAAAGATTGTTTTACTGCCTTTTGATGGCAAACCATATTTGAATCTATATTTTGACAATTTTATAAACTATGTTTGACAAAATAAACTTATCCTTTATGATTGGGACATTAAAATTTACCTTGTGTGAATTTTTGGTATTTTTCTGACAATGTTCATTTTTTAATGAATAGTGAAAAATACTGTATTTTACATCAAAACTAATTTTTAATCTAATTTATTTATATGATTAGATTATGTTTTGAATTGGTTTTGAAGTGAAATTAGAATAAATTTTTACCATTTTATCCAATGTTGGTCATTGGAATCAATTTCACTTTGAAATTAGACTTAAACTGGTGTCAATCTTTTGATACTTATTGTTTTGTAAAAACACGCTATTTGCTCTGGCAGCGGGAATTAATTATTAAATTAATTAATGTGACTTATATGATTTGAATTTTTTAAAATATACTTCATTTTTGAATTCTGAATATCAAATATAGCTTAGGGTGAATTTTTGGTAATTTTCTAAAAAACTTCAATTTTTGATGAATAGTGAAACCACTAAGTGGTAATCAAGCAAACTAATTTTTCGGTTAAATGAATGTTTACCACTAATGTGTATTGAATTTTGAAAATCCGACATACATGGTTGTCATTAAGAAGTAAAATGTGGTTCAATGAGATTAAAATAATTTTTTGGTGAATAGTAACTTATTAAGTTCTTAATCGCGATTAGTGGTAATTAGGGTAGTTTAAGGTATAAATAATGCTTTAATAATAGGAAATGACCTAGACACATGTCCCAACCTTATGGGTTGTGTCATTGCCGACCAAGACAAGCCATGAGTCAACTTGGGGACCCCATGGAGACACTTTGGTTTGGAAATGACATAAATAACTTTTTATTAAATGTTAAAGTAAAAATGACACAAACAAGAGATGTTTTACGAAAACAATTTTTACATGGGGTTATAAAGATCAGATTTTTGATTATAAATAGTAATTGGAAAGCTAAAAAGATTTAATACATCATAGTATTTTGTTTATGATTTTTAGACATTAAATAAATTAAATTATTTATGACATAATAATGATGCAGCGATGACATCATTATTTGACGATTTAAATAAAATGGAAAGATAATGTAAAATCTATGAACTACACATGTCCAAAACCAATTGGATGAGTGTATTTCGAACCCTTATAACCTTATACACGAATTATATAAATTTGGGACCTTTTGAAACCGAAAAACATTTTCAAATAAAGTAATATTTCTTTACTTTCCAAAAGTGCCCCTCCTCTCCTCTTATAAAAGGCCCCCACCTCTACCTCATTTCACACACTCCACAAGCCTTTGGCTCGGCCAACCCCTGCCCATTTACTCTCTACACATCCCTCTTCTAATCCTAGAGGATTCCCTTTGGGCATAATCCTTTCAAAGGAAGCCTTTAGTCTCAAATCAAAAGGAGTTACACTTTTTAAGGTAATTCATTCTCTCATGTTCATATGTTTTATTTTGCTTCTCCAACCCCATAAACTCTTTTTATTTACTTCTTTTGTAACAACACCAGTATCTTAAATATACTTGGATGTTGTTATAAGATATATTTGAGCTACACACTCACACAACTACATCAAATGGTTAAGAACATACGGTTTCTGTGGATGGCGAAATTCTACCTCCCGAAACGATGATTGTTCAATACTCATTTAACACCTTCAAAGGTGGCCATTATGATGTCACTATTTTTATATATGATATATAATATGTTTATGTTTTCCTTAAGCTTCTGTTTTTTTTCATTTTGGGCATACCTTTTTGGTTTCCATTATGGGTAAACACGATATCTTCATTTTAGGAAGTGCGGACTACCGCCCCCTAAAAGTGATTTGATTCGTTAATACCATATGTGGTATGTGTAAAGGATAAAGTTAATGATGTTATATATGTTATTATACTGGAATTATAATATAATCTTATATCATTATGATTCCATTCCAGAAAATATGAAATAGAAATGGAAGTAGCGTTCATGCGTACGTACGGCTTACCGTCTCCATGAACGGTGCATTTCATTTCTTACCTCTAAATGTGATGTAATATTATAAATGCATGTATGTACTAAATATATATGACATATATGATATCTACATCATGAATACCATTCTGGATATAATGAAACTTTGACCAAATTAACAACATGTAAGTGTAAGAAGTCTATTTTTGACTTAAGAACCAAATACCGACAAAATGAACATTATTAACTTAACTGATTACATGATGTTCATAACATGGTATAAAAGGAATAATGAACTTGAAAAAGATTCATAAGAAAGTAGAGATTAACTCAAGTTTATTATTCAGGAGATTAAAGAACGGTCGAGTCAAGTCGGATACGAGGTATGGGACTTCGTCTCAATCCCCTTTCATTGAGGCATAATTTATTTTATACACAACTTTCTTTTATACGGTGTATAAACCCCTTTGACCTTTACGTTTATTCAAAAGGAATATTTTTTATACGAAGCGTTTACTAAATGACAAAAGGGAATGTTTTTGTCGTACGTATGCGGCGACAACGACTTCTCCGCCGTCGTGACCGTTATTTGAGTTTCGGCTTCCTCTACAAGCCATACCTTTTTTTTAAAAGAAAAATAAATACCATGTTTTACTTTTATTTTATTTTAGTATTGAAAATGGTTTTCATAATGTTTTTATATCAATGTGATGTATTGATATCTCGTGATTGAAATGTGGAAATTTTATGTTTCCTTTATGCATGTTTTATGTGATATGATTATGTTATGGTTCTTGGGCATTATTATGAAGACGGGTGGTTCCGTGATAAACTAAGGGCGAGTGAGCCCGTTATAGCTCTCCAATGCATTGGGTAACGCGAAGGAGTGAAACGTTAAGGTTTCTCCGAAGAGATTTAGGGAATATACTGTGATGGGTATTCCAAACGTAACCAAGAGGGTTACTCCCTATGTAAGAATGTTATGAATGCCTCAAGTTACCTTTACGTATTATGATTTCTATGATTTATTCATGATTTTATGAGGTATGTTAAAGTGCCTATGTTTTATGGGTAAAGTATGATTTCATTCTTATGTATATATGAACTCATGTTTCCTTTCCATGTTTTTTTTATAACCCATACTGAGTTTTTATGCTCATCCCAAGTTTTTGAAATGTTTTTCACAGGTCAAGGGAAAGGTACATGATAAGATGATAGAGTCAAGGATGTGTCAAGAAATAATCCATGTTTTATTTTAAATGTGTTTCCATTGATGGGAATGAGGAATACTATCTTTATGTAACCACTTTGTTTATATGTGGAATGTAATGCAAGTTTTATGATCTAATTCTCTAGAACTCTAAACCTGAAAAGATCCTCAATGTGTAATCTTGTAATAACTCAAGATTAAGTAAGGTTTAAGGCTGGGGCCTTATAGTTGGTATCAGAGGTCGGTTTATATAACTTTAGGAGTTATAATTCTATTAAATGATTATCCAAAAATATTTTTTTTTTCGAAATGATATAGCATTTAAAGATTACCATGTTGCTTCATCTAAGACATGATTGTTCAGAATGGTTTTCCGTAGAGGAAACAGGGAAGCAGTGCTAGGATGGCATATAGAAGGAAATAACCTTCTGAATCAGCATCCAGAAATGGTCGGAATTGGAACTGAACAGTTTGTTGTAGTAAAGGCGCAGTTGACTCAAGCGATAAATGGCGGTGGTATCCATGCACGAGATCAGCCAGAACAACCGCAGAGGAACATGTCAGTGGTGGAACATTTCATGAGGCAACATCCACCATAATTCAGAGTATCATCTGACCCTGTGCTAGCTGAAGGGTGGATTAAAGCACTTGAGAAGATTTTTGATGTCATGGGGTGTTCAGACAATCAAAAGGTTAGTCTTGCTATTTACCGTTTGGAGGGTGAAGCAGATCAGTGGTGGTTTATGGTTAAAAATATCAGGGACGCCGATGAGATTGATGCTTTTGACTGGGATGAATTCAAAGGTATGTTTATTGAGAAGTATTTTCCTAAGGCTGTTCGACTTAGGATGGAAAATAAATTCTTGGAATTGAGGCAAGAGGAAGACTCAGTGGCTGCCTATGAAGAAAGGTTCACTCGATTGGCAAGGTATGCTCCAAATTTTATCCGGGACCTTGATAGTAAAATCAATCGTTTTTACTCAGAATTAAAGCCAAAATATCGAAGGGCATTAGCTTCTCGTGAGTTTAAAAGTTATGAAAAGCTTGTTCGATGTGCTGAGAAGATGGAAATGGAGTTTGCCGATGACCAAGTTTTCTATAACAACCAGCAGAAGAAGAGACCGAGGTGGCAGGAGAAAGGTAAGAATTCTTCAAAAAAGTCTGATGGTAAGAGAACTAAGTTTCCAGTTTGTGGTAAATGTGGCAAAAGGCATGCTGGGGAATGTATTCTGAATTCTGGGAAGTGCTACCGATGTGGTAAGATGGGACATAAGGCTCGTGATTGCACTGAAAAGGATCAAGGTGAAGGTAAGAACAAATTTGACTTACAGTTAGTGAAATGTTATAAGTGCAATGAGATGGGTCACTATGCAAACGAGTGTCCGACAAGGAGCTTGAGTGATGGGAAGAAGTTAGACTACAAGCAGAAAGGGGTGGTGAAATCCTTTGCAACTACTTCAGCAGATGTCGGGCCATCAAATGAAGTTGTATCAGGTACTTTGTTTGTTTTTTCAGATTATGCCAGTGTGTTGTTTGATTCGGGGTCTACACATTCTTTCATCTCTGAAGCCTTTTCTAGTAAAATGGGAATACCATCTCAGGAAATGACTCCTGAACTTTTGGTAAAAACACCTGGGAGAAATGTCGAGGCAAAAAGAATTTATAAGAATCTTCCTATCCTTATCTGTGGAAAGAACCTACTTGAAAACCTTATTGTTCTACCTCTAGTAGAGTTTGATGTTATCCTGGGTATGGATTGGCTCTCTATTTACCATGCTAAGATTGACTGTAGAGCTAAAGAAGTTTCTTTTCAGAAAGACTTTCAGTTTGTTTACAAGAATGAACCCTTACTTTTGATAACATATCAAGAGGCCGAGAAACTTGTAAAAGATGGAAATGAATGTTACCTTGAACACGTCGTTGAAAATAAAGGAACTGTTCAGATTAATGATGTGCCAGTGGTAAATGAGTATCCTGATGTTTTTCCTGATGAGTTGCCTGGAATAATACCAGATCGGGAAGTTGAGTTTACTGTTGACTTAGTTCCTGATGCTAAGCCAATTTCAAAACCCCCTTATCGAATGGCACAAATTGAACTTTTAGAGTTGAAGGAGCAATTGCAAGATTTATTAGAGAAAGGTTTTATTAGACCTAGCACATCACCATGGGGTGCTCCTGTTTTATTTGTTAAAAAGAAAGATGGTTCTATGAGACTTTGCATTGATTATAGAGCCTTGAATAATATCACTGTTAAGAACAAATATCCTTTGCCTCATATCGATGATTTGTTTGATCAGCTCCAGGGAGCTCAGTTTTTTTCAAAGATTGACTTGAGATCAGGGTACCATCAGCTGAAGGTAAAGGAGGCAGATATTCCGAAGACCGCGTTCCGTACGAGATATGGCCATTATGAATTTGTAGTAATGCCTTTTGGGCTAACCAATGCACCTGCTGTATTCATGGACTTAATGAATAGAATTTTCCATGAGTTCTTGGATAAGTTTGTGGTGGTTTTCATTGATGATATTTTGGTGTTTTCTAAAAGTAAAGAGGATCATGAAAGACATTTAAGGGTTATCTTGCAAACCTTAAATGAAAAGAAACTGTATGGGAAATTCAGCAAGTGTGAGTTTTGGTTGCAACAAATTTCTTTCCTTGGTCACATTGTTTCTAAAGATGGAATAACTGTTGATCCTGCAAAAACAAAAGTTGTGGAAGAATGGCCAAGACCCACAAATGTAACCGAGATTCGTAGCTTCCTTGGTTTGGCAGGCTATTACTGAAGGTTTGTTAGAAATTTTTCACGGTTATCTAGTCCAATGACTAAGCTAACTCGGAAGGGTGTTAAGTTTATCTGGACAAAAGAATGTGATGATTGTTTTCAGGAATTGAAAAGAAGATTGGTGAATGCTCCAGTTTTGGCACTACCTTCCAGGAATGGTGAGTTTGTTATATACAGTGATGCTTCATTGAAAGGACTTGGTTGCGTCCTAATGCAGAATGATCAGGTAATTGCTTATGCTTCACGACAGTTGAAAACTCATGAGGTAAATTACCCTACACATGATTTGGAATTAACTGCTGTTGTTTTTGCTTTAAAAATTTGGAGGCATCATTTGTATGGAGTAAAGTGTGAAATATATACCGATCACAAAAGTTTAAAGTATATATTCACTCAGAAAGAGTTAAACATGAGACAAAGGAGATGGCTGGAATTAATCAAGGATTATGATTGTACAATTCATTACCATCCGGGAAAAGCAAATAAAGTGGCTGATGCTTTGAGTCGAAAAAGTAATGCTTCATTAACAATGTTGCATTTGGAACGTGATCCTTTGGTTAACGATTTGATGAACTTTGGAATAGAAGTTGTTGGTGCAGGAAGTCCTTCTGTTTTGTTTCAGGTATCAGTGAGATCTTCTCTATCAGATAGAATCAAGCAAGCACAGAAGCAAGACAGTGAGTTGCAGAAAAAGGTAGAGCTGGTTCAGAAAGGTAAGTTGCCTGAATTCAACATTGATAATGATTGCGTTTTTAGATTTGGGAAGAGATTGTGTGTGCCTTGTGATTCACAGTTGAAGAGAGAGTTGTTATGTGAAGCTCATAGTTCTCCATTTTCAGTTCATCCGGGCAGTACTAAGATGTATAGAGATCTGCGGGAGTATTACTGGTGGGATGGAATGAAAGGAGATATTGCTGATTTTACTGTGAAGTGTTTGACTGGTCAGCAGGTTAAAGCCGAGCGACAGTTACCGAAAGGGATGCTTCAGCCTTTACCAGTGCCAGAGTGGAAATGGGAGAATATATCCATGGACTTTGTTATTGGATTACCGAAGACATCTCGAGGTAATAATGCAATCTGGGTTATTGTTGATCGCTTGACCAAATCTGCTCATTTCCTTGCTATACGAGATACTTTCTCTCTTGATCAACTTTCCCGTTTGTATCTTAAAGAGATAGCCAGTTTACATGGAGTTCCTCTCTCCATTGTATCGGATCGTGATCCCAGGTTTACTTCTAACTTTTGGAAAGGCCTTCAGAAGTCGTTGGGTACTGAATTAAATTTTAGTACCGCTTTTCATCCTCAATCAGATGGGCAGTCAGAACGAACAATTCAGACATTAGAGGATATGCTACGAGCTTGTTCTATGGATTATCAGGGAAGTTGGGACCAACATCTTTCTTTGGTTGTGTTTTCATATAATAACAGTTTTCATTCCAGTATACAGATGGCACCATTTCAGGCATTATATGGGAAGCGGTGTCGAACTCCAGCTTTCTGGGATGAAGTGGGTGAAAGGAAGTTGATGGGACCATAATTGGTAGAAGAGATGGCAGAAAAAGTTCATCTGATTCAGAAACACATGAGAACAGCTCAGAGCAGGCAGAAGAGTTATGCGGATAACCGGAGGAAGGATCTATCTTTCGAGGTAGGTGATCATGTTTTTCTCAAGGTTTCTCCTTGGAAAAGTGTGATGAGATTTGGCAAGAAAGGAAAGTTGAGTCCAAGGTTCATTGGACCATATGAAATTCTGGAAAGAGTTGGATCAGTTGCATACCGAGTGGCTTTACCTCCGAGTTTATCTCAGGTACACAATGTTTTTCACGTTTCAATGTTGAGAAAGTATATGCCAGATCTATCTCATGTTTTGAGTCCAGAGGTAGTTCAGCTGGAAGAGAACCTATCTTATGAGGAACAACCGGTCCAGATTCTTGACCACAGGGAGCAAGTGTTACGGAATAAGGTGATTAAGCAGGTAAAGGTTTTGTGGAAAAACCACATGATTGAAGAGGCAACATGGGAATCTGAAAATGCAATGAGGGTTAAGTACCCCCATTTATTCGATAAGTAAATAAATTGCGGGGACGCAATTTTCTAAAGGGGGGAAGGATGTAACATCCCAAGTAAGTAATGAATAATATATATTTTTATCCATGTCTATTAATGATTAAGATAGTGTTATAGAGGCTTAAAATGAAAATAAATACAATCTTATGCATGGAATACACTAATATTCTTAAAATATTGTTTTACTGCCTTTTGATGGCAAACCATATTTGAATATTTATTTTGACAATTTTATAAACTATGTTTGTCAAAATAAACTTATCCTTTATGATTGGGACATTAAAATTTACCTGGTGTGAATTTTTGGTATTTTTCTGACAATGTTCATTTTTTAATGAATAGTGAAAAATACTGTATTTTACATCAAAACTACTTTTTAATCTAATTTATTTATATGATTAGATTATGTTTTGAATTGGTTTTGAAGTGAAATTAGAATATATTTTTACCATTTTATCCAATGTTGGTCATTGGAATCAATTTCACTTTGAAATTAGACTTAAACTGGTGTCAATCTTTTGATACTTATTGTTTTGTAAAAACACGCTATTTGCTCTGGCAGCGGGAATTAATTATTAAATTAATTAATGTGACTTATATGATTTTAATTTTTTAAAATAGACTTCATTTTTGAATTCTGAATATCAAATATATCTTAGGGTGAATTTTTGGTAATTTTCTGAAAAACTTCAATTTTTGATGAATAGTGAAACCACTAAGTGGTAATCAAGCAAACTGATTTTTCGGTTAAATGAATGTTTACCACTAATGTGTATTGAATTTTGAAAATCCGACATACATGGTTGTCATTAAGAAGTAAAATGTGGTTCAATGAGATTAAAATAATTTTTTGGTGAATAGTAACTTATTAAGTTCTTAATCGCGATTAGTGGTAATTAGGGTAGTTTAAGGTATAAATAATGCTTTAATACTAGGAAATGACCTAGAAACATGTCCCAACCTTATTGGTTGTGTCATGGCCGACCAAGACAAGCCATGAGTCAACTTGGGGACCCCATGGAGACACTTTGGTTTGGAAATGACATAAATAAATTTTTATTAAATGTTAAAGTAAAAATGACACAAACAAGATATATTTTACTAAAACAATTTTTACATGGGGTTATAAAGATCAGATTTTTGATTATAAATAGTAATTGGAAAGATAAAAAGATTTCCTACATCATAGTATTTTTTTATGATTTTTAGACATTAAATAAATTAAATTATTTATGACATAATAATGATGCCGCGATGACATCATTATTTGACGATTTAAATAAAATGGAAAGATAATGTAAAATCTATGAACTACACATGTCCAAAACCAATTGGATGAGTGTATTTCGAACCCTTATCACCTTATCCACGAATTAAATCAATGTGGGACCTTTTGAAACCGAAAAACATTTTCAAATAAAGTAATATTTCTTTACTTTCCAAAAGTGCCCCTCCTCTCCTCTTATAAAAGGCCCCCACCTCTACCTCATTTCACACACTCCACAAGCCTTTGGCTCGGCCAAACCCTGCCCATTTACTCTCTCCACATCCCTCTCCTAATCCTAGAGGATTCCCTTTGGGCAGAATACTTTCAAAGGAAGCCTTTAGGCTCAAATCAAAAGGAGTTACACTTTTTAAGGTAATTCATTCTCTCATGTTCATATGTTTTATTTTGCTTCTACAACCCCCTAAACTCTTTTTATTTACTTATTTTGTAACAAAACCAGTATCTTCAATATACTAGGATGTTTTTATAAGATATATTTGAGCTACAAACTCACACAACTACATCAAATGGTTAAAGAACATACGGTTTCCGTGGATGGCGAAATTATGCCTCCCGAAACGATGATTGTTCAATACTCATTTAACACCTTCAAAGGTGGCCATTATGATGTCACTATTTTTATATATGATATATAATATGTTTATGTTTTCCTTAAGCTTCTGTTTTTTTCATTTTGGGCATACCTTTATGGTTTCCATTATGGGTAAACACGATATCTTCATTTTAGGAAGTGCGGACTACCACCCCCTAAAAGTGATTTGATTCGTTAATACCATATGTGGGATGTGTAAAGGATAAAGTTAATGATGTTATATATGTTATTATACTGGAATTATAATATAATCTTATATCATTATGATTCCATTCCAGAAAATATGAAATAGAAATGGAAGTAGCGTTCATGCGTACGTACGACTTACCGTCTCCATGAACGGTGCATTTCATTTCTTACATCTAAATGTGATGTAATATTATAAATGCATGTATGTACTGGATATATATGACATATATGATATCTACATCATGAATACCATTCTGGATATAATGAAACTTTGACCAAATTAACAACATGTAAGTGTAAGAAGTCTATTTTTGACTTAAGAACCAAATACCGACAAAATGAACATTATTAACTTAACTGATTACATGATGTTCATAACATGGTATAAAATGAATAATGAACTTGAAAAAGATTCATAAGAAAGTAGAGATTAACTCAAGTTTATTATTCAGGAGATTAAAGAACGGTCGAGTTAAGTCGGATACGAGGTATGGGACTTCGTCTCAATCCCCTTTCATTGAGGCATAATTTATTTTATACACAACTTTCTTTTATACGGTGTATAAACCCCTTTGACCTTTACATTTATTCAAAAGGAATATTTTTTATATGAAGCATTTACTAAAAGACAAAAGGGAATGTTTTTGTCGTACGTATGCGGCGACAACGACTTCTCCGCCGTCGTGACCGTTATTTGAGTTTCGGCTTCCTCTACAAGCCATACCTTTTTTTTAAAAGAAAAATAAATACCATGTTTTACTTTTATTTTATTTTAGTATTGAAAATGGTTTTCATAATGTTTTTATATCAATGTGTTGTATTGATATCTCATGATTGAAATGTGGAAATTTTATGTTTCCTTTATGCATGTTTTATGTGATATGATTATGTTATGGTTCTTGGGCATTATTATGAAGACGGGTGGTTCCGTGATAAACTAAGGGCGGGTGAGCCCGTTATAGCTCTCCAATGCATTGGGTAACGCGAAGGAGTGAAACGTTAAGGTTTCTCCGAAGAGATTTAGGGAATATACTGTGATGGGTATTCCAAACGTAACCAAGAGGGTTACTCCCTACGTAAGAATGTTATGAATGCCTCAAGTTACCTTTACGTATTATGATTTCTATGATTTATTCATGATTTTATGAGGTATGTTAAAGTGCCTATGTTTTATGGGTAAAGTATGATTTCATTCTTATGTATATATGAACTCATGTTTCCTTTCCATGTTTTTTTTATAACCCATACTGAGTTTTTATGCTCATCCCAAGTTTTTGAAATGTTTTTCACAGGTCAAGGGAAAGGTACATGATAAGATGATAGAGTCAAGGATGTGTCAAGAAATAATCCATGTTTTATTTTAAATGTGTTTCCATTGATGGGAATGAAGAATACTATCTTTATGTAACCACTTTGTTTATATGTGGAATGTAATGCAAGTTTTATGATCTAATTCTCTAAAACTCTAAACCCAAAAAGATCCTCAACGTGTAATCTTTTAATAACTCAAGATTAAGTAAGGTTTAAGGCTGGGGCCTTATATAAAATCTCACATTAAAGTCACCTATTATTTTTGACCATTGTACATAATAATTTCTATATCTTTTCAATACTATTTTTATGTTTTATGTTTGGTGGGAAAATATATTTTTTGGAAATTTAATGTTAAAATTGTTGGGGAGAGAAATAGATCATGTTTGGGGGTGATGAAATCCAAAAATAATCAACATTTAATTTAATATATTCATTTAAATTTAACCATATTTTAATTAAATACATTTTATTTTTTCTAAATTTTCATACTTTTTGAATTCAGTATATAATATATAATTAGCTCAAAACATTGGTTTTATTGATTTATATATTTTTTTATTTAAATAATAATCAATATTTTTTTTTCAAAACAAGTGAAATTAGTGTGTTACATTTATATCCAGAGATTTTAATCATTGATAAATTAATTTCTAGTTTTCATTGTTTTAATCATTTTTTTTATAAAAATTGGAAAAACCATATATTAAAAAAATTATTTGTTATGAATTTTATAGGGGAAAAAGAATACTTGAAAGAGATAAAATTACTACCACCAATAAAAGAAAAATTATTTTTCTATTATTAGTGGAAAAATATATGTTACCACTAAATAAAATTATGCTATCAGCATACTTCTCTACCACCATTGTAACTTTGAACAACTACTATTTATCTATATCCACTTCAAACTATCAAGGTGTGACCATTATCATTTCCTGCAAGTAGAATATTAAAATAGTTCCATAAGATAAAAACATTCTACTACGACGGTTTTCTGCCATAAATGTAAAATTTTTCCTACCACTTGCCATTTTATTTTCATTTAGATATTTTTTTCTATCCCTTATCAAAAGATACTTCCACTCAAATGAAATTTTCAAGGAAAATGGAAACCTGGATCCATGGTTGTGTACCATTAGACTGAGAAAGATAACATGGATCCAAGAAAGCTCAATGGAGTTTATGGAAGATAGATTTTATTTAATGATGATATTAGCCTGATATACATGGAAATATCAACTAATATCTAACAGATCTAAAGTTTAACCGAGCATCAAAGACAAAAATAAGGAATACATTGTGAAGGAAATACATGGAAGATTTCAAATATTATAGAAAATGGTACATTATCTCATCAAAATTTAATCCAAAAATAGATATTGAATTAGATTCATTTATTATTTTTCATTAGAATGATCTTATTTCAAATTTTCTAGTTCGAATGATATAAGGACCTCCAATATTCCAAATATAGAGAGTTTGGTTTTAATTAATAAGTCACATAAAGTTCATGATGAAATACCATAGTGAAGATGGGGATTCTTGATGGAGGATGAAGTCACCATGAATAAGGGTTAGAGGACTTGAATTAGGGTAGTCAATAAATTACATAAGAGTAGTATCGAATTTAATAAGTGTATCAACATCATTAATGGAGGGATGACATAAAGGTAATGACATCAAGTTAAGGGTAAAAAAATGTCCTGCATTAGGGTAGTATAAGGACCACTAGAGGATAATAAAAGAACACTTATGGGTGATTTTGGAGCTATGTAATGTTTAAGTGGGTCTTGTGTAAATATCTTTGAGGAAAATTTATAGGTAATGGTGATAAACATAATGGTAAATTCTTCATGTGTAAAGGTAATTACAGACTAGCATAAGGTCTTCACTCTTGTGTAAGGTAATGTATAGGATAAATGAAGTACATAGAACATGTGTAATGGTTTTTATGGGGTTGAATATGGGAAAAAGTATGTGTCTGGGTAAATATTTTTGAATGTAAAAATCCTAAAAAACATTCCAACATAATTCTCCATGAACAAAAATGTTTCCATAATCAAATAAATCAAAAATAAACTACTTCAAACAAAAAATAATGAGCATTCCCAAAGTCACCTGATGATCGAGTTGATAAATAAGTTACCCATCTGAAGATTTTTTAAGAATATAAATAATCTATGACTGTTATTCTATAACTTTAGGACTGTATACTGATGAACGCTGTGAATATCACTCACATAGAGGTTGTTTTTATAAGATCGCCTACTAATATTGTTTCTTAATTCTGCTTATTTTCTATTCAATTAATATGATGATGTTAGAAAAGTAAATTTTTGGTAATAATAAATAGATTTCCCCAACTCCAATATTGATGAATTATATTCCATATGTTCATTTATCATGTTACATCCTCAATGGATTTTAATTGGTTAATTTGTTTTATAGTTCTCCTGGTTTTAAATTTTAATTCATTCAACTCTCATTCTTAGTATGAAAAAAAACAATCCACTCTAATATAAACCCCTACATGTGATTTAATGTAGTGAGATAATACAAGGGTAATTGAAGATATATTATTTCTAGGATTGGAATAAATATGGTATTAGGTGATCATTTTCTTAGTCTCCCCCAACTGAAACAACTAGATAATAGTAATTAGTGATATATCATTTCATTAGAGTAAGAATAGGATGAAATATTTGAATATTGGTTAAAATTGAGAATATAGGACTGATATAAGGAAAAATTAATTTCCATTATTCAAATAATATAGCCAATCAATCTCATACACTATTAATAACAATTATATCCTATTAAATAGGATATAAATACCCTTATAAAATTCTAATATTTGAAGTGAAATTTTTTCCAACTTTAGTATATTTTACTTGAGTCTAATTTCATTTGATGAGAACCCCATGATATATTTTCACCAAATTGGGTTTCATTTTTAGGTAATCCAAGGTCTATGTTTAGTATGTAAAATGTGATATAAATTAATGATTAGATATTGTGATTCTAATATTATGGGGGTTCATCCTAAATTTTTGATAGTATTCTATTCGAGAATTCGTACACTAACAATCATTAAACTCGAGGATATATTTTTTACATTACATTAGAAAACTCTCATTATTAAAATTATTTTTCCATAAGAGTAATAATATGTAGTGATAATATGGATGATAATTTTACTCAATTGAATATAACATTATGAAAAATATATGCCCCAAATATCAATATTAATAAACAATAATTTCAATTGAATGTAACATAATATGTTGCACATAAAATAAGAATGATGGAAATTATGCCTAAATTTCATGGATTTTCAGGTGACGACTCAAAAAAGAATTTGAGAGAGGTTAATGAAACAAACAATAGATTATAATTAAGTGGAGTTGATGTGGCACAAATCAGCTTGATGGATTTATACTTCTATCTTGATGGTTCACCCTAGGTGTGGATCTATGACCTACAATATGGATAATTCATTTCATTTGATTAGATACAAAGGAATATACACTATAAATTAAACCCTTATTTAAGGAGTGATTAGTTAATTAATGGTATAATTGGAATGAAATTTAAAACTAGAGGAACTCTCTTTGAGTTTTTGGAGTGGTTTTTGAAACTGACCACGTCCATCCCCCACCAGCCTAATGAAAAAAACCATTTCATGGTATTTATTTCCTATGATTATTGAATAATATCTAAAGTCTTTTGGACACTTATTTGAGATTCACTCTAATTGATATGTCTAAAATTGAAGTTAGAGGACTGATTGAGTGAATAACCAAAAATTCCCAATAACTATGAATAAGAACATCTACTAGAGTTTTACATGAGATAAATTTTTTGAACAAACCATTACTGGAAAATCATATTGAAGAACTAAAAACTTATGTGAGACTAATAGATATACAAATAGTGTATGAGACATCCCCCACAACACCCTATATTGTTTCCATATATTCTTTTATAAAGTAAATTTTACTTTTGAATTACTTCCTATTTACGGGACTGAATGTTATGATACCATATACTAGTGGTAGTTCCATAATCAATCAAATTGTATACAAGAATTTATAGTATTACCCACCAACCAATTTGGATATTGGAGATAGAAACCATAAAGATCACTATTCCATCATACATCACAATAGCCTTCCCAACACCTTCCATTATAGTTACTATGTTTTCAACCATCCCCATGATACTAGTAGTTAAATTTTTAATAGTCTTCCATGAAGAACATGATAAGACACGTAATATAATCTCAGATCACTCAACATACTTCTCTCACCACTCTTGGATCAGAGTAACAGAAATTAAGCTTCTAGTTCAACCAGATCATTTACACCAATAATAATCTATAAAATCATGTATAAATTAATATTACTAATCAAAATTTTCATAATCTCGATGAAAATTCTAGATATTTTAAATTATTGGTTTGTTAGGTTGTGCAAAGAACAAAATGATTATCTATAGAGACTGAAGATGGATAGAAAAAATGACATGTACCTCGTGAATCAGTCTATGAAAAATAACATGAGGAGAAATTTGTGAATCCAATATCAAATAATGAAAATGAATAAGATTGTATTGGAGATCCACATCAACCCCATCCTCCTATACCTTAATGTATGAAAGACTCTAAAAAATAAATTACTAATCCCCCTACCAAATAATAATAGAGTTTAAAAAAATGTAATGATCAATTTCCATTTGTTATATGTCATCATCCAAAGTATATGATATAATTTTTTTTAATGAAATATTTTCACAGATATAGATGTTATGAGTAATTGAAGAGATATGATTAGGTAAAAATATTTCTTCCCTTATTAACCCAAAAATCGCACAGAAATTCCAGGATCCAAGTATCTTCAAAATTTTGTGCATAATATAAGTTATTAAATTTTACAACACATTTTACAATTTAGAAACATCATTAATGAAATTCTTTATTTCATATATACTTATCAAGATATGGGAGTACTAAAATACACCCAAGTGGTGGTCAAAATCACCAATTGAGTACATTCCTACCTAATATATTTTTTTTAAGAATTATTTGTAACTTTACAAGATTAAAACTGTCTTACTATCTTCTACATTCATAGCATGGAAGTGGGAAAATAATAATTACATGCTCCCATGATTCCATATAAACCATTCATTAGTTTTAGAAAATCAACAATAAATGTCAATATAAATATCCTTACAATAAATTTTTGTGTTAAAATAGTGGATTGCAAAATAATTGACTCAATAAAACACCCACATGAAGACAATAACATTTTTCAATTATAATGAATTTAATTACTTTATTATTATTGGAATAAAATTAAAATGTTTGATGAAAAAATCAGATTATGTGAAGATTCAAATACACTCATCCTAGTTAAAAATCATATTTTTCTAAATGATATTAAATGAGATATAATACTAATTGTAAAAATATTAAATGAAATTAATGAATGTTATTTTGATGTGTTATTCATATTCCCCACTAATATTTCTCTGATTTAGGTTTAGGATTCTAACATAGAGAACTATTAAATAAATTACCTTTGGAAACCCCCTGAAATGGAACATAAGCTAAAGTTATCATCCTTAAAATATTATTTTATTAATGGAAAATGAGAAGAATCTTGTATTAATCTCAAATGATTTTGAGTCTATCCCATAATACAAATTGATTAAGTTTTTGAAACATTATTTTGGGGTCATTTGATAGATATTCGTGAATATCCAAGGTGTTATCGCCACTATCGAAATCCATAGATTTATTTTATTATGATTCCAAAAATTAATGAAATATAAAAATAATGGTCAAATAGACCCATTTTGATGTTGTAAAAATGGTATAATGGCTTTTAAGAGCTTCAATAATTTAACTCGTATGGGAATCCCATTGGGTGTATCCCATCTAAATTTCATTAATAAAACTAGTTATACAATTGTTCAAAATGAGAATAATGATATACTTACCATGTGAATTTAGAATAGCTTGATAGTTTTATTATAATATTAGATGTTGTACCATTAAACAAAAAATAATTATATTTTCACGTATTCTTTGCGGATTAAATGACATAGGAACTTGTTGGGAAGGGTCACTATTACTACATTTACAAATACTCTATGTATTATTAGTTTATAAATGATCTTGTGGGTCATGAAAATTTCACATTCACCCATCTCTTCAGTATGTTTTCTTATTGACATATGTTATCTGGTTATGGAAATTCTCTCAGTACCATTCAATGTTATATGGTATGTATATTCTATATATTGATCGAAAACAATCTTGAGGTATTTTTGAGGACTTCACTGTATTTGGGATATCAATTCAAACCTATATGTATAGTTTTGAGTAAATTTAATGATATTTATTAATAAAAGAATAGTTTTAAATTTGGAAAAATACTTTTTTGAAATAAAAATTATTTTTTGGGCTATATAGTTTTCTAATATTTGATTTAAGTATATAAATACAAATATGTAGAAATTCACACAATACCATACTAGACCACTATGTGGAACATTATAAAATTTTTATGGAATTCATGATTTTATAGTTGGTTTATTATGGAAATTAGGAAAAAATTCCCCCAAATAATCTACTTAATAATGAATCAGATTTACATATTGATGATTCTGTAGGATATATTTTGATAGATTGAAATAATTCTTGATTACATCCCCAAAAATCACTCCAACAAATCAGAGTTAACCATTTGAGATCCAATGTTATTATTCAATAATAGATATAGGTATTGGTATTTCCAAAAAGATTTATGGGATTCAATAATTGATCACCTACACTTCACAGACCCATGACATAGCCATTGTTAAATACACAACAATATAGAAAGAGTTGTTTTATTTTGATGTAGCATTAAAAAAATTTAATTCCTAACATCTAGTGAGTACACAAATTTTTTATTTTTATCATTCTTCCGTGATATATTTAATAAATAAATATAATGTGAATATCATACTAGTGAGATGTATTTTTTATAACAAGTGTTTTATATTGATATAAATGAATAAAATAGATGTGGTAATGTAGTGATTGACCACATGAGAAGATGTCCTCAAATGTACAAGCTAGAACCAACACATAAGAAAAATTTATATTATTCATTCACTTATGAGAAACTTTACTACCTCACCCATACTTCATGGTATGATGAAAAATTGAATTTTCTTATTATATTAAATGTAACCTCCTTCATTTCTGAACATCAAACCAGTAAATTGAATCCCAAATCAAAATATAATTTCTAGTAGGATGATTATTTATTGAAATTTTTAAATGAAAAAGTTATTAAAAGGTTTATTTTCTACCCACCTCCCCCACAATGATACAACAACAAGGGTAAAGTGATGGGGACAGATCGAGTCCCATCTCCAATAGGACTCGGGTAGGCTACCAGCATCGAGGGTATTGTAGAAACAAAAATGAGAGACATTAAACTCTATTAGAAACATAATAAATTGAGAGATAGAAAAGATAAAAAAAATCCAAAACAACCCTAAAATATATATATATATATATTAATACACCCAAGGGAAAACATACAATTTCAAATAGTACTAAACAAATAAAGGGATAATAAAACTACTGAAAATGTAATTATTGAAATGAAAATGATACCAAAAGAGGTCCTTCTAAACATTGAGATAGTAATATCTATCATGATCAAAAAACTACTCAAGAAAACTTGAAAAATTATTTATAGACATATAGGGTGATTATAACTCTATACTAAGTATGATCCTCCCTATAGAATATCATGAAAAGGATTAAGAAATCATGCTAAATCATAGTGAAAAACAGAAAAATTAACTCATAAAAAATTAGGAATACATTGTTTTTAGACTCAGCATGACTAACACTCTTCAAATATCAAATAAAATATAGAAAATAATATAATAATTAAACAAAAAGGGTAACCCACTCCTACCCCATCACTAGTTTTCATCTTTTTTCCAACACTACATTTCCAGATCCATCTATCCATAAAGAAATGCAACCTAAAAACACCAATGAAAGGCACCACCATAGGCACCTCATACATCAAATTACTACACCATTCCATAACATAAAAAATAGTAACTAAGGAGTATCATGGATCCACCCCAACCCATATGATGTATATCAAAATTTTGATAATATACATCATTCCATTACATCCCATATATCAAGTAATCACCTCAAGACATCATAGTCTATACCCATTATACCTATAATTAGATTTTAGATACTATATATTGTAATAAAAGTGAGTCTAATAAAAACTAACTTTTTCATCCCCATACACACATATATAAGAAAACTAACCACTGTGCGTACTATCACACATAACTTCCAATATAAGAGAGATTAGCTTGAGAGGGTAGTTATCCTTCCATCCTTCTACCTTGATGTTAGGGAAAATGCACTTTTATCATCCATTGGATGTATGTTTCCATAACTGATATTGTTAGAGAGGCATATGAAATCGTATAATATAAATGATATAAAATATATCAAAACAACACTCTAGGAATAACATATTTATATATTCAACTATATTTAACGTTTCATAGACTCCCAACTGCCACTTCTATGTCCATATATACTCTAGGAACATAAGAATATAAAATAGATATATTAATTCATTCTTTTTATCCAAAAATTATAATTATGTTAATTAATTAATTATCCATTAATTAAAAATTATAATTAATCTAAAATAAATTTCATTACATTATATTACATTAGAGAAATTTTAATTCCCTCAAGTTATAATCCACTCTTTGTCCAAAATATATCAAGATTAACTGATTTATGAAATCACATTCAATCAACACCAACCTTTTGGGTAAAGAATTATTCAATTCATTATTATTGTATTTCCAAAAATGGGTTCTCTAGGAAAACCATATTATTATAACCCAAAGAGTATACATGAAATTAGGAACCTTCATTTTCCTTATGAAGTGGGGATTGGAATGCAGATAAACAAGCATGTTAGCTAATGACCAATAGAAAAATCAAGTAATCATTTAACTCGTAGTGTCTCATCTAGGTGTAAACCCAAATTTAACCAATTCTATCACCTCTAGTTCTATCCACAATACCCACATGTGTATAAATATGTATCTTTCCATCACATGTGTCATATGTTTCAACTTTATCTTGGACTCCATGCCCACATATCAAAACTTCCATCGTAGGCTCATCTGTCAGCGACTCACATCACATCTAGGCCTCCCTTACTCCATATTACACATCATACCTCCAAATATATCCATATTTGGATCATATCACAAGGATCATATACAGATCACATCACAAAGTTGGATGAAAAAAATATGCAAGAAACATGGAATCTTGGCCCTCAAGACAAGGAATTCAGCCTTATCATGTAAATGGGCCACATGAGCCCCAAAATACATCTTTATCACACGAATAATTATTATTTCACCTTATCTTAACTAATTCATTTATTAACAGGTTTTTACAATAGGAACCATAATTCATTAATCTATAACAATCCATTAAATGAAAAAAGATTCTATTAGAATTTATTAAATTTTCAACAAACCTAGAGAACTACCATTCACAATTATAATTCTGTTTTAATTATTTTCAACAAGAATTATCATTCATCATGTTCATTAAAAAAAACTATCAATTCAAATAAATATATATAAGATCATTTAAATTAACCATGTACATTATATTAATATAGACATCATAAAATTACAAAAAACAATGGATTACAAATATGCATATTTAATTATATTTAATATAATTAATTATAAATAAATTTTGGAGTTATGTTATTTTTCAAATTTAATCAGGAACAAATAGATAATGCAATAATGTAATAAATGTCACACTATCTAAAAAATCATGAGGTAACCCACTATAATAATAAAATGTAAAAAAATCCACAACATGAGATTGCAGAAAGTTCATTAAACTTGTTCAATATTTATTAGGTCAATTTCAATTCATTAAAGGAACTAATAATTCCATCATAATGCTTACCGGTTAAAAAATTAAAACAAATGAATCAAATAGCTCAAAATCAATCAATTTTCTATTCATGATAATGGACAAAATTGGAGATCTCTAATCACCACTCCTGTTAGCACTGTATCCATGTGGGGACACCACCGAACAACTACACCAATATAAAAACAAATATACTCCCCCCATTAGAAACATTGTTGATCTAATTTACTAGATTTGTGAGAACACACAAGAAGGAAATGAGATCAAACTGGGTGAAGCTGCTATAAAATTAAGGAATAATACACATTTGATCTTCTCAGATCAGCACTGACTGAATACAAGAGCCCAATGATAGAATTCAATAAAAGTGGTGTTGAAACACTAAAAGGGGGAAGCCTCTGGTTTCCTAGAGAAAGTGTATCTATAGGGTTAGGACAATTCCCAACCAGCTGAAAAATTTAATGATGTATAACATTGAGGATTTACATGATATGAAATCCCATTTCACATTGTGTAATCATTATGGTTAGGTTTTTCTAGAAAACACATCTCCATTTTATTTTTTTAACCTTGGTTAATTTCATTTCATGGACCAGACCTTCAGAATTTGTGAACTTCACCAACGTGTTTTGTAAGGATTTCTGGGAGTGAAATCACCATGCATCTATAATTTTATTGCTAAACCCCTCTAGAAAGCATTCATTCCTCCTCTAAGATCAATTATCATCGCGAATTCAGAATGTATTAGACCTCATGGATCTGGTCCCTCACATTAGATACCAATCAAACAATTGTTTTCCATGCAAATCCAAAACCAAAGTATAGGGAAAATAAAAAGGGTTCATATGAATGTCTAGCCCTTGAGATACCTCTCAAAGGACTCACCACCATGTGTTCTTAAAAACATCACTTAGAGAAAACAATCTCAAAAACATGAAACAACCGCAACCAACTAATAATAATATCTCGGGATAGACCCCACTCAAACAGGTGTTAAAGTAAAACATTAGATAAGATAAAACCATCTAAGAAACTAAAAACAATCAACATAAAAAAGATAAAACCATTATGAGAGAATACCTAAAGACCAAACATCTCAGGGTATTGAGTGCACATCTATGACTAATATTCATAAGTATTATCTTTCATTCCATTGTTACATTATAATACATGAACCAAGGGAATATAACTCCCTCAAAAATCCTTCTCCTGGAAGTCCTGGTTCTCCACAAGACACTCCTCAAAGGTTTCATCTTCCTCAATAATGATCATTACTAAATCGATGACATGATACTCATCATGAACATAATGAAGGAGTTAGGTCAAGTGATGAGAATTGTTTATCCAGATCATTTTTCAGGGGAAGTTATATCCAATACTCCATGGCCCCAACAAGAGATAATGCCTCAAAAGACCCAAAAAACCGGGGGAAATTATTACTCCCATGAAAAATACATTATTTCCCATGATGATGAGTGACTGTCCGAAACACATGATCACCGACATCAAACTCCTGGGGTATCCTCCATTGATCAACAAACGATATTTTCCAATCATGTTCCACATTCTCCCTATCATGAATTACCTTAAGAATAATTATTTTATTCTTTACCAGTAATGGGAATAGAATTTATACCTCCCTGACCCTAGTCCAACATAATTGAGGACATCTGGTTTAGTCATAAAAACTCTTCATATAGTTCCATAATAAAACTAGTGTGGAACCTATTTTTTTATGAAAACTAATCCAATAGTATTTGACTCATCTATAAACATCCAAAATCTAGGACAAAATAGATAATAATGTTTCATGATTTTAGATATTCTGTTTTGTCTAGAAATCCATCTATGAATGAAAATAATTGCTATAGAATAACTAAGATCCAAAATCATAATAGTGAAATGTACATACCAATGATTTAAAACAAGGATCTCTATCAGAAATGATATTCCCCCAGGACTTTGTGCAGTGGCACCACCTCCTCTAGATATTGCAACAACAAAACCTCCACTAAGATCAAATATATAATCTCTATAAAGTGGGATGATGTTATCAAATGATCCACTATCACTCATATACCATCATAATCTCTCTAAGATCTAGGTAAATGAGTAATTAAGTCTATAGAGATGTTCTCACACCTCTATTGGGTAACATGTAATCGTGATACAAAATCACTGGGAATAGGGTGTTCAACCTTCACCTTTTGGAAAACCAAATATCAAGAATCAATCTTTACGACTAAAAGCTACACCCCATGCCACCATAACTGACCTCTCAATTTCAATATTTCTACATTAAATAGGCATGTACAGCCAATGGTGAACTATGGAACTCATATAGAATAATATCACACATCACATATGGAATAAAAATACACACATAAAATAACTCTTAGTGGTTTCTTGTCTCATACAAGCCGTCATGGGAACTTCTAGAAAAAAAATGTTCTCTCCAGACCTCCACCTTAGAATCTCCCAACTGGGACTCCAACACCAGATTGACTAAAAAAGAAGGAATTATCATCTAGAAAATAAATACTCTACCTCCTTTATCTCCCATATTAACATGTAAAACTGGGAGGTCTTTCCATAATTTCCATCAATATAAATATTCTATAACGGTAACACAATGTGTCATCCTGTGAAGGGTTTCAGATAAGAAAAATACCTTTAGTAGTGTATATGAAATCTAAAATTCATAATTCCACATTATTTCCATCCACCTACACTGATTCATGTTATTATAACACTAGATAATTTATACATTAGGCTCTTATGGTTAGTGAAAACCATAAAATTCTATCCAATTTTGTAACATCACCACTAATTCAAATGTAACACCAATTCAGAATCTCAAAATCAATGGTGGGATTATTATTCTCATGGGGATGTAATATTATAGACCCCTAAGAAACTATTGTTCTCATTCATAATTAGAACATGTCCTAATAAATGATAATAAGAATCATAAAAAATATCAAACTGAACTCTCTTGGTTGGAAAACACATAAATAGAACACTAACCCACTTCTACATGAGGTACTAAAATGTATCTTGACACATGACAGTCTACAAGGACTTTTGATCCTTTCAAGCCAAGGATTTCAGAGGATTCAAAATTGAAGAGAAGTTAGCTATGAACCCCCATGAAATATCTGGCATGTCCAAGGAAACTTTTAACCTCTACGAAAATATTATAGATTACCTATAAAAAACTAAATAATTATTCTAAGGATCCATAACCACTCCCTACTATAATACCACATGTCCCATGAAATTAAGACCACATGATTACAACTCACTCTTTGACAATTTCCCAAACATCTTAACTCCCTAAATTACATGATGATGCTCAACACGCTCCTCATCTGATGTGGAGTAAAAAAAGGATTTCATTGATTAAAATCCCATGAATGCATATTGGAACTCCAAAAAATAATCCACAAAATCAATGAACATATATAGGGAATTCATCACACCAGACAACATCTTAACAAGTCATAATTACCATGAAAATGAAAAGCAGTACTCAGAACATCATCATTCTTAACCCACATATGATGATATCCAGAACTCAAATCAATCATTCAAAACCAAATTTATCCTTTCAACTGATTAAATAAATCAGTAATTAATGGAAGGGGATAACAGTTCTTTTCTATCACTTAGTTAAGGTGATGATAATCAATACAAATTTGAAAAAAATTTATTGGCCTTCTTCCAAAAAAAAAACTGGTGCACCCCAAGGTGAAGCACTAATCCAAAAAAACCTCAATGAACCAGATCATTAATATGTACTCACATATATCACAACTCAAAAGGATTCATCCTATATGAATACATTGGGACATAATACATGATTTCCTATGTCTCAATATAAAACTCGATCTCCCTTTGAGTGGTTAACACTACAAAATTATCAGAAATTAAATCTTTATACACTTCCAAACCCCTGGGAAACATATATTTCTAAAACTCTAACGAATTATGAATCAACATGGTCGTTAAATGTCACAAGGAAGGAAAATTCCTCTATCCCATCTGGGTGTCTCAATTTCCATTAATAAAAAATGACCCCCCATTGACATCGTAAAAGATGACATACCCCCTGAAGTAATCTATGATGGCCTACACCTAATATAACTAGTCTATACTCAGGACGATATCATAATATGTTATCTATATAATTAGGAAATTTCTCAATGAGTGGTTCTTATGAATCACCCGCTCACAGTATCTACACATTTCATTGAGGTCATCTCAACCACTAACTAGTGTAGTCAATGAAAAGGGAAATCGAATCTTATATACCTCAAACCCTGAAGAATTAACAGGGGTATATGATATAAAGTATTGTGTCTATCCTAAATAAAACATTTCTTTGACCCATGCAGAGAAAAATCATAGGGTACCTCGATCAATGTTTGGATTTCTTTTCATTGGAAAGGCTAATGCATAAACCCTACCCTGATCTTCTCTATGGCATGTCTGGCCTACTAATTACCACCACCCTAGTCGTACTATGCACTTTGAGGAAGATTATGTCTCAAGGAACCCCTATACCTTCTCAATATCTTCTATGATGATCCCATATTGTAAAACCCTCCAACTGACTTAGATGAAACTTCCTCAATGGAAAAACCTAATGTGGATATGTCGTCACATGTTGATGGATCAGAAAGGTCAAGAACTCTCACTGATGATGACCTCAACATCCTTAAAAAAACAAATATCTTTTCATTTGGATTATGTCTGAGAAAATCCTCCCTCATATAAAAAATATTAAGGTATATGACCTACAATAAGCTGACCAAATACTCTTCATTCCAGACAACTAGGAACCCCAGACCCCAGATCATCTTCATGAGGAATCCTGATGACTCCCCTCCCATTATGACCAAGTTAAGTCCAACATCCATCATGATATCCTATATTTTATCCATCACCAAAAGATAAATATTTACCATAAAATTGGTGAAATATCATTGGATCATTGGATGTAAATCCTCCTCAAAAATACACTATGTGGCTTCCAGATCTATAAAATGCTCTAAATAATTCATTGATGGGTACTAAAACTGATCCCAAAGTCTCACATGATTGACCTAACATATTAAAGTGTAAGAATTTATTAGTGAATGGATACCATCATAGTCAAATAATGAAAGTCATATCTAAACTAGTCTAAAAAAATATCACATGATATTGTTGAATAATCATTATATTTGGGGAACAATAACCTCCATGGGATTTTCTCTCCATATTGAATCATCATGGAAAATGATAACCAATGTGCATAGAAAGAAAATATTGAAATGAAAACAATATCAACCCCCTAAAACATGTCCTCTTAGACTGCATCTGAAATGGATCAATCATAATCTGTCTTAATATTCCATTGAAACACTCTGAGTGTCCTCCAAGTTTCATCATCGTGAAACTATACTCTGTGGTGATCTGTGGGCACATCCTGTTGAATATCATCGATATAAACATGATGATGGAATTGACCCTGATCTATGAATTCATGATGAAATAACTTGTTTGATTTCCTAAACAAATAATATAGAATATTTAACATTAATTTATTAATGATTTAAGTAATTATCTTCTTTATGGTTTTAAACTATCCAATGGTCTACATATTTAAAATATAGGAAGAATGAAGAATGATACATGATCCTTGCCTATGAATCTACTGTGTATCTTGTATCATGTTTTTTACTAGGCTCAGTAAAAATAAGTATCTATGCATGAGATAACTGGGGGCCATAAATACCTATAGTATTAAAAATTGAATTTCTATTCTTATAATTATTTTATTTATTATAAAAACAAAAATCACATACCGAACCCAATAAATAAAATATACTCATAAATGAATAATTAAATAAATGTAATTTCTAAAAATTAAGGGAACTATATTGATGCAATATTAACACGACCACAAGGATATTAATATGACCATTAGGAATAGTAATTAGAAAAATAGAAGATGAACCTCACCAATGAAAGTACAAATAATATTTAGGTAACTTAAAAATGAAAATATGATATAATTATATCATGGTATAAGTAGTTAAATATTTTAAAAAACATAAAATATGGGTGCATATTTTTTTAAAACCAAAATGATAATTTTCGATTTCATTTTTAATATAATGAATTAAAATAAAATTTATTTTCATAAATATATTGATAAATTAATATTATGTTGTATTATAATTATAATATTATTTCATGATATCATAACAAAAGTTATAAATGTTAATAAATCTACATTAACAAAAAAATTAGTAATTTTCTAATTAATAATGATTTTATTTAAAAATTAAAATTTTCATTCATATATAACTATTTGCATCAAATTTAGTTCATTTTTTAAATATAAAAATTTAACAAAATTTCGGGTGAATTTATTATATTTTTCTAAAATAGTTGTTTTCTTCGGAATATTTACATACGATAATTTAATATATAAGCTAAATACATGAATTATTGAGTAATGGATTATATATGGATAATATGAGAACCATTATCTCAAAATATATTTCACTATATACTATATTTATTCATTGGCATAAAAATTGTTGATATTATGGAGCCAAAATAATAATCGAATGATCATAATTATAAAAAAAACCCTTCCCCTACCCCTATAAATACCACCTCTAACTAGCTCTTCTCCACACTCCTTGTAGAATTGAATATTTTCTAAATTATTCCCATTTCCCTTCCCAAGACTCATCCACATATCAAAGAGATTCGTGTCTCAAAAAAACAAAAATATATGTTTCGTAAAAAGCTTTCCAAGGAGACATCATTTATTAGGTAAAAACTCCAAATCCTTATCTTTAAATTTATTTTCTTTTTATTATCCTCTCCTCACATATTCTATGAAATGAGGCATGATATCTCAACTATCATACATATAACATAATTTATTTATGTAATATCTATCATAAAATCCCTTACCTTCTCCTTTTATTCTTAAAATGAAAAAATCATCTTTGATGTGTTGATTCCCCACCTACATTGATGACAAGTTTTCATTTCTTATTACCCGTTTCAAGTCTGGTCATAAAACTATTATTATGGATAAAACATATTTTTATATGAATATTATAACTTTTTATTGTTTTGTAACTAATTTATATACATAATATTAAATACAACAAACCTAATCTATAATGGTTGGAAAACGCAAAAATAAACTAAGCAGTTACCATTTATTTTTTATTAAAGGAATAATACTCATACCAGAAAAAGAAATTATATATGATAAAATTTAATCATATGAAATTAGTTTAATATATTATAATTTCACATATGAGTTATTATTATTATTTTACCATAATATTCATAATTATACACCAGTAAATCTACACTTAAACCTTGAAAACATACTCTCCACAAATAATGAGATTAAAATCCATAAGTCATAAAGAAGGTTATAAATGAAATTAATAAAATTATAATGAACAAAATACATGTATAATGGTTTATAAGTTTATTATTTAATTAAATTAATTAAATTAATTATATTCTCTATGTTATTAAGTTATAGTGTCGAAGTAACTGAAACTTAATGTAAGCGGATTCTCAAATATAACTTCCTTCCTTTGGGTTATTCCACTTTCATCCCAAATTTCAATGTGGATATTTGTTTAATATTTATAAAATATTGTTTCCTTGATCTTAAATTTTATTTTTGGTGATATATGTTTTCATAATATAATTTTATAATAAATAGATTGATTTTCCAAAAAATAACTATTCTTTCTAAAGGACATCATGACTCCTCTTGAGTTATTTCTACTTCGCTTAAAAATAATGATTCATATACCTAATATGTTTTTCCTTTTCAATTAGGGAAAACCAAGAATAATCATGAAATCATTATTGATGAAATAATTATATAACCAACTAATATTCATGGGATACATCAATAATTTTTTGGATATACATTCTATGATGCTTTCATGATTATGTTATTGTTATGATGTGATGGGTGGTCATGAAATTATATATCTATAAAATGCATTTAGAAATGCGATAGATCTCAATATATGATTTTTATTCTTCATGAACATTATTCTTTATTTTTTCACAATGATGATGTTATTATTATTCACTTATGTTATGCGTGAACATGATTCTATCATTGTTCGCAACTATGTGTTGTATTTGACACTAAGACATGATGTAAAATTTTTATGTATTGCGGAATTCCATTCCATTATTTAATGTTTCCCTCATGATTTTTATGATGATAAAATTATTATATTATGATTATTATGATTATTCTAACCCATGTTTTATTGATTCAACACCTTAATTCATGCTTTTATTGGGATTTTCTCTCACACATTTGTATTGATGTATATCCTCAGTTGAATAATGTACAAAGTAGAATGTGAGAATTAATAGGATAAGAAGGAAAATATAAATATAATGATTATGTTTTATTATTGTTCAAGTTATTTATGTGCCTATTTTTTTTAAGATATCTAACCTTCAGATTTTGGATTGTAGAACATTTATATTTTTTTCATCAAAATAATTTTATATTTATGTAAGATAAAACATGGATGAAATACATTGTATTAGAGTATGGATTAGTTAATTAGAGATTTTTGGATTTCAGAATGTTAGTGAAATACCTTAGGATAATTCTATTGATATGTAATAATCCAAAAATATTTTTTTTGGAAAAAAATATTAAAATCAAGATCCCATATTATATGCCATTAGTTTGATGTTCATAAAAAATAAAATTTTCATTATTTTTTTACTAACATTTGTTTAAACCCATTTATATTTTAGACAATGGTGGAACTAGGAGACATGATTCAAAATCGTGAGTGATGGAAATTACAATGATTTGTTTAATGACATTCCCAATTCTATGGGGCTAGGAGTTCAAAATTTCTTAAAAATGATTACTAAAATGTCTCAATCCATGAAGAATATCCCGAAAAATTTAAAACATCCCCATTAACCTATAAGGGATGAACAATCAATAAAATAATTTATTAAACTATTACCACACATATTTAGTTGATCTTCAGGTCCAAATGTTGCACAAGAGTGTGTTAGGTGAATGGAGAAGATCATTTCAATGATCCACTATTCATATAAGGATAAGGCGGCTCTAGTCGTCAGTCATTTGTATAGAGAGAACAATCAATGGTTGTAGTTCATTAAGAACCCAAAGACAAAGGATAAAATAGAATAAATGGAGTGGGATTAAATTATAAAAACATTTCATAACATGTATTTACCACAAAATGTCCACACAATAAAGGAGAGATAATTCATATATATAAAACAAAATTAAGAATAATATATCATAAACTAAAAAGACAACATCAAAATTCTATCAAGTAATGTCTCAGGATTAATCATCAATAATGATAGAAAATTATATATATTTTATAGTGGTTTAAAACCACTGCATCAATATTCCCTTTCTATATGATACATTGGTACTTATGATTATTTGGATCCATGTTCTCTTAATGAATAAATAGTGTTCTAAGACTCCTCCTATGGTTATGGTGATAAGAATAGAAGAATTTCTTTTAATGTTGGCAGATCAAAGGAAAAAGAGTGGAAATAGGATCCAACCACACATTTATAAAAATAGAGGACAAAAACTTATTGAAATATTCTTAATAGGATGGGGAAATGCTTTATCAATGGAATATAAGTCCATAAATATCACGAATGTCAGTGAGAAATAATGAAGTCAATCAACATCATTGAATATATGATGGAACCTATTAATGCACCACATGTTGTTCAATGATTCAACTTTAGAGTGAAATGGTGTTACACATACCATTGCACTAAACAATGTGTCCTTAAGGATAATCAACATCTGCATCCACTAAAGACAAAGGAGAAAGGGAAAGGTTATTCCATCATTACAGCTGAAGTGGATTATGAAAAATATTCCTTATAAGTTAAAAATCAAATCTACTCATGGATAGAAAAAATATTATTTCAATCATTGTCTATGAATTAATGTTTTTCTTGAACACTTAATAGAACTATTGAATCAAATCTATGATACAATGTAGTAGAGATATTAGTAAAAACACCATGTGGTGAAATCGTTGTAATCCATGTGTTGGACACTTATCCTATTTGCATGTATTTGATGATTATTCCATTTAATCTCATAAAACATCTCTTCATGTAATTCAAAGTTATACTAGAAATATATTTTATCTCATTATATATAGCACACATCACATGTCGATAAAAGGATATCTTTATTCATATTTGGAGAAATCCCATGCTACTATAAAAATTCAATGAAGATCATGAATTTATTACTGAGAATCCTTCAATGGAATGATTGATAATCCACTATAAAGAAACATACCTTAGAGAAATGGCTCTGTAAAAGGAAGGTATCAACCTGGAAGAAATAACTATTCTTAGATAATACACTGATGTATTTCTAGATGAGTTTCCCAGAATTTCCCAGGAACGTGATGTAGATTTCTCAACATAACAAAGAGGTGGGGACACTCATATCTAGAAATGGACCTATAGGATAGCCTCGATAAAGCATGAAGTATTAGAGATACAGATAGAATATCATTTTATTAAATGTTTTATACACCCTAGTGAACTACCTTGGGATGCATTAATTTTCTTCATAAATTAAAATGCTAGATCAATGTGCATGTTTATAAATTATTGGTATCTCAATAAGATCAACACAATGAAAAATTATTCACTTCCATGGATGGATGACATCTTTGATCAACTGTGACGATCCCAATACTTGTCAAATATGGTTTATCATTTTGGATATCATCAATTAAAGGTGATGAAGGAAAATATTCAGAACATTATTTTTCATACAAGTTTAGGGAATTATGAGTCAATTTTTATTAACATAAAACGTTATAATTACCCTTAAATTATCAATGATTTGATGAATTATGTATTTATAGTCCACCTCAACCAATTTTTGGTACTATTTATCAATGATATTTTCATTTACAACTATAGAAGGGAAGAATATGAGGAACATCTATGGATTGTGATATTGATATTATGAAAGGATAAATTGCATTCTTTGTTCATTATATGTGCATTTTAGATGCATAATGTATCATTTTTTTGCCACATGATTAGATGTGATGAAATTTCTTTGGACCCCTAAAAAACAAAGGTAATTAATTAATATACTAGACCCACTAGTGTCATCGAACATTTCAGTTTTCTTGTATTAGTAGGATATTTTCTATGTATTTTAAGAATTTTTTCAATATTGAAAACCCCTATTACAAAGATAAAATGGAAAGGTATAAAATATGTAGGGATGTAAAATTTTGAAGAAGCATTAAGAATCTAATGAAGATGAGAACCACATATCCATTACTCACAAAACCAACATGTCGGGAACATTTTTCGATGTATAACAATTCATCAACGAATTTATTGGGTTGTGTACTAATTAACAATGATAATGTGATAGCCTGAACATCATGGTAATTGAATATCTATGAGGAAAACTACCCAAAACACAATCTGAAGTTAGAATATCTGATTTTTTTCATGAAAATCAAGTAGAACTACCCAAATGGTGACATGTGCTACATATATACTAATAAAAAGAGCCTAAAGTATATATTTACGCAATATAATATCAACAAGAATTCACGTAGATGTTTATTTTTAATCAAATACTATGAATTCATTATTCACTATCATCCTCAAAAGGAAAATAAGCTGGATGAGGTACTTAACTAAAAAAACTACTCATATATTGATTATTTATATTGGGAAAGAACCTATATTTATGTAAATTAAAAGGATGCATCATGAAATCATAATGGTAGTGAATATATCCTACCTTTCCCAAATTATTTCCCATCCATCTATCTGAGAGGAGACCATGGTCGCATAATGGGATGATCTGGAACTTCAGAATAACATGGAATTGGTAAATTAAGGGAAGATACATGAGTTATAAAACAATTAGAATGGTGTGATTTAATATGGAACTGTGATTTGTGTTTCATCATTACATGATATAATGGATGAGATACGAGATAAGGCACATATCTCATCTTTATCCATCCATCGTGTAAGTACCAATATGTATTGTGATCTTTGAGAACACTTATTATGGGAAAATATGGATAAGAATAATGAAAATTATATCTCATGATGTTTGGTATTTAATAATGTTAAACTAGAGTGAAATATGCCTAATGGGATGATGCAACAATTGACTATAACCATGTAGAAATTGGATAAAACTCATATGGACTAATTCACTAGACTCTTAAAGACATCCAAAGTAAATAATTTTATATGGTTTTTTGTGGATTGAATCACCAAGACTACCCAAATTATCACTATTCATGAACATTTCACTCTTATAAAACATTCCAAGCTAGATGTAAAAGAAGTGGTGAGGCTACATGGGGTTACACTTTTTATATACATTAATCAGGATCTAATCATTACATCTAAATTATCTATATATCTTTAAAATGAATTGAGTGTTGAATTGAATTTCATCAAGGTATATCACACCGATACTGATTGCAATCAAAATGAATTATTCCAATGCTTGATGATGTGATAAGCTCCCTCTCATTGGAATTCAATGGTGTATTAGATCATCATATTTTACTGGTTAGCATCTCGTTTAATAATTGGAGGAGCCAGAACACCCTGAGAATGGTTGGGTATATTAGGGTTTCATTTTTTTCTTCAAAAGTTGTTGATCTTGTTCCCACATTTTTAGGAACCTATTAAACCTGGCTAATTTGAATGAGTAGTAAACAAACAATCACCTGAAAAGAGTAAACACAATATTTTTACTTGGTTCACCACTAAGGGATGGTCCAAGGAGCATACACTGATAGTGTTTCTAGTGTACCTAATTCAAATAATAATTAATATTTGTGGAGTAAAAAATATTAGGCATAATCACTATATGCTAGTAAAACTATCATTATAATATTTTAGGGATAGATCATTGCGTCCCATGGAATACTTCTGTCGAATCCCCCTAGATCACTACCATGAGACAATTCAAAAATTATTTTATAGACTTGTATGTACCTTCATCTTCATTAAACCATACATCCAAAAATGTAGATATATTCTATGTTGAACTCTTTCTTTTATCTGTAGATGAAATAAATGTTTCTGCGCACTGAGAGTTTGAAAACTTTTCCTCCACAAACAACCTTTCTTCCTCTGCGAACTAAATTGTACCGCATAGCATGTCTGCTTTGAAGACCACATATACTCTCCAGATATCCTCCACTATTTTGGACTATAACTTCTTCAACAAACCACCTCCTCATACCACCTCTGCAAACTACATACACATACTGCCTTTACAGACCGTGTCTGCGTAATGCTTTCACATCTGTGTAATTATATCTTCTGTGGACTACTTATCCCTATGCGGAATCCCCTTTTGAAAACCTATTATCCTTTGAAAACTCCATGTGATGTCTTTCTGACTATTACAAATCTCTTCCTAGAGAAAATATTTTTTCTAATGAAAAAACCCCTGTGTGTAGTGATGGGATTTTTGGTCCTCATATAGGCAAATAGACATTAAAACCTTGCTAATTAGATTTCCTCAAATCATCAATTCTGTGCATCCTTAATTATGTGCCGAGCTCCTATCCCAAATTGTTTTCCCTTAATTATCTACATATTATATTTATTCCATCGCGGCATATAGTCTCTTCCAAAAAAATTCCCTTCACAACTCTGTAAATTGCAACCTCAATTCAATGAATGTTGAGCCATCCGACGAACCATTTTCCTCACACAAAATGTGAATGTCCCGTGAACCATTTTCGTCCGCTAAACAGTTTCCCCTAGAAGGTCCATGTACGTTGCTTCATGGTTCTTAGATAACTTCTTTAATGAAATATCATTCTTTTTACTCCATTTTTTTCCCTGAACTATGCTTTGTGGTCCACATATTATTCACTCGAATATAGAAATACCTCTATTACCAAAAACAATCTCCCAATTTTCATCCCCATGAATTTGTGAAACCCAAGGAAATGGTTCCACCATCAAAACATGCTTCAGCCTGTACTATTAGATCACTTTTCTTGAAAACTCCTTGATCAACCCTATATTGAATAAAAAAACACAATCCAAACACCAATACCATTGGATAATAGCCTCGGTTCTAACAATATCCATCATTGGGTTTGGTGAAATCTACATATAAATTCAATATAGAAACCACCACTATCAAAAACTGATATGCAAGAAACAACTCATCCAATACAATAAGTCTACATGATCAATTCCCAATGTATAAAACATTTGGGGAATCATGAATTGGGTTCTCATTTATTCTCATTTATATGAACTTGTCATAGAAGAATTTCATTATTAGATCTTATATATTTATTTCTCCATCACTTATTCTCCTTCAACCACTGTAACAAGAAATATATTGGAATTATCAATTCTCCCCCATTATTAATAAACCCAAAGAACTAGTATTTATTAATTATAGAGGTTAAAACACACCCCCTGGTTCATATCTCCTGCATAAACCTGCATCACTTCGACAAACAGATTAAAATAGTTAACACGAATGTGGAGAGGGGAAGACTCGTTACCTCCTCAAGTACTAGTAGGTAGAAGAACAAAAAGGTTCAACTGATGCTTCTCAAACACATCAGATGAAAATTTATATGTCATTAAGTTAGCCAGTTCATCATCAATACCAACATGATCCATTTTAATAACGCCTTTTTCAACCATTTACTAGATAAAATGATATCCAATTTCAATGTGTTTCATATTAGATTGATGAACATGATTCCTTGTAAGATAAATTGTTCTCTTGTAATCATAGTGAATTACAATTGGTTATTTCACATATTCACCAATATCAGTTTGTTTTTGTTTCATCTATAGTATTTGAGTGATATCCATTTTAGTGGATATATACTCAGATTCATCAACATAGAGAGAAGTTCTTTTGGATTTCCTACTCAACCAGACCACACTTTTTATCATATAAATAAGGTTACACCACCTGTGGAATTTCTATCAACAAAAACTCTAGTCCAGCCAACATTAGAGAAAGGAAATAGTTTTTATCTCTCCATGAAGCAAGGTATAAGCCCTAATTGTGAGTCCCTTGAACATACATCATGATTCATTTAACTGTCTTTATATGTTCTGCATTTGATTTATGTAGAATATGGGTCATTAAACCTATTTCAATGTCAATATCTATCCATGTTGTAGTTAAGTAAAATATTCTTTGGATGATTCTCCTAAACATTATGGGATCCTCCGAAGTCTCATCCACATTCATTCCATGTTTTGTTCCAACAAAAATCTGATTTGAAATTGGTTTGGGGTCATTCAAATTGAATATCTTCAGTAAATCTCTTGAATAATATTCCTAAAAATAATGGGGGTAGCCTTTCCTCTGATTTAATTTCAATCCAATTATTTATGTGAGTTCACTAATCACTGAAATTTCAATCTTTTATTTCATGTGATTGGAAAATTCATCCATTGATCCATGCCTTCTTCAAACAATTATAATATCATTAACATAGACCAGTACTGTGAACTAATATTTCTGAGAGTTCTTCACATATAGATATTCATCCACTCCCCATCTATTAAATTTTTTATTCATTAGATAAGAATCCTTCCGATTTTACCAAAATCTTAGTGCATGTTTTAGATCATATATTGCCTTCTTGAATCTTTGAACCCGCAGTTCTAGAAAACCCACTTTCATTTCAATATAGACATCTATTTAAAGAAAAATATTTATAAAATCAGTTTTTTCCCCTTTGGTAAAATTTTTATACAATTTGAATTTCTAGGGTATGAAAATGTCTGATTGATTCCAGTCTTTCCACCTGAGAAATCTTTTTTTCATTATCAACACCTTTAAAATGTGAGTAGCCTTTACACACAAATTATTCCTTATTATTTATGATATTTCTATTATAATAAAATTAATTTCCTAAAATACACTTCATACCAACCTCATTTTGATTTTAGAGCCTCATAAATACATCCCATGTTTTTTTTCTTATCGTATGATCAAACTCCTCATTCATAGATTTATCACATGATTCATCCTTTATAGTCTCTTCAAATGAGGATGTTTCCCTAACTGATAGAAAGGTATCTTGTTCATTATTCTTCATTCTACATGTCTATGTGGGTGATTTCAAATACCCAATGATGTTGGATTGATCAAATTATGCACTTTAATTTCTCTTTTGAGTTTCAGAGGAATTTTCACCAGCCATGGATTCATGTTCTGATTCTTCTTCTGAATTAATATTGTGTTGTGACCTCTAAATGTTTTTCACTCCTTCCTCTACTTCTTCATTTGAAATGATTACATTTTTTTTCTTCTTTATCATAAATCATATGCATAAGATCCCATCATATAACACCCCTACCCCAGAATCCCAGAGTCAGATCATTATTACGTATCATTTTCATGAACACAAATGATCAATTCTTGAAATACCGATTAGTTTAGTATCCATAGAAGTACTAGATACGTTCATAATGTTTACAATATATCATAAAATGGAAAACTACAATAACATTTCTTCCATATAAAACACTGAGATCCCATAGACTATCCATGTGGTTCATCCATAATATACTTCTTCGCATCCTGGAAATAATAAAACATAGAAAAGGGGTGAGCTAAGATGCTCAGTAAGGATAAAAATATAGCGGAAACTTATATAAATAGGAATAAACATTTAAGGCAATGTATAAAAATAAAACAAAATATTTTTCAACATAAACTTCATCATAATATGGAAAATATAAATCAAAATATGTCCATATACTTAATCACATGGATATTCAACTAGTCAAATAATCAGATGCATTATCAATAGCCACTTTCATAATGATGGAATGCATAATGCCAGACTTCATAACCACATATTCAAGGCCTTGTGCCAAGACTTAAAATAATATTTTGTCAAGGACTTGTGCCATGACACTGGTTTGTCTCATGAGACCTACCGATGCATTGAGGAGCTATAGCGGGCTCCACCAATCACTTACAAAGTCCAATGCATTCCTCATATGAAAAGGTTTAAACATAACATAAACATTTGTATTAAAACTAGCTTACGAAATGACAATAATTTATCCATAAACCATGAATGGTGTAAAAACAACACATCCATAGGCAAACATATCACAAAAACATCAATACAATATGGAAGTTTTGTATCATAAAAAATCAACTTCAAATAAGCATTAAATCCATAAAAGGATGTTGAAATAGATGAAATCAAAACCTTTTTTAGATAAATATATCTTTAAATTTTGAAATCATTTAAGAAAAAATTTATTTTTAAAAATATAATATAATCTTGTAAGGGAAGCATTGACGATGTTATAATGGTGGAAAATAGCCACACATGCAGTATAAGTTAAAAAAACATTCTTACCTTAATTTTTTCGAAAAGGTAATAAGGTACCTTGTTTGGAAAATGACAGAAAGATTCCTTTCAAACCATTTTATAAAAATTAAAAAAAGTGTATAAATGGATTTAATCGATAGTCTAGTAAATAGTAAAAAAAATTTGGAATAATTTTTTATGAAACATGGATGTTGATGATAAAGATGTCCCAAAAGGTACTTACATAAAAACAACCTCGGATAATAAAGAGATTGGGAAATTAACACTTTACTTGTAATTTTACTTGGTTGAGGGTAGGTTAACCTCTTGTATAATGGTGAAATAATTGTAATTAAATTATACAAGAATCATATAAATTTATATGATATCATATATGTTCTTTTAACAATTCTTTTTAATAATATCTTAGTATTATCTTTGCTTTGGGTGTTAACTGATTCGTTTTATTTTATATGCTTTGTAATGTAAGTAATGTATGTTGTGTATATGAGGTATATGATTCATATTAAGAATTATATTAAGTATTTAAACATTAGTTTTAATCATCTAATGAAAATTAATCTTCACCGGATATGATGGGGAATGAATCTCATCATGTTTCGTGGAGACGGTAATCCGTACGTACACACGACCGAAAATATCATTCTTTTAATATTAAAATAAGATATAATTGAATGGTAAATCATATATATATATATAATCATTATCATGTAATATTTATTATTTACATCAATTACACATCATTATTATACCCAACCAAAAAATAATGTATTGAATAACAATTACACCACGACATGGAGATAGTAAGACGTACATACGCAACTATAGTGACATGCCATTCAAAGGATGGATAGACTAATGAATATGGTTTTCTCATATTTATAATAACCTGAATATATATAGAATATACTGGAGTTATTATTTTAGAATGGAAACAACAAAGAAAGAGGAAGTGGAAGAAGGAAAGAACTTGAAAGAGGTGATGAAATATTTACCTCCTCTTCGGGTTATTCCTTTTTATTTGATCAAAAGGGATCCTTAGGTTTTATTTATGACTAAATTAAGGACCCTAGGATGAAGTGATGATAGTTTAAAGGGTATTTGGGCTAGGGTTAAATGAGCCAAAATGATTTGAAGGTGTGAATTTTAGGGAAGGGGGAGTTCCCTTTTATTAGAGGGGTGAGGGGAACCTTAGGAAAGGCTTGAAATATTATTTTATAATAAAATAATATTCGGTTTATAATGGCTAAAAAATAAATTATTTAAATGATAAGGTGGGGATGGGCCGAAAATCACTCAACCAATAGGTTTTAGAGAGGTTTGGGATTCTATATTAAGTTTATCTTTTCGATTTAACTCTTAGTTAAATAGTTTTACATTTACCAAGTCTCTTTGTATTTTTATATTATATGGTTAATAATCATAATATAAACATTCAAGAGAAACTCAAGTGTTTTTCTAATGACATATAAAATATTATTTAAGACCATAGGATGAACCTTATATTTTTATTAATAGAATATCAATTAATAATATTATATTTGTTTTAAAAACACTTTTATGACAATTTTTACACTATTTGGTATTTTGTTTTTTCTAAATTTATAACAACATTATTACATCAAAAACAATTCAACTAACCAACCCTAACATGTCATATTTACCTAGAATTTTTTTTGAATTCATTAAAATTCTCAAATTACATTTATTTTGATACTTATAATATCAATTATTTTAATATTTCATTAATTAGGTAATTACTTTATCATCATTGTGTCATAACTAAAATAATTATTTAAAGTCTAAAAAATGTAACTAAAATTCTATTATGTAGGAAATAATTTTATCTTTCTAATGAATATATATAGTTGAATTTATCTTATGTATAACCCTATATTAAAAGTTTTTTAGTTATTAAACATTGATTTTAATTCCTTTAACTCTTCTTAAAATAAAATAATAATAAATGTCCTAATCTAATCCAAGTGGACCAAAGAGGTTCTTATTTTATTCCTTAGTTTGTATTTTGTCGAATTATACTTATCCAATAAAATTAGGACATGTGTTAGGGTAATAATAATATCATTTTTACCCTTAATTACCCTATTTACTTTTAACTGTGTTAAATAAAAGTAAAAAGGTTACTATTCACCAAAAATTATTTTCATCTTATTGATCCATATTTTACATACTGATATAAACAATGTCTCTCAAATTTTTAAAATTCAACTGATAGAAGAATTCAAATTATGATTTATGTAAATTTTCAAATGCTCCCAGGAGGTGGGTATAAGATGGTAAAACATTCAATACAATTTTTATATATCTAAAATTAGTATAAACTGACTCCAATGAATTAAATTAAACATATATAGGTATTATGTATCTATTTTGACCTAAAATAAATTTAAATAAATAATTATTTAAATAAAATAATTTGGTTTTAAACTATAACTTTGTGTTTTTCACTATTTATAAAAAATGTAATGTTTTCAGGAAAATATAAAAAAATCACCCTAAGCTAATTTTGATATTCCAAATACAAAAAATGAAGTCCATTTTGAGAGATAAAATTTATAAAATTTCATAAAGTGGGTATTACTCTTCATAACAGATAGTTCTATTGGTTGTGGTGTGTTAGAACTCGAAGTTGCGTACAACACACATTATTGTATTATTCAAAGAGAAGCGTACTGTGGAAGCTTGGGGTGTTACATTCTCCCCTCCTTCAAATAATTTTTTATCAAAATTTCTAAAATATTACTGCATAAAAAGACTAGGGTGGTTCTTCATCATAAGTTTCTTGGTTCCCCATGTTTCCTCTTCCTTCTTATGGTTTCTCCATAGAACTTTTACCAGACAGGTCGTCTGATTTCTCAGCACATGTTCTCTTGTATCAATAATTTTGACAGGCTCTTCACAATAAGACAGACCAGGTTCCAGCTCTAATTGCTTATAGGTGGGTACATGTGTTGGTTCAGGCATATATTTTCTCAACAGTGATACATGAAATACATTTTGTACTTTGGAGAGACTTGGTGGCATTTCCAAGCGGTTATCTATAGCTCCAATTTGTTCTAAAATATTGAAAGGTCTGATGTACCAGGGACTTAATTTTCCCTTCTTACTGAAACATAACACCCTTCCATGGAGATACCTTCAAAAAACATTACGTCGTAGATAAAATTCCAAATCCTTATTTCGATTATCAGCATAGATTTTATGCCTACTTTGAGTTTCTTTTATGTGGATTTGGATTACCTTCACCTTTTCCATCGTTTCCTCTACAAGTTCTAGGCCAATGAGTTTTCTTTCACAAACATCATCCCAACAGGTTGGTGTGTGACATCTCTTTCCATATAAAGCTTCATATGGTGCCATAAAAATACTTGAATGGAATATATTATTACAGGATAATACTACCAAAGGTAAATATTGATCCCACATACCTTGAAAGTCAAGTTAGAAAGATCTCAACATGTCTTATAAGGTTTGAATAGTCCGTTCTGATTTTCCATCAGTTTGAGGTTGGTAGGCAGTGCTCAAATGAAGCTCAATATCCATGTCATTCTTAAGATTTTTCCATAATCTTGATGTAAAATGGGTATCATGATCATAAAATAACAATAGTGGTACTCCAAGATGTCTTATAGCTTCATTAATATATAGTCTTTCTAAACCTCAACTGGTAAATCTTGTCTTATAGAAATAAAATGTGATGACTTGGTAACATGATCAGAAAAGACCCATATTGCATCATTCCATCTAGGAGTCTTTGGTATCCCCATAACAATGTCCATCATGATATCATCCCATTTCCACTCAGGTATGGGAAGAGGTTTCATGACTCCTCCAGGTTGTTGCCTTCCAGCTTTCACTTGTTAACAAACCATACATCTTGACACAAAATCAGCAATCTCCCTCTTCATGTTGTCCCACAAAAAATGTTCTTTAAAATTTTTATACATCTTTGTGCTACATGGTGTATAGAGAAATTGGAACTAAGAGCATAATCCAATAATTCCCTTTTCAGATCAGGTATATCAGGAACACAAAGTCTCTTCCCAAATTTCAAAATTCCATCTTCATACACAAAGTCACTCAATCACCCATCATTCACAAATTTAATCTTCTTTTGAAATTCTTCATCATCTGAGAACTCTTTATCCTTTCTAGTAATGATGGTTTAGAATACATTTGAAAAAGTATTGATGTTTCACCTTCCATGGTTATTCCCATATCCATCTTTACTAGATCCATGTATATAGGATCCTTTTCAACTCTCCTGTGTTCAAAACTCCATGATCCTTTATACTCAAAGCATCTGCCACATTATTTTCCTTCCCCGGGTGGTAGTGTATAGTGCAATCATAATCCTTGATTAGTTCAAGCCATCTCCTTTGCCTCATATTGAGTTGTTTTTGTGAGAAAATATACTTTAAACTCTTGTGATCAGTATAAATCTCACAATTTTCAGAATATAGATAATGTCTCCATTTATTCAAAGAAATGATTAAAACTACTAACTCAATATCACGGGTAGGATAATTTTTCTCATGAATTTTTAGCTGTCATGATGCATAGGCAATAACCCTATCATTCTGCATAAGGACACAACCATGTCATTTCTTTGAATCATCACTATAAATAACAAATCCCTCATTCCCAGATGGTAGAGTCAAGATTGGAGCATTGAATAATCTTATTTTCAATTCTTCAAAACATTCTTCACACTATTTTTTCCCAAAAAATTTAACCCCTTTTCATGTGAGCTTTGTTAATGGGTTAGCCAACCTGGTAAAATTCTAGAAGAAACATCGATAATAACCTGCTAAACTAATAAAACTGTGTACCTCAGTTATACTCATCGGTGATGGTCATTCATGGATTGCCTTGGTCTTAGAAGGATCAACATATATTCCATCCGAAGAGACAATATGGCCAAGAAAATAAATCTCTTGAAGCCCTAATTCACACTTGGTAAACATACCATATAATTTAGGTCTTCTAAGAATCATTTGAATAATGCACAAGTGATTTTAATGATCTTTGTAGATTTTGGAGTATAACAAGACATCGTCAATAAATACCACTAAAAATTCACCAAGATATTCCTTGAATACTCTATTCATTAGATCCGTGAAGATAGAGGGTGCATTAGTCAATCCAAAAAGCATTACTGTAAACTCATAATGTCCGTACCTGGTGCGAAATGATGTTTTCAGAATGTCTTCTGTCTTCACAAAAAAACTGATGATATCTAGATCGAAGGTCAGTCATTGAAAATTATTGAGCTCCATGAAGTTGGTCAAATAAATCATCAATGTGACGTAGGGGATACTTGTTATTTATTATTATAGCATTGATCTCCCTGTAGTAAATGCACAATCTCATAGATCCATCTTTATTCTTAACAAAAAGGATAGAGGATCCCCATGGGGAAACACTTAAGAAAATAATTCTTTTATTAATCAATTATTCTACTTGTTTCTTTAGTTCCACTAATTCCACAATGGTAATTCTATAAGGGGTCTTTGATATGGGCCTTGAATCAGGAATTAAATCAATGGAAAACTCAATTTCTTGTTCTGGAGGATGTCCAGGTAAATCCTATGGAAACACATCAACATATTCTTGCACAATATGTACATCGATTATTTGAACATTCCTTTCTTCACCCACAGTTATTTCATTCTTTTCCTCCCCAATAATTGAATTAGTTAAGCTACTGGGGGTGGATCTAGATAAGAATTAGGTGGTGACATTTGTACTCTAAAGATAAGGTACTCTTTGTCATCATAAAAAATTGTATCATACTTATTCTTAAAATAAATTTCCACATCATGGTCTAAAAGCCAATCCATACAGAGAATTATATCAAATTCAATCATGGGTAGGATGATGAGATCAATAGATAAAGAAAATTTATATTCCCTAATGGGGACTGATTTATAAAACATTATTGTAATGATACATCCCTTAAGAGTTTTTTCTAACAACTCCCTTATTAAATCAAATTGGAAATATCAAAATTTCTTAGAAAACTAGGAAGATTTGAAACAATGTGACGATCAAGAATCAAATAAAGCATTTTCTATACATGAGGAAAAAATTAAATTACCTTCCACTACGTCGTTCGGAGCATCAACCTCAATAGTAGTGGTAACATAAGCTTGGACTTGATCCCTTGGTCTTTTCTAAGGTACATTCCCCTGATACTGAGTACATTCATTCGAATAATTCCCCCTTTCTCTATAATTGTAGCATTTAACATTGACGACCTCTTTATTCACCTTGCAATCACGAGATTGGTGGCCTTTTGACCACACTTATAACAGACTCCCATTCCCTTTAGGCATGTAATAGGGTGTTTCGTCCCACATTTCTGTAAGATAGACATTCCACTTTTTCATTCTTCCCCTTATTTCCATTTCCATATTGTTTAGTAGATGTATTCTTCTCTTGCATTGCTTTAAAGTTGTGAGACTTAGAGAATTCTTTTTCTATCTTGATACACATGAGACAATATCTTGGTACGACGAGAAGGATTGTGAGACTAATGCTCGATGGATAAATGGTTTTAACCAATCAAAGAAACAAAAAATCTTACTTCATGGGTTACATATATAATCTGCATCATTCCTCGCTAACCTTGTAATGCTAGCTTCATACTTTGGACATTATCATCCTCCTTTTTCCTCAAACTCAAAAATTGTCTTTCTATATCTGCTCGATGGCCATGAGGAAAGTATTTTTGTAAGAAAATTTCTTTAAACTCCCTCTATTCCATATTTGAAACTTCATCATCTTCCTTTTTGTTTTGAATCAATGAACACCATTGATCAGCATCTCCAGGGAGGCGGTAAACTACCATGAATTTTTTTTCTCTTTCGCTACTCCCCATGGCGTTGAATATTTTCTCTAAGGAATTTATCCATTTCTCAGATACTAGTGATTTTTTACCCTCATTTAATGTTGGTGGTTGTTGCCTCATTAAGCGATCTATCATTGATCCTCCACGCTACGGATCAGGGTGCTCCATTCGGGTAAGGTTATTATTCATAACCTGAGTGAGTTGTCCAAATTTAGTGATAATATGATTAGCACTAGTTGAATCCCCAACTCCACTATAATTATCTTGAGCAGGAAGTCAATAACTACATGGAGTGCGTGCATTGACACGATTTCCATTCCTTTCACTAGGATCCATTTCTAAACAATGTCATAAACTACATTAGTTTATGAATCTAAATACATAATTCCAATCATGTAAAACACTTAATATAAATTGAACATTTTATGGATATAATCCATAATCCCAAAATAATGGTTTCTTTGAGGAAGTATATACTCATAAACCCTTCACAATGGTTTGTAAATAAAATGAGAATTATCCTATGAATATCCTCTGGGAGTGTCGTAATGAAGAGTGCAGCAAGGACCATTATCGTGCACCAGTTCCCATTCAGGTCCAGCTCAAAGCAATGATTTCGTGTTTTACCCCTAGGTGCTTCTGTTCCAGAGGCGCCTCTACTAGATCATTTCCAAACCGGGATGTATTTCATAGAAAACTCACAAAATCTCAACAATACCAAAATTCTAGGATGTTCTTCTATACTAATTCTCAAAGTCTATCTTAGGGATATGTTCTCTAATTTGAGTTTATCTAAATCTAGTTTCCATGGTTTGTACTAAATTTCATATGATACCAGCTATAATGCCCCAACCACAGAAGCCCAGATTCGGTGCATTATTATGTATCATTGGCAAGATCACAAAGGTTCATGTCTCGAAAGACCGATTAGTTTAGTAGCCTTGCAAGTACTAGATACGTTCATAAGGATTACATTATATCATAAAAGGGAAAACAACAACAACATTGTTTCCTTATACAACACTGAGATCCCATAGACTATCCCTACAGGTTAGTCATAATATACTTCTACGCATCCTGGGAAAAATAAATCATAGAAAAGGCGTGAGCTCTGATGCTCAGTAAGGATAACAATATAGAGGAAACTTTCATAAATAAGGACAAACATTTAAGAAAATTTATAAAACTAAAAAAAGAGTTTTCAACATAAACTTCATTATAATATGGAAAATATAAATCAAAATAATGCCATTTACTTACTCACATGGATATTATACTAGTTGAATAATCACATGAGACATCAATAGGAACTTTCATAGTGATGGAATGCATAATGCCAGACTTCATAACCACATAGTCAAGGCCATGTGCCAAGACTACAAAGAAGATTTTTTCAAGGACTTATGCCAAAAAACTATTTTGTCTCATAAAACCTATCGATGCATCGAGGAGATATAGTGGGATCCACCCATCACTTACTAAGTCCAATGCATTGCTCATATGAAAATTTTTAAATATAACATAATCATTTGTATTAAAACTATCATAGGAAATGTCAATACTTTATCCATAAACCATGAATGGTGTAAAAATAACACATTAATAGTCAAAAATATCACAAAACCTTCAATACAATATGGATGTTTTATATCCTAGTAAATCAACTTCAAATAAGCTTAAAATCCATCAAAGGATGTTGACATAGATGAAATCAAAAACATTTTTAGAGAAATATCTCTTTCTATTTTGAAATAATTTAGGAAAAAATTTATTTTGAAAATATTATTATAAGATTGTAAGGGAGGCTTCGATGATGTTATAATGGTGGAAAATAGATGAACCTGCCATATAAGTTAAAAAAACATTCTTCCCTTAATTTTGTCGAAAAGGTCATAAGGTACCTTGTTTCGAAAACGACAGAAAAATTCATTTCAAAAAAATTTATAAAAATCAAACAAGGGTATAAATGGATTTAACCCATAGTCTAGGAAATAGTAAAAATGTTTTGAAATAAATTTTTAAAAAACATGGGAGTGGATGATAAATATGTCCCAGTAGAAACTTACGTAAAAAAACATCGGATAATAAAAAGATTGTGAAATTAACCCTTACCTTGTACTTTTCCTTGGAAGTGGGTAGGTAAAACTCCTGTATAATAGTGAAATAATTGTTATTATATTATAAAAGAATCATATACATTAATATTATTTCATATATTATCTTCTAACATTGCTTTGTTAATAATATCTTAGTATTATCGTCGTTTCGGGTGTTAACTGATTTGTTTTCCATTATATGATTTGTTTTTTAAGTAATGTTTGTTTTGGATATGATGTATCTTATTCATATTCAGAATTATTTTAAGTATTTAAACATTATTTTTATTCATATAATGAAAATTAATCTTGAATGGATACAATAGGGAATGAATCTCATCATGTTTTGTGGAGAGGATAATCCGTACGTACGCACGAATGACAAAATCATTTATTTGATATTAAAATAATATATAATTGGATGGTATGTCATATATAGAGAATAATTATCATGTTATATTTATTATTTACATAAATTAAACATCATTATTATACCCATACAAATATTAATGTATTGAATAACAATTACACCATGACATGGAGACGATAAGCCGTACATACGCACGTATGGTGACATGTCATTAAAAGGATTGATAGAATAATGAATATAGTTGTACCATATTTATAATAACATCACAGTATATAGACGATACTGTGGTTATTCTTTGATAATGAAAACAGCAATGAAAGTGAAAGTGGATGAAGAAATGAACTTGAAAGAGGTGATGAAATATTTACCTCTTCTTCGGGTTCTTCCTTTTGATTTGATCAAAAGGGCTCCATATATTGTCTATCTGACTAAAGGATGGACTCTAGGTTGAAAGGAGGACAATTTATAGGGTATTTGGTGAGGGGTTGGCCGAGCCAAAAGGCTTTGATGGTGTGAATTTTAGGTAAGTGGGAGTGCCCTTTTATAAGATGGGTGAGGGGCACCCTAGGAAAAGCTAGAAATATTATTTTATAATAAAATACTTTTTAGTTTCTAAATGCTCAAAAGTGAATTATTTAAATGATAAGGTGTGTATGGGATGAATACCACTCAACCAATAGGTCTTAGATAGGTTTGAGTTACTATATTAACTTTATCTTTTAGATTTAACTCTTAGTTAAATAGTTTGACATTTACCACGTCTCATTGTATTTTTATATTACAAGGTTAATAAACTTACAATAAACTTCCAAGAGAACCTCAAGTGGTTCATTAATTCCATATATAATATTATTTAAGACCTTTGGATGAACCTTATATTTTTAGGAATATAATATCAATTAATAATATAATATTTGTTTTAAAAACACTTTTATGTCAATTTTGACACTATTTGGTAATTTGTTTTTTCTAAATTCATAAAAACATTACTACTTAGAAAAATATTCAACTAACCAACCCTAAAATGTCATATTAACCAAAAAAATTAGTTTAATTCATAAGAAGTATCAAATTAAATTTATTTGGATATTTAAAATATCAATTTTTTTAATATTTCATTAATTAGGTAATTACTTCATCAACATTGTGTCATAATTAAATTAAATTATTTAATGTCTAAAAAATATAAATTAAACACCATTATGTGGAAAATAGCTTTATATTTCTAATTAATATTTATAGTCGAATTTAACTTATGTATAACCCAATATTAAGAATGGTTTAGTTATTAAACATTGATTTTAACTCTTTTAACACTACTTTAAATAAAATAACTATAAATGTCCTAATCTAATCTAGGTGGACCAAAGAGATTCATATTTTATTGATAAGGTTGTTTTTGGTCAAATTATACTTATCCAATAGAATTATGACATGTGTTAGGGAAATAATAGTATTCTTTTTACCCTTAATTACCATATTTACTTTTAAATGTGGTAAATATAAGTAAAAAAGATACTACTCACCGAAAATTATTTTCATCTTATTGAACCAAATTTTACATACGGATATCAATCGTGTCTCTCGTATTTTTGAAATTCAACTCAAAGAAGTTGTAAAATTTTGTTTTATGTAAATTTGAAAATTCTCCTAGAAGGTGGGTAAAAGACGGTAACAAGTTCAATAAAATTTATATATATCTAAAATTATTATAAAATGACTCCAATGAAATACATTGAACATATATAGGTAACATGTATATATTTTGAACTAAAAATAAATTTAAATAAAAATTTATTTAAATAAAAAAATTTGGTTTTAAACTATAACTCAATGTTTTTCACTATTCATTAATAATTGAAAGTTTGCAGAAAAATACCAAAAATTCACCCTAAGATGATTTCGATATTCCGAATCCAAAAATGAAGTCCATTTTGAATGAAAAAATTTATAAAATTTCAAAAAGTGGGTATTACTATTCATAACGGCTAGTTTGATTGGTTGGGGTGTGTTAGAACTCGAAGTTCCATACAACACACTCTATTGTATTATTCAAAGAGAAGCGTGTTGTGGATGTTTGTGGTGTTACACATCAAGGTATTAGTGGTCTTATCTTCAACAATTTTTACAACCCTACTATAAAAGTTCAACCTAGATTATTATTGAATCATTTCTAAGCATTGATATTTATTGAATATCTGAGGAATATTCCATCATTGGAAACATCACCATACTTCCTTTGATTTGAATATTTGTTTCGAATGTATCATTTACTTCTAAAAACATGAATATTAGTCAAAGATGGATTCGTTCTGTGCCATAACTCATATGGTTTATTGGATTCTCCCATATAAATCCCTGTTTGATTTTTAGTATACAATGCATCTTGAACAACCTATTTCCAATAATGGAGAGGGATACAAATCTCAATTAGCATAGTTTTGGGAATATTTTTTCTTATCGATTCTGGGGCACAACAACTCCAATTTTTTGTCGGGTTCTCACATCACCCACCTCATGTTGTATTCCATTGTTATCCGTGTAATTTTTTAACACAATGAATGTGTATTCTCCTCTATTTTAAGACCAAATAACTTAGATTGTCCATCCAGTATAATTCTTAGTTATTCGGTGAAATGTTTTCTTGCAATAAATCAATTTTTGTATCCTATTTCAAACCATCACACAATACATTCTAAAATAGTCATAAATTACCATTCTACACATGTTCTTGAATTAATTATCGATCCACATAAATCTGTATGGATGAGGTCAAGAAGATTTGATTCCCTTTTATTATTTTTCCGATATGAACTGCAGTCCAAATTTCATTGTATACATACATCACATGTATTTTCTTATTCACACATCATATTGGGGATATCCATGACTATATTCATCTTAGATATATTTTCCATGTAAACTTTATTAATGTGACCCATTCTTTAGTGCCACTTATTTTCTTCTTCTAAAAATATCAAGTAGAAAATATTCTCTTAAAAATCCACATAAAATAAGTTTCCATCGTTTCTTCATCCTTTCATAAGTGAAATCCATTTTATTCTATTTAATTTCATGCAATGAAAGAACAAATTTTTTATTCCTCATTACCTTCATTAACACAATATCCTAAAATGTAAAATTTTTCAATGGATTTGAGTGCCATATACCTTCTAACAGTAAATTTTCCATCCTATGGTTTGAGTAACATTTCATATGATACAAAACATATCTACAGATCATCTAAATAAGGTTTCAAAATATCTAATTACTAACGGGATTAAAAATTTAGACTGAAAAGACATGGAATTATTCTCAATGTTTTCCTAATAATGTCAATTTATTTTATTTCTCGCACATGACCTTGAATTTCTCCTACATATTTCGTAATTTGACTGAAAAAGGTATCTTCATTTTTATCAGGATACATCTTCAAATTTTCAAACCAGTTTAAAAAAAACTAGATGTTTGGACTCCTTCACTATGTTATATCCTTTGTATATATTTTCTAGCTTTTCCCACAAATCCTTGGATTATGTGAAGATCATAAAATTTAGATAGAATTTTTCAGATAGAGCTGTAGTGAAGGAATTTTTAACTTTAGCAGCTGTATGAATCATTTTCTTGTCTTTATCTATTATAGAAAACCCTGGTGGATTCGTGACCAATTTTCCATGTGTAGAGGGAAAAAGTAATTCCACTCCCATAGATCTCATATGAGACCTAATAATTTTCTTCCATATCTGAATTTAAATTCCATAAGAATGTGGAACTACCTGACATAAATTGTAAATCCATGATAGAAAAGAATGACAGATTTAACACCAGTAACTAGGCTCTAATACCACTTGAAAGATCATGAAACACCCTGAGATGGGAGGGGTCAATCCGGTTGTCAAATTTTTCTATAAAAGTGAGATATCCTATTCTCATGATGGTAGAACCTGTTAAACCTATCTTTCAAGACTTGGTTATAAATAAACAATCTCATGCAAAGATTCAATGCAGATATTTTACCCAGTTCACCACTAAGGGATAGTCCAAGTAGAATACAATTATAGTGTGTCGGTCTTACCTAAATATACTAATTTAATCTCATTATGGAGTAAAAAATATTAAGCATATTCACTCTTTCCTAGGACACTACCTTTACAATATTTTAGGGATATCTCACTACATCCCTCAGAACACTTTCGTTAACTACCCCTAGCCAACTGCCTTGAGAGGAATCCAAACACAATCTATATGCTTATAATTCACTTAATCATCATTTAAGAATGAAACCCCTACTATAGAGTGATTATATGCTGAAGTACCACATTTATTCGTAGATAAAATACAATTTTCTATGCTCTAATAATTCATGAACTGTTCCTCCATGAAATAGAATACTTCTTATGAGAACTTCATGGCACCATTTTTCATGTGTGATTCATGGACCACCTCTCCTCCATAGACTACCTCTTCTTCCATGGATTGTATCTACTTCTGTATAAGAATAAAAAAACTCTATGAATTATGATGGGATTATTATCCCTTATATAGTAAAATAGTTATTAAAATTTTCTAATATGATTTCCTAAAATATTCAATACGGTACAACCATCACTGTATACTATGATCCTCTTATTAACAATTTTACCATCACAGTCCTCATAACATCTAAGTTCCTTCATGGAAGCTAATCTATTTTGTGATTTAATCCCTTTACAGCTTTATAAATACCCAACTAAGTTCCATGAATGATAAAAACCTCAATGTGATTGAAAAAAATGTTCAAGTCATCAAAAATCATATAAAATTCTCAGATTCAGAAAAATAACTATGGTGATGAATATTTAAGGGATTTGGAGATTGATGTTGGAGAAACATTCTTCATTTTATTATAACCATGGAAGCGAGTCATCTAGTTTTGAATGAAAGAGAAGATAAAAACAATGTCCATTTACCTATATGATATCTTTGATCGCATGGGAGATGTTTCTTAACAGATTTCACATTCACCAGATATAGCCCGATATCTTGACATTTTTCTTGTTTCTTTTCTAATGAAGTACATACCAGACCCCTCACATGTATTTAATCCCGAGGTGGTATCATTGGAGGATGACCACTCATATGAAGAGAAGTTTTTGAAGATCTTGGATGGTAGAGACAAAGTCCCACACTAAATGGTGACACACCTAGTAAATGTTTTTTTGGAGTAACCATAATCATGAAAATGCTGCTTGGGAAATTGAGGAAGTAATGAAACAGAAATACCCTCACTGATTTTTAGCTTTTTATTTATGATAAAATTATGAGGACTAAATTCCAAAATGTGTAAGAATGTAATGATCGATAATTTTATCAATATAATTTACAATATTTTAATTATGTTATATAGTATATCAGATATATATAACATAGATAACCCAATAAAAAATAATTCATAGAATTGGAAAATCAAAAAAGTGGTATTTATAGAAATTAAAGAACATATATAGATGGAACCGTAAGATAAAAATTGGAATCATAACACAAACATTTAGAATAATGATCTGAACAATATAATAGTTTCCACATCTATAGAATTATTAAAAAATTTGGTATATTATAAATGAAAATATGATATATTTATATCATGGTATATGTAAATAAAATTATTAAATGATAAATTAAATGTTTGTATTTTGGTAAAACACAAATGATTATATAGAATTTTGTAATTAACATAATGATTTAAAAGGAAATTTATATTCCTAAAAATATTCTTATGTTAATATTATGTTTTATTGAAATTATAAGTTAATTTTATGAGATATTAAATGACCTATCAAAAGATAGAAAAATAAATTGTAATATTATCATTAGAATTTTTCGAATGAATGATGATTTCATTTAGTCATTAAAATTTTCATACATAGAATATTATTTCATAGATTGATTTATTATATGAAATATATATTTTGATAAATGTTTAGGGTGAATTATTTTTATTTTTATAAAATATTTTATTTTTTCGCTAATAGTGAAATGAAATAATTTATGATGTAATTTAAATATTTGAATTATTGATTAATGAATTATTTATGGATGATGCAATAACCATTATATTGAAATTTATTTTTTTATTTATTTTATTCACTAATAGGTATCAATACTATAGATAATATCCACTGAAAATAATAAACAAATGCATATAATAATAAAAAACACCCCTCTCCTACACTTATAAATTCCACCCCACCAGCTCTTATCCTCATACATTATAATACTTTTATCTTATAATAAGTCTTCCCAATTAACTTCCCAAGCATCTGCCCGACATCCAAGATTTCCTTTTCTCAACAAAACACCAAACCCATGTTCTTTAAGGAGGTTCTCTAGGAGACAAAACTCATGAGAATAAACCATCGGTCATCCTCTTTTAATTGAGTTTCTTTTCATGTCCAATTATCACATCCCCTAACTGAAGATGCATGATAACTATAGTATTTTATATATAGTATAATTGTATTATGTTAAAATAATATCCATAATAAAATATCTTATATTCCCTTTTTATTCATAAAATATAACAACTTCTATGATGTGTTGATTCAATACTTTCTGGGTTGTTGGATTTTTGGTTTTCATTACAGCATTCATGAATGGTTAAAAAAACATTATTAGGGTTAAAAAATATTTTAACACTATATTATACATTTTTATTGTTATGAAATTAATTTATAGTCATAAAATAAAATAAAATGAAACTAGTATTTTATGGTCGGAAAACGGCCAAAATAAACAAGATATTTACCCTTTTATGTTTTAACAAATGAATCATCCTCATTCTAAGAATCCAAATTATACATGAGATAAATTATAATTTTTTTCATTTATTTAATATTTTATAATTTCAGTTCTGAATAATTATTCCCATTTAACGAAAACTTCCTAAATTATACAGAAGTAAACATATTTTGAAACTATGATAAGGTATTCCCATAGAATTGTTATATTAAAATCTAAAACTCGTCAAAATGGATATAAGTGAACTAAATAAAATAATAATAAATAAAATAAATATATATTATATTCTGAATTATTTAATTAAATAATCAAATTTTATTATCTTGGAAATTAAGTATAGATGTAGAAGGCATTCAAACATAAATTAAGGGGGGTTCTCAAACCCAACTCACTTTCATTATATTATTCCCAATTCATTAAAAATGTCATTGTGGGTATTATTTTAATATTCCATAAATATAATTTCATTGTTATTACCTTTTATTTTCTATTGTATACATGATTCCAATATAATTTTATGAAAAATAAATGTATTTTACAAATGAACTCTTCTTTCCAAAACACATCATTATTCCTCTTGAGTTATTTCATATTTGATTAGAAGTGATGATTTTTATATATAATGTTCTCTTTTCACGTTTTCTATTTTGGATAAAAAAATCAACATGGAATGATGATTTATGAAAACCTTATAAAACCAACTCCTATATATGGGATTCATCTTAACTAGAATTGATAGAAATTCTATGAGGAATTTCTGATTATATAAATTTCATGATGTGATGGGTGGACCCATAATAATATATCCCACCAAAAAATTGGTTAATGTGATGAATATCATTATATAATTTGTATTATTCATTAATATGACTCTATAATTTCTCATAAAGATAATGTTATTATTATAAACATTTGTTGTTCATGAACATGATGCATGCGTTCTTCATAACTGTGTGTGATATTCAACCACTAAGAATTGTTGATTCATATTTATGTCTTTATATATTCTATACATTTATCCACCATTTCCCACATGATGTTGATGATGATCTTATGAAAATATTATGATGATAATGATTATTATCAATGATGTTTTATTGATTCAATCCCCTTATTCATCCACTTACATGGATTTTATCTCATCCATTTTCTTTGATGTATATCCTAATGCGGTTACATGTAATAAAGAGAACACATGCATTAAGTGTATAATGAATAATATTTTAAATAAATCATTTTATTTTATAATATTTTATGTTATATGTGTGTATAATTTTTCCATGAAACTAAAACTTTGGATTATGGATTGTTGAACATTTATATTTTCTATCTTATAAATGATATAAATTTCACCTAAGAGAAAGAGGGGATACAATTCCATTACCCCCATACATAATCTAAACCATATCACTGTTTTATCATGGTTGAAAACTTATGATCATTTTCATTCCATCAATACAATCCTTGTGGGTCAAGAATTGTTTAATTAATTATTTGCATCATTCTATATCAAATTAATCCATGATAAATATCCTATGATACTGCTAGTAGGAGACATGAAATCCATAACCTATAGATGACTTAATTAGCGGGGAAAGGAATATAGAGAAATAATAAAATTTTTCAATGATCATAAAATAGATTCAAGGGAGCATACTAATTCTCTGCATCTCATCAACAAGTAAACCTAGATTGATCTCATTCCATCACCTATGCTACCATCCATGACACACAAATTCATATACTAATGCATATCACCATCATAGGAGTCATCTTCATCCACTACCTCTAGTCCTCTCTATCCACATATCACAATAGCCATGACTAGCTTAATCATCTTAGCCTCGTATCACATTAGGACCACTACTTCCCATATAACACATCATCCCGACATGATTAGACATATTAATCTCATATTAGAAGGATAATATCCAGAGGAAATAACAATTCTGCATGAAAACAAAAAATAAATAATAACAGTAACTTGGACCACAAAATATGGCATTAGTCATTCTCTTAAAGGCATGAAACCCGATCAAAAACAAACATATTTATCACACAAAACATTCTTATATCATCTTGAATTAACTAATTTATTTATTAACAATTTATAACTATTTTAATCCTAATTCATCAATATATCACAAGATATAAAAAGAAAACAAAATGACCGGATCATATATTTAGGTTTCAACAAACCTAGAGAAGTACCATTCTAAATTAACAAACCATTTTAATTATTATCAAGAAGAATTGAAATAAATTAAGTTCATCAACCAATTTTATCAAATCCAATGAGCATGTTCAAGATCAATTCAATTAAAAATTATCATATAATCAATTTTATTATCATCAAATCACAACAAACACAAGATTAAAAACATTCCTCATTAATTAATATTATATTAATTAATTATCAATTAATTCCATCTCTACATTCTTTTATGACTTCCATCATAAATTACATCGTATTATAACAATGTCATTGATATCAAAATATATAAAAAGTTATGAGGGATAACATAATCATGGTAAAAAAGAAACAACATCCCCAAAATGAGATTGTAACCTATTTATTTAGTCGTGTTCAATATTTATTAATAGAATTTATTATCATTAAAAGGATTAAATGTTTCCAATTTTATAATTGTGTGTAATTTAAAGTGATGTGATGAAACTCCTACCTAAAAATCAATCAATATTTTTCCCACTATAACATGCCACATTAGAGATCCTTGATCACCTCTCCAACAAGAACTGTATCCATATGAGGATTCTATGTAAATAATTCACCAACCATAACCATAAGAGCCACCCTTAGAAAAAGGGGTGATCCAAATCCGTATCATGAAGAGAATATATTTGAGTAAATGACATCATTTTAGGATAAAATCCTATAAAACAATGGAAGAACGCACCTTTGATCATTGTAGATCTCCACAGATAGAAGACAGAATCCCTAGGATTTATTTTGGTCAATGGGATCTTGAAATGATATAGGGGGAAGAATATTATCACATGGAATGAGAGAATCATTAGGGTTAAAAGATAACTCAATCGAATAAAACATTTAATGATGTACAACATTTGGTATTTTCATAACTTGTAATCCCATTTCACATCAAGTAATCCTCAAAGTTTTGTAATAAAAAAATGTGCCACCTTTTTATCAAATGACCAAACATAATTGAAAAATGTGAACCAGCCTTGAACATGTCATGATTTTCACCTAAATAGTGTTCAAGGATCACACTGTATGAAAGCTCATAGCTTCCGACATTTTACATCCAAACTCCTCCACCAAATTTCAAGTCTCCTCCAAGAACCACTAGCCTTAGGAACTCACAAATGGTTGGGCCACATGGATCAAGGACCTTATATTTATCATTGATGTTGAAATAAAATCTATTATATGTTATATCTATTATCATGATCATAGTGGATATTTTGGATCACACCAAATATATTGAAACTTTTGGATATAGAATGTTTTGCTTATCAATTTTCCATGATTCATGTCATTTGGGAAACAAATGACCAATGATTTAGTTTTCTATTAGAATATACAACAAATAAGAGTTTCCTTTACAAAATATAGTGTTCCATGAGAAATTATATGTATGGGTATTAGAATTCATTGGCCATATTAATATGTCGTGTGGATTTCCTTACCCTTTTTAGTAGTAGACAATGTTTCTAGGTGTACTGAAAAAAATAATCTACTAAAGCATATGAATAATAATTTGTTAAAAAATTTCAAATATCAAACATTTTATATATATTAAAATACCTTGTGATATAATATATTACCAAAGAACCCAATTATGTACTAATAATATAGAGTCCCTAAGGAATTATTATATATTGCACCATAAAATATCCATTTCCTATCACCCATAAGAAAAATTACACGTTGAGCTGTCGAATTAGGAATATAAAAGATTTGATGAGAAAATAGTGCATCCCAACCACATACACATGAGTAATAAATTTTGTTATGAATTGTTGATATATAAAACTTCATATAAACCCACATTTTATATGTCCACATATAGATTTTTTAGGGTAAAAATTTTCACTTTCGTATTGATCAATAGCCAAATACTTTCATTGCGATAAAAATAGTGATCCTAGAGTTTAAAATGACTAAAGAATATTTGAAGCTCAAAATTATTGATTATGAGGAGTTATGAAGAGAATAATATTAGACTATATAGTTATACAAAGATAAATCCAAATCATCATATGAAAATTATATCATGAAAATATATTTTCAAGTATGAGAACGATTTGTTTTTTATTTTCATAAGTGTTATACCTCTTTAATGGAATACTTTTTTCTAACATAATTGGACAACAAACACTAACATTTTCATTACATTTTGGTTTAGTGTAGATTCTCATAGAATTATCAATGGATATACTCTAGGAGAATGGACAATAAATTAATAATTTATATGTTGAATTATAGAATTAATCAATATAATATTCTAAACTCCCACATACTATTGATAATTAGAATACTTCAAGTATATATATTTCCGTTATATTTTTCTAGCTAATTTTTTTTACATTTCATTCATAAAAAATGTATTCATTGTTTTACTTTTAATTTTGTATTAAATATTTCTAGGGCAGATGTAAAATGTATTTTAATATGTTAAGATATGAAAATATATATTTTTTTCGAAATCTATACATAGTATCATTATAAAACTATTTTTATAATAATTGAGATTAGAAAATATGGATAATAAAATATATCACCATTAGGTTCTTAGAAATTTAGGTATGGATCTGGAGATGACAATTCCAATGGTTATGAATTTATGAATGTGAATTATTGATAATTTATCATAACATTTTTATATGAAGATTGTGTGTGATGACTAGGGAAATAGTGTAAAAGCTAAAAATATCTATTATGAAAAAAAATCTTTTAATTGGTCACTATATTTTCATACATAATCTTGAGTGGTGTGATATTTTTTATTGAAAAAAACATAGGGTTATTTCTTAAAATAAATTCATATGAATCTTTTTAACATAAGTAGAAAAATAGGGAATCTGGATCCCAAAATTAATCTCTAGGACAATGTAACTATGTGTGTGAGTTTATAACAACTATAAAAATATTAAAAGGTTATTTTCAACAGTTCTATTCTAATTAAATTCTAGGAAAACATTAAATAAATTGAAATAGCTATTAAAATATAAAATAATTATTTCATTTAGATGAGTGGAATATTGAACATAATATGGTGTAATACGATTTAAAAATTAATTTTGAATGTATCAGTGAACGGTGAAAATGAATGTTGGATTATGAATATTTTGAATAAGGGGTGGATGAAGATACTACTTGTTATAATTATAATTCCACCTAAATTTATGAAATTTTCACGTGGAACTGAAATTTACCTGTGAATTCAAGTAAATTTGTTTGTGAAAGTCCCATATTAAAAAAGATAATTTTGTAAAATATTTCTTTGATATTTAGGAATTGTATCAGGCTATTTTATATTAGGATAGAAAATCATTAATTTTGGAATCGATGATAAACATTAATGAGGATGAAATTGAAAATTTACAGGTTGTGGTGTGAGAAAATGTATTCATGGTTTTATTTCTATTAGTCATTGAAAATTACACATAATTTAATTAAATTATTTGTCAATTTTTTATTTTAGGACATTTTGAATTCATGACATAATTGATAATTAGCTAAAAATTATTAGTTTTAATGATGTACTCATTTTTTAACTCAATTATGTTTTAATTTATTTTTTTAGAAACTTTTTAAATTTTTTGATTCAATTTATACAATTAACTAATATTCAAAAACAAATTATTATTCATTTTTGACTATTTTGAACATTTATTGTAAATTATTAAGCGAAAAATCTAAACCCAAAATTATGTGTCATGAATATTACAATAGAAAAATTTTCTTCTGCCAGTTCAAATTGATAACGCTAGTAAAAAATAACTTTTCTACTATTGCGGGAAAAATTCATGTTACAACTAGAAAAAATTATGTAACTTCAATCATTTACTAAAAATATATAAATTTTACGTTGTTATTGTTCACCCACTACGTCATTCAATTGTCAATATGTAACTTAAATCTTATACTAATAATTATATTTCATCACACAACCACCCAAATAAAATCTTTATATCTTTGGTCTAATAAGGTTAGAGTCAAAATATTTCTATAGCTAGCAAGTAGTCTACATTTAAGAGACATTTTTTCGTGTATCCACTCACAATATACCCCCAAACACATGATATTTCCTTTGAAAATGAAATTGTGAACCCATTATTATTCTACAATTATATTAATATTGTATACATGGAATGATGATATGTCAAAAATGTTTATGGTATATTATTGAAATCCAAATGTGTATGGACATTTTTGATCAATAGAAACATAGGCTGAGTTCAGCCAAATTCAGAGAGTAATCAATCATCAAAGAATATAATAAATAATTTGAGGGGAGATGAATCTATTAATGATGTTGAAAAAATGGGTATTTAGTCCCAATTAGGATAAATCATTGCTCAAACAATATACCAAATTAGCATTAAATAAATTTTTTAACTGGACACTTCTAATTAAATATTTTCTTGGTTCAGTGGTATTAAGGACCTCGAGTACACTCATTACCTAAGATTTAGTTATGTTCAGGAATACACACAACATGTATAATGAAATTCCAACATAAATATGAGGAAGTCCATTGAAGGACATATATCACTTCTATATGGATACAAAAACTCCCATAAGGGTAGTGGATAACTATTTTAAGGTTAATTAGAGTTTTTAAACTCGTAATGCCATGGATTACATCTTGAGTGAATATAATGACACTTGGGTGAAGGTCAACGACAAAAATATTTTAGGGGTGTAGAAGGCCCACAAAAGAGATAAGGGATATAGATCAAGGGGGATTGATAATTTCACACATTATATATTAAAATAATATTATTTAATAAATTTTTATTGGTATATTTTGGAGGAGTTTTGGGTTGAGTTCCTTGCTTAAGAATTTGAGTTTTTTAGTTTTTGGTTGAATTTTGTCTTGAGAAAAAGAAACACGTGGTTAGTAGAAATGGATTGGCCCATCTTATATAACCGTGCTTCCAGTCCTATAGTTGGACATAAGCTATAAGATGATTTGATCATGATATGTAAAATCATACATGTTGGTCATGCAGTTAGTCTCCTCTTTGGTAGTAGATACCACATTGTTCGTTCATGGTTTGGTAAACCATGCAGCCAAATAAAGCAAGTTTCCCAGAACATTAAAAAACAATAAATCCTATTTCTCTCTTCCCTATTTTTATTTTAAATTTGGGACACTCTATATTGGTTGATTTTTTCATAGAAGAGTATTCTTAAACCCATATGCACTTGGTTCTCCTCTATACATGGATCAATATCCAAACATCAATGTTATGTTTTTAGGGTTTCTTCATTTTTCTCACATTCCTCTTATTCTCTCTTAATATATTTGTTCCATATTGGTGGGTTCCCATCTATCCCAACCCCTAATGGATAGGTTTGATGTTTGGATCAATTTCAGGAAGGTTAGGGTATTTTTTTAGTGTCTAATTCTTCTATCTCTCTTATCCCGAAGTCTAGTTTCATTCACACACAATTGAGGTAAGGGTTTCCATTTTTTTCCTTTCCTGAACAATCCATTTAAATTTTCACATTTATATTTAATTTATAAATATGATTAACATTTTTGTGATTCACTTGGTTAGTTTATAATGTTTTTTTTTCATATTTGTATATGTTGATAAATTTTTTTAAGTGATTCATCATATATTCCTATATTTATAAAATGTAATGGATAAATTTTAAATTGATCCTTACAACAAATTTTGATTTATTTTAGAGGTTCTTTACATTATAAATGTTTTATTAAATTATATATATTTTGGTTTGGGTTTTATATATGGGATTATCTAGCTTCTGTAGTTTGTTTTGATAGAAATTGGTGATTTTGGAAATGAACATGGTTTTTGGTTATTCTGTAGATATTGATGACGTTCTATTTGATGTGGTCACATCAATCTATTGCTAGACCTCACACATGAATGGGAACACAAATGATTGTGGTGATATTTAACATAAAACCTGGTTTTCCACACACTGGTGTGTCTATTTTAAACTTGGTAGGTTTAGCCACACTCCTTTTTTTCTAAATGAATCATGTATGATTTCAAATGTTATGTTTAATATTATGGTTTACTATTATTTACTAATGGATGGATGGTTTCAAAATGACATGGAATCCCATTTTACATCATTCTATTTAGATGTTGATTTTGTTTTTGGGATTCTCGTGTTGTTTAGAATATACCACCTAGAAAGGTCCCCAATTTTTATAGTTATTCATGCTTATATTTTTATTTTTCTCGGTTGTATCATATCCTATGTGGTGATTATGGTTTGTTATAAAAATTTAATAGGATTGAGGAAGTAGATTGTTTTTTCATATTTATGGGAACACTTGAAGCTGTTACTATTTGTACTATACTTGGATTGTTTGAGGTAACAATATTGAATGAATGAAAGATGTTTTCACCTCCATTGATGATGGTTTGGATGATGTGGGATGTTTTTATATCTATATTTTTCTAATTTTTTATACCTGAGGATGTAAATCTAAACAAATTTGAATAGCTCATGATTATTCACCATACCTAGAGGATGGGAAAGGCCTATGTTGACCACATTAAGTAGTTTGTTTAACTTTATTTGGAGGTGGAATCATATGATCTATTGAAATTTTATATATTTATTGGGGTTATTCATCGAATGATAAAGTATTGGGTCCTCTCCTTCAATGATCATTTTTTTCAATAGTTAGTGGATGAAGCGTTTCTAGCCTGGTTAGATTCTAGAGCACATGAAGTTGGAAATTGAGTGTCTCTTTTTACTCATGATGGTTCCCCATATGTTGAGCAGTGTATACTAGATGAAAATATATTTTAAGAGTATCATTCATTGTATCTCGCTTCTATTTCACCATGTCATTCACTTATGTTCCAATAGTGTGGTTGGTTTGGGCATTCGATGCTGTCTTATCATGATCCCTCAAAGACATGTCATCGTTGCCACCATTTGGGTCATTTGGAGATGTTTTCTAGGATTCCTGTCCTGAAGAATGATTTTGAAAAGATGTTACCGGATTCTAGATATGAGGTAGTAGATGCTTCAACCATCATGTCTCCATCCATGATCCTGATGTGAATCTCACACATAGGGAGTAATCGTCTTAGTACAAGGAACATTTGTTCAGTTTTTATCTTCCTTGTGGTGGTGGAGATGTTTAAGGATTCATTTTTACAATGTTTTCTATTTTTGAAAATTTATTATTTCATTATTAATGTGTGGTGGAATTTTTCTCTAATAACCCGGGTTTTTTTGTATATTTTAATGTGTCTTTTTGAATCAAATGTTTTATTTGAGTGTGATTATCCCTTGTGTGGGATGGTCTCAATTTATGTTTGTCTCATTTAGAGGTACTTTAGTTTTTTGAAATTGATGGTTGATGGTTCTAAGTTCATTATTTGAGTTCACTATCTCTTTGGGGGTTTATCCCCTTATTTGGAGAAGTTTGGGTTGGATGGGTTGGGATTTCCGAATATCAGTGGGTGTGTCATTCAGTTGATATGGATATATTGGTGTTCATTACCTCATTTCCATTCCTAGTTCTCTTGGTAGTATTATTTGATTTATTATGTTGGGGAGAACCATATGATGTTCTCTTGTTATCCATAGTGCATTGGTTTGCAATAGAATGTGATGTGTGTGACTTGGGGAGAGAAACAGTCACCCCAATGTTTGCGTTTTCTTTGGATTTTTATTAGTCTTGTAAGTATGTTTTGTTTAACTTTTTGATTGGTGTATTTCTTGGAGAATATTGTGTCAGGGGGTGGATAATATTCAATCCATAACCATAAAAATACTTTTAATTTATTTTTTTAATGTCTTAGGATGCTTTTTTGGATGTTTGGGATGATTTCCCGACATAAAAATTTGAGTTTTTGAGTATTGGTGTGAATTTTGGCCTGAGCATGGGCTATTCCCAGTTAATAGAACGTGTGCTTCTCAACACTAGTAACTGTGTAGTAGGACCAGGAGATGGAATAAATCTAATTCACAGTCTGATCATGGAAAGTCAAACCATATGGGTTGTTCATGTGGTTTTTCCCCTTGGATAGTAGCGACCACATGATTGGTGCATTCTTTGGTTAATCGTTTGATCAAACCATGCGAGATGCCCAATTTTTTTTTAAAATAATGAAAAAACCTTTTTCTCTCCCCCTCTTTTTAAAATCAGTTTGGGCCTCTCCCTCTATTCTTATTTTTTCACACACGAGGGTTCACAAACCCATCTCACCTTGGTTCTCCCCCCTCCATGGATATATCACTGTGAATCTATGGTATTCTTTTTGGTCTTTTGATCATTTTCTACCCTTCCTCTTATTCTCAATGGATTTCCTGATTATATCTTGGTGAGTTCCACTATTGGTTTAACCCTAATGGATAAGGTTGTTGTTTTTTTATTTCATAAATGTTAGGGGGTGTGTTTTGTGTCTCTAGATTGGATCCTCCTTCTCCCAAAGTCTTATTGCATTGTCACACAAATGAGGTTGGTGTCTCCATTATTTTTCATTTTAGTCACAATCCATTGATGCTTGTTTGTATCTAATTAATTCAGAAATTTGATTCTCATGTTTGTAAAACACTTGGTTAGTACATATAGGTATTTTTTTTTGTTTTTATAAATTGACAAAAATGTGTTTTGAAGTGATTATTCCTATATTCCTATACACATATACGCCCAATGTGTTTGATAAAATGTAAATTAAGAATCGAATATAAAATTTCCAGATTTTAGTGGTGTTTTCTCATTGAAATGTTTTATTGCATTATTTTGATTGTGATTTGGGTTTTATATATGTGACGTGTTGGCTTCTACAGTATATTTTGTTGAGTTATTTTAATAGAAAGTGGTGATTTTGGAAATGAAATTGATTTTGGATGCTTCCATTGATATGTAGGATGTGCCAATGGATGTGGGCTTATCCATGTGTTCCCAAAGAGCACACATGGATAGCCACACAAATTATGGTTTTCAGGTTTAACATAATACCCAGTTTTCAACACACTTGTTTGTCTCTTTTAAAAACGTGGTGTTTAAAATAACTCCATTTGTTTCCAAATGACATAAGTGTGTTTTAAAATTTTATGTTAATCATTTTGGATATTCGGTGTTTTTTAAAATTTATTGATGGTTTCTAAATGATATGGAAACTCGTTTATCAACATTAAGTGGGTTGTGTGTTTTAATCTTGGTCCTGTAAAATGGTTTGAAATGTAATTAGATTTTGTATAAAGGTATGGTTATATTTTATAGGATATGGTACAATGATATGCAAACTTGTTTTGATGCATAAATGATGTGGAAGACCGGTATGAACTAATTAATGACTTTTTTATGACAGGGACCCCTATAAAGGGATTTCCCTATATGGGTTATCATATAGGAATTGTCACTGTGTGGGGTAGGGAAGTGTGTCGGTTGTAGGTAAGGTGAATCACCCATGTGAGGGCATCCTACAAACATAGTGTACTATTACAATGGGTTTCCTTGATATATTTTATATGGTTGATTATCAACCCCAATTTGATGTGTTGATGCCCCATGGATTACTTAGATTCTATATGGGTTATTCTATTGGTGAGGCACAGTTATTGTGTCTAGTTGGTTATAGTCTATGGAGTTTCACCATATGTCAGATGCTGGTTCCAAACCGAGTACATCCAGGTATCACTCTAGGGATGTTTAAAAATTCCCATGGTTTATCATTTTTTTATTTTCAATTACACCTAGTTTAATTTTTATAATGGTTATTTAATTTTAGAATAGTCTTGTATCTCTTTATGTGGATTCTGGTTTAGGTTTTAGATATAAAATGATGAACTGTTTTCTAACTACTTTTGTGGTGTTTATTTTTTTAAAAGGAAAATATTTTTTGTTTATTAAAATGATAAATATCTATTTTATATATTTATTTAAAACTAGTATATGTGGAAAATTTTGGGAATGTAAATTTATGTATTATTTGATGGTTGTGTACTCATCTATGAAACTCACACCCTACTTGTACCTTTTAGTGTAAATTGAACCGAGTGTTTAGTATGTTAAACTTATTGTTCAGATTTTTCAATTTTGAACTAGCTCTAGGAACAGTTTAGCATTATGGATAATGGTGACAAGGAGGTCACATAGATATTGAGTGGTTTTCATTTTGGTTATTTTTAATATCCTTTAGTTTTTTTGTTTTATCATGTTCTGTGTATTTTTATCTAGTTTAAATTGAAGATTTATTCCTGATCATTTTTTGGTTATTACTGTATGGCCAGTTTGTTTATTTTATTTATGTGGTCCTGGTTTATTAATTTAAATGCATTACCACATTGATTATACTTTATTTCTAGAACTAGTTTTCATCCATTGGGGATTGGGAATGCCCTTTGGGCCTTGCCATGGACCAGGTCGGGTGTCAGGTTTTGGATGACATCCTAGAATGGTTTGTGATAGGGAAACTATGTAAGGTCCAAGGAGGGTATGAGTAAGGATCTTATATACCTTTGTTACTGTAGTTGAAATCGGCATAATAGTAAATTCCACTATGTAATTCTAATTTTGAACATGCATACAAATCGTCACACATTATTATGGGTCAGGGATGGGCAATGTAAAAGACATGGCACCATGTAAAGGTATTTATGAAATTTTTATCGGTCAGTATATGTTTAAGGGTGCACTTACTTAATGGTAATGTACATACACTACATGAATCCATCCTAATTTTTCTAGAAGTGTATAATTTAAATGTTGGGAGAAATCTGAAATAAACTTCTTGACACAGATATTTTGGAACATTCATCGAGTATCCCAAAAAGTTAAAAAAAACTCATCTTACGCAAATTATGATTTTTAGAGCACATGATTTATCATTGATTTTTTATTCTATAATCATAGAATTATTTTATGATGGTGGAGGATAATATCAATTTTCTAAATTATTTTTTCTATGATCAATCTCCACTGATACTACTTTGTAGTTCCCATCATATCTTTTCCCAATAACCCTGATTATGGTACATTATGCTATTTGTGGTCATGGTAAGAAAAATTAACACTTCCCATATTGATTATATCTACTATATATGGTTAGTTACCCCATTAAAACCTCTATTGATTTTAATAGGTCAATCGGTTAAAGATTTATTTTTTGTTTAAAAATTTAATTTTGTATACTCTAATTCTCAAGATTACACACACATGACACTTAGACATAAATCACTACATGTGATAGAAATCTATTGGTTAATTTTATGATTATAATACATGTGTTATTTTTGTGATGGGAATATATAGGGGATAAATTGATCATTTTATTACACTATCCCAACAAATCTAATTAGATAATAGTAATGAAAGAGATATCATTTTATTTAATGAAAAATATGGGGAAAAATTTGAATATTTATTCCACTACAGAGTGAAGGAATGATCAAAAGATATACCCCTATTATTTTAATGTATATTTAATCTAATCATCCGAAATTACTATTTACAACAATTTAATCATTTTAAACAGGATATAAACACATCTATAACATTTTTTTTCTAGAAAGGAAACCCATGTCCCACATTACATCATTTTACATGATTATAAAATATTTTTGATGACCATACCACATTAAGAGATCATCAATATGTATATATATATCATATATATAAATAATTATTGAATGTTACCATCAGATATATCATGTCATGAAAATATGATATACATTACCCAAATTAGTGTGATATTTCTAGGATTTATGAATGTTATACCATATGATATTCTAAAATCATCACATCAGATATAGGAAAGACATCATCTGTTTTTATGATTTAGGTTATATCACCTTTAGTTTTGAAGCATGGTGATGTTTTTACAACACAAATATCATTAAAAATAAAAATAAATCACTTGTAATATTTTGAGTAAGAATGATTCCAACTAAAAATAAATCAATTTGAATGAATATTTAATTGGTGTGAAGTCTAATTTCATAAATCCTATGTGAATTATTATAATGTATCTATACATAAATTAATGATATTCCATGAATATAGTTGGATTCAAGTTTATTATAAAGGATTTCATTTAAGGAATTATCCAATATTAATGATAAAATTAAAAATATATTTTGGTACATAAAGAGAATATTTTTTGAGGTATGATCCACCATTTCTAACCTCAAAAATGTGTGAGAAATTTATAATGGAGAATTTTAATAGTTATTATAACAAAAAATCTATTAGGAGTATGGAGAATCAAGATAATGTAATTGTTATTGAGGTAGAATGAAATGAATTTAAAGTAGAACGACCTTTGATATTGGAAAATTATTTTTCATCACACATTACTAAAAGTATAAATCTATTAATGGATATCAAAATCTATGAAGGAGGGGTTTTTACATTACAAAATGATTAATTGCCAAATATTAATGGGTTTTAAAACAAAAAAAATATATTTAAAGATGATTGAATTCGGTGATGGTTTCATTTTTATTTTTAACATATAGAAAAGAAAAACATGGTTTGAAATAGAGTCTCGCATAACCTATGGCACATCTCCCCCTACACTAGACTCAGCTGAAAAGCATCAAGTTTCTAATATAGAAAAATGGTTGATTATACCACCTAAAAATGAACAAAATAAAAAATAAATAACAAAAAATTTAATAATTACACAATATGAGTACATAAAACAAGTGAAATTTCATTAGTAATGCAGTAATGTGGAAAAAATAGACTCATTAATCAAAACTGAAAAAAGAAAATAGATCTCCCATTAGGATGATCCAAAAAAACTGAAAATAAGTAAAAATTAAAATTGTCTATTTAACATCAGGGAACAACTCATCCGGTAAACCAGACATTTATTAACTTGTACCTATCAATGAGAAAACCTAGGGCCTATTCTAACGATAACGAATAACTAGTGTGAGGTATATTGGAACACAAGTGTCATGGACACACAAGCAGTATAAGAGTAAAAAATAGTTTGACACCACAAACATGGCGTAGCTTCAAACTAGTAAATGAAGTTTATGTTCCTGTGAAAGTTTCAATAGTTAGTAAATAGGTAGTACATAACTAAAAAATTATGACATATAACTAAATATACTAGTATACAATACAAAAATACTTGTTGCGTGGTTGTGAATTTTCCATGATTCCATGTCCCTGATCTTACCTTCATGGGTTCTATACCGGAAGGATAACCAATAGATATTTATAGAGATCAAGTACCAACCACATGTTAATCAACAAGGTATGGAGTTAGTATGTCACTCATTATCCATAAGACATTGAGATGGTATGATATTTGGTATATATAAATATTCATGTGAACATGATACTTGGTATCCACTATACATTAGGTGAACATGATACTCAAAATCCACTATGAATTTTTTTAAACATGATAAATATTATCCACTAGACATTTATAGATCATTCTACTTAGAATCCACTAGTCACATAGTAAAATGGTAAATTAAATTCCTTAGGAATCACCATACTCGTACTACGTGTTCTTGTCCATCGACAACAATGTCACATGATTTTTTCACTAAACCTATAACGATAAAAATAACATGATGATACCATTATCATCAAAACCTATAAAATACAATAAAATATAATATTATATATCAAATATTATGGGAAATTAATATAGATATATATAATATAACATATCATCTTGAGTTATTATAGCTGTATGTACACACATGTGTCTAAGAAGTCAAACATGGTACATTAGGGTATATATGAACAATATGAAATTAGAAAACATATATTTAATATGATTATATATGTACATGTTAATCTATCCACTAATATTAGGGCATACCATACATGGAATAATAATCCATTTTATTATGGGAATTCAATGTCAATATTCAAACCCTAGTGATTTTTATCAATCATGGTAAGAAGTTATATAAGTTTAATAGTGGAATAAATAATTATATAGGGGTCTCATGGGATGCACATATGACAACATATGATCATGGAATAAAATTATGTCCAATAGTATTAACACACAAAACCATGTTATTAAAGGCACTAATTGTATATTGAGCAACAACAATTGGAAACTGACATCAAGCCTGTGTTTAAGGGCCTATAGTAGACTTTGTAATATTATATAATTACATTAGGGATGCCTCCTAGAATTAATTAAAAATAATAGATGAATAATTAATTATAAAATATTTTCTATTAATATGATTTTTTAAAATTAATGGTTGATCTTGAAATGTTCTGATTCTCATAACACATTCAAATAAACTATTCATTTTAAAATATTGTAGAGTACAAAGGAATACCTAATATAAGTAGAGACTACTCCCAATAGAATGAATCCCATAATAATTGTTTGAGTCATCCAAGTTTATTAATCCTCCAACCATTGACACTATGTTTTAATAAATACATATAATTTTAAATTATTTACTTATAACTATAATATCATTAATAAAATATATCTAAGGAAACTCATTTATAAATATTAAATGCATTATTTATGAAAGACTTAACAGATATCACCATATAGAAAGATCCCTGACTGACTCCCAATAGAGGCTTCATCCCACACATTAGATATTAATCTAGGAAAAATTGTTATTATGCATTAATAAGAAAATGAATATTTTAATATAATTATAACGGAACATATAAAAGAATAACATTAAATATACATACTATAGTTTAAACATTATAAAATAGTGTTTGACCACTTCCACTACAATGATTATTCAAAGATGAGAAAAATCCCCAAATGAATTGTACGATTGAATGGATGAATCAATAGAAATATTAAAATATCCATATAATAGATCACCATGGGACATACTTTCGGCTAAATCCAAATCAATGAAATATCATCATCATCTTGACACATACTCTAGATATATTAATATAAATCCTCATTTTTCACTGAATAATACAATAAGATCTAAGGAAATTATCACCAACACTCAGACCAAGATCTTGATAATGATCAATATATAGTCAAGATAATCATGTGAAAGGGTATCCAACTAGAATTGAGAAATAATAGGATCATAACGTCAATAACATACATAGAAGACCATTAATGATGAATGACATGTAGATGAAATACCACATATGGAAATAGAATATCACAATCAATGAAAAATATAGGATGTCATCTGTATATACTAAAATATCCCATATATATCCATCCAAGATCAGGGTAAAATCTTTGAGGGAATAAGAGAGGAGGAAATGTACAATATATATTTAAAAATCCATGCAAGGGGGATGATCCTGAGCATGATTTAGTGCCTAAAAAGACATATCAGTCCCACATTAAGGGTTTTCTAGTGCATCCCCCCAACTAATCGATGGTCCACTATACACCAATTCCAACATAAAGAAATAGATAGTGAGTCCACTATGGGAGAAATAATTTTCCCCACCTTACTATTTTTGAAGCATATGATCAATGTCTAAAATTTGAGTCATGTTATTAAACTAGGATAATTCCCACCCAATCATAGAGTTGGTGTCTATATAAATACATTCAACTATTCTAGGGATCATATGATAAAAATTTAGAGTTGTAGAGAAAATCCATGATTTTTTCATGCTTAAAAACAACTCTTTTTAAATTTCATATAGGTTGTTCCTTCGATGACCACATGGTTATTAGAATTATCCATCCAAGAATCAAAAAACTCAACATTCTTCTAAAAATAAACTCCCATAATGGCATGATTCATTAAATTATCCCTAATATATCACTTCTCACCCTTGATAAGGTGTAAAATAATCAGAATCACACCTCTTGATGAGCCATGTTTTTTATCCCCAAATATTTTTTATGTTTCATCCTCAAATACTAAGTAACCAATTCATAATTTTTATCACTCATAAACATCCATTATACTCATCAAGAATAACAAATTCAGATTCATTTCTTTAAGGGATGAAGTGGAAATTGTTCAATTCACGAATAATAGTGATATTGTACCAAAATCATGCAAGTATTTCTTTTAATTCCTCAACTTTAGGGAAATGATCTTGAAAACCAAAAATGTTGTCCTAGTTCCCTTATATCCGATTAATCAGATGGTACCTTAGATCATCACAAATCAATAGCTTTGTGATTGTTGGCTTTTTCATAGCCATGTTCTCTAGCACTCTCCATCAGAACTTGATGGTTAGATTTTTCTTCCATATCCATATTTTCACCTATGTTCTCCTACGTGGAAACCCAGTGATGAGTTAATTTGGGTAACCGTTACATTTCATACATTAGTTTTTAAAGCCATGTTTTGGTATTCCTTTTTACGATGTGGGTTTCTATTAAACAAACTTTCGAGTAGTAAACCATTTATAACCCCGACGAATTTCGAGGGTGAAATTCATTTTAAGGGGGGTAGAATGTAACACCCCGAGATTTTATGAAAAATATTCTTTTAATTTCATGAATTTCTTGTGTTGTATTCTACACAAAGATTACCTTGCGCTATACGCAACACCGTATTAGCTTGTAGTATACGCAACACTATTCTTGGACCGTGTTACACACAATTTTGATAATAGTTATTCTACGCAACATTGAGTATATATATATATATATTAAATGTATAAATGAAATATGGTTGGATTCTGTTATACGAAACAACGAAGGATTCTTTCACTACACGCAACCCTGACTTGGCTTGCATTACACGCAATCGTGACCTTCCTCGATAGCGTGTGTTGTACGCAATACCGGGTTTTAATAAACAATGATATATTATTATAATATTATCATGAAATAGCCGTTATGAATAGTATTAACTAAATTTTGAATTTTATAACATTATTATTCATCTTACACATTTTCTAGAACATGGTATAAGAACAAAATAAATTTTTCGGGGAAAATAAGTATTTTTCAAAAAATACAGTTTTACCGCCTTTTGATGGTGCACCCACTTTAAATCTAGTTTTTGACATGTTTATATGTTCAATTTGACAAAATAAAATTCTTCTTTTTAATTAGGATGTAAAAATTTACATTAGATAAAGTTTTGATATTTTTCCGATAACTTTCATATTCTAATGAATAGTAAAAACACGCTATATTTTAATTAAAAACAACTTTTTTCATCATAATATCTTATGTGGTTAAATTATAATATTGAATGGTTTTAAAGTATAAATAGAATATATTTTTACCATTTAATATAATGCATGTCATTAGCATTGATTTTACCTTGAATTCGTAGGTTAAATCAATTCAATCTTTTGCAATGTTTTAAAGAAAAACCCGTATTTATTCGACAACAGGATTAATTTTAATTTAATTTCTGCAACTTCTGTGTATTGAATTTTAAAAAATGGATTCCATATTTGAAATCAGTGGGTCCAAATTATGTTAATAGGCTACTTTTTATTTTTGGGAATTATGAATAGTAACTACGGTAAATTTTATTTACCATAGTTAAAGGTAAATCAGGTAATTAAGGGTAAATATAATATTATAAAATTACCCTAACACATGCCAAAATTCTATTTTATGGATAAAAGTAAACCCATATCAACTAAGGGTCGTATTAGATTCATTTTATGGACTTTTGACTATGAAAATAATTTAATTATTATTAAAACCAAAGAAAGTGACAACATGTCACTTTCTTAAATCTTATAAGTATAATAATTTTAACTTAGTGATAAATATCATAAAACATAGAACATGAATAGTATCCAGAAATCTAAAAAAATTATCTACATCATGAGAATTTATTTAGAATTTTTTTGGGATTAAATAGTTATCATTAATTGTGACACAATAGTGATGCAGAAATTATTTATCTTGTGAAAAATCAAGAATATAGTTTTTATTAAACTAATAGTGACCATAAAAGGAACAAAACCCTGAACAAAACTTATTGGTCATGTAAATTGAAACTATAATCATCCAATGGTCGAATATTTGACCATTTGGAGTCTTATACAAGCAATTATGACACTTATATTATTTTATTTTAAATGATGCCAAAGTTGTCACCTTCATAATTTAATAAATATAACAATTTAAATATTGTTATTTTAAGATGATAAATTCGAGTAAAAGTATTTTTGTGAAATTTAATATATTTATATTAATCATAGGATTTTATTTTAAATTTTTATGCAACAAATAAGTATATTAATCAATTATACAAAAATGATGTAGTAATTATTTTATGAAGAGATAAACCAAATAAATGGTTTTAAAAATAATAAAATAAATATTATATGAACTATTTAATGTGATCCACTAATTTTATAGAAACATATGACCTTTTATTAATATATTAAAGCTTTTAGTTTGAACATATAATCTGTATATATTTTATTTAAATTCAAAAAAATGAATAGTGTCAAAATTGACACTATTGTTATTTTATAAAAATAACATATTATAAAATTTTTTAAAAATCACAAAAATATTTAAAAATTATAAATTTAAATTTATATGGTCTATAATGTTATAAAGTAAACAATTATGGAAAATTCAGAACAAATAAGTAATTATTTGTTATAATTTAAAATTTATAATTTTATTACCACAAATAAACTTAAATAGATTAAATAAGGATAAATCAAAATGATAAGGTTTAAAATAAGATCCAAACATGTCTAAATTTGATTGGTTGATGAGATTACAACCCTATCTCATCTAATCTTCGAATATGAGTCATTTTTGGAGGTTTTTAAGTGGGGTTAGATTTATTATAAATTAATATTTTTAAGAATTCCAAAGGTGCCCCTCTCCTCCCTTATAAAAGGGCACCTCCTCCCTCTTTTCCTCACACAACTTTGAGCCTTCAAGCTCGGCCAAACCCTGAAAAATTCTCTTCTCCACTTCCCTATAAACATACTAGAGGTTCTGGTATTCCTCAAAGACCAATTTTAGTTCCCTAAGAGGAGGTCTCAAAAAGGCGCTTCAAAGAAGAGGTAATTTCCGTTACCGATTCTTTCACCTTTATTTCTTATTCCACTTCTTCTTATTAGGTTGTTTCATTATGAAGTAATAACATCAGTATCACTCATATACTTATATGTTATTACAAGTATTAAACAATCCTAATTCACCATCTATCCATGCTACGGAAAACGAAATCCCCACGCGTGCGTACGTACGGAATACCGTCTCAACACCGTGGTGTAATCTGTTTTTCCACCATCACCTTACATGGATGGGTATTATGGTGTAAAGAATAACTATAAATAGTTATTATAACATCATAATGATTCTGATATATTGTATCATCCACTCCAATTCAATTCAATAATTATGGAAATGATATCATCGCTCGTGCGTACGTACGGACTACCGTCTCCACGACGCGATGAGATTCATTCTCCATGTTAACCATTTAAGAATGATTATAAAGTATATATAAGCAATAATAATGAAATATATGACATTATAAAGCTACTAGAATTATGTGTATATATATGTATGTCATCTACTTAATTCCACTCAATTCAATAAGGAAACGAAAACAGCGTTCATACGTACGTACGACCTACCGTCTCCATGAACGGTGTATTTCTTTGCATTTATCGATCCATTATATATATGTATATTCTATATATAAATCATGTTTTATATTCTATAATTAAATAATAATGATCTAAGTAATCATATGAATAATTACAAGTTAAAACACGAACGACAAATGAGATGATTTTACCCAAAACGCTACTTTAACATGAATTTACAAAAGAACGGGTAATATAAAGTCATAAGTGAACCATATATGATATAATAACAATGAATATGATTCTGTAATAAGTTAATGACATTATTTAAATAATTATACATGAGGTTCGGACACTTACGAAGCAAATCGGACCTAAGGTAAGGGAAATTTCACAATCTCATTTTTATCCGAGCTTGTTTATACTTTGGTATTTACCGGGGTGTATTTTATCATCCACATAAATGTTTCCTCAATATTTAATATTATTTCCATCCACCTACAATTTTTTAAATCCAATTTTACCCTTCAGTGAGTTTTTAGTAAAAGATATGAAAGAAATCTTTTGTCGTTTTTCGTACGAGGTACTTTTTGACTTTTCTGACAAAAGTACAAAGAATGTTTTTTATTAACTTATACGATATGAATGGATTTTTTTAAAAATTAATTCCAAGAAGCTTACTTTACAAGTTTTAAAGTTTATTTTTAACCAACTTCTTTTAGTTTAGAATTGTATGACATGTTATGAAAGGAAAAGTGCTTTTGAAGAAGAAAGGATATTTTACTCAAGAATGGAGTTCAGGTGTTTTATCAAAATTATTTTCCATCTAAGACAATAAAGGGTTCTGTTTTTATCCCTATTATTACATTGATTTGATTATGTTGTGATGGAATTATTTTTATGAATTCCTTTATCGTATATGAATTGTTTTATGATGTCATGATGTTTAAGATTCCCATTTTTATTACATGGGTTATGCAATGATGTATGGTATATGATTTTGTGGGACACATAAGAATGGTATCATTATGAAATGGATGAGACCTATATCTCCCTCCAATGCATTGGGTAAATATTTTATATCTCATGAGATAGACATGGCTGGAACGGTAGGTTATACCGGTTCAGTGAAACAGGATTGAAACGAGGGTGACTCGGTTCAGAAAGGGACTTTGTCCACTAAGATAGTCTTGGCAATGAGTCTTGACTAACAAGAAATGATTCTTTATGATTATGTGTGTATGCCACAAAGTTTCATGTTTTATGTTATAATTATTGTGATTACATTTCACTGCCATGAGTTATCCCAGGTTATGAAATTATGATCTCTTTTACAGGTTAAGATTTCCAAAAGTTATGTGCTTATGTATATGATGTGATTGATATTTCTTTTGTTTACCCTTACTGAGCATTTGAGCTCACCCTTTTATGTTTTCTTTTCCCCAGGATATAAAGAAAGGTTTTAGGTATAAAAAAAAGAAGATCTTTATGGGTGATGTTGAAGATCATTCACCAGGATTAGAAGATTATATTCCGAGTTTCCAAAGACACTAAACTATTACGATCCTTGTGTGTGTGTTTTTATTATGTACTAAGTATTCCGCAAATGTAATGTAATGTCAATGTACGTAAAGCTTAGGGTCTCTACAGAGAACATATCCCAACATAAAAATATGTTAATTAAAAGACCCAACAAAAGAAGTCTTTTAAAAAGAGGAGGGTGAAAGGTTCCCTTACCGACTTGGGTAACTTTCGAAACATACACCCCATGAAAGAACGACAATACAACATTGATGTAAATAATCATATATGAAATTATATTACACAATGAGTAAAATAATGGGTAGTACATACACCACTCAAAGGAAATTGTGGCAAATGTAGCATAAATCTCACGAGAATAAGAGTGAGATGAAAAATCTCTTATGAAAACTCGGCAGCCTAACGGCGCCAGAAAAATGGATTGATGAGATCAAATAGGGTCTCTCATCATATTAACATAAATTTTACAGAAAGAGGAATATAAAATAACATCCCCCAACATAACAATGAGGGGATTAAAAGGAGTGACATAAAGGAGAGTACAAAAAAAGAAAGAGAGAGGTTAGATCTCTTACGAAAATTCGGCAGCCTAATGGCGCCACTCAAAACTTCCAAAATGGATTGATGAGAGAGAATAGGGTCTCTCATCACATGAAAATAAAAATTACAGTAATATTAATATAAAAGAACATCCCAATAATAAGAAAAATGAGCTTTAAAAGGAATGTCATAAAAGAGTGTACTTAAAAAGAAAGAGTGGAGTAGGATCCCTTACCTCGGGTCCGACTTGACTCGATCGTTCTTTAACGTCCTGAATAATAAACTTGAGTTAATTTCCAATTTATTAAGAACCTTTTTCTAGTTTATTATTCCTTTTAGATCACTTATTTCCATGTCATAAACATTATGTAATCATTTAAGTTAATAATGTTTGTTTTGTCGATATTTGGTTCTTAAGTTGAAAGTGGACTTCTTACAATTACATGTTGTTCGTGTGGTCAAATGTTCATTATATCAAGAATTATATTCATGATTTGGATATAATATATATCATATATATGCAGAATATACATGTATTTATAATATTACATAATCATTTAGAGGTAAGAAATGAAATGCACCGTTCATGGAGACGGTAAGCCGTACGTACGCATGAACGCTACTTTCATTTCTATGTCATATTAATGGAATTAAAACTAAATGAGAGGTATGTATATTTTAATTCCAGAATTATATTCATAATTTAGATGTATCATTCATCAAATATATCCATTATATACATGTACTTATAATAGTACATTACATTTGGAGATAAGAAATGAAATGCACCGTTCATGGAGACGGTAAGCCATACGTACGCATGAACGCTACTTTAATTTCTACTTCATATTTTTATGGAATGGAATAATAATGATATAGAGGTATATTATAATTCCCGTATAACATCATATATAATAACTTTAAATCCATCCTTTATACAACCCACATATGGCATTCACGAATCACATCACTTTGAGGGGGCGGTAGTCCGCACTTCCTTAAATGAAGATATCGCGTTTACCCATAATGGAAACCATAAAGGTATGCCCAAAATGAAAAATACAGAAGGTTAAGGAAAACATAAACATATTATATATCATATATAAATATAGTGTCATCTTAATGGCCACCTTTTAAGGTGTTGAAAGAATGTTGAACAATCATCGTTTCGGGAGGCCGAAATTCGCCATCCACAGAAACAGTATGTTCTTTAACCATTAGATGTAGGTGTGTGAAAGTGTATCTCGAATCCTTCTTATAAAAACATCATAGTATATTTATGATACTAGAGTTGTTACAAAAGAAATGAATAAAAATAGTTTAGGGGTTGGAGAAGCAAAATAAAACAAAAGGACTCAAGTGAAGACATTACCTTAAAATCGGGTAACTCTCTTTGGTTTGAGATCAAATGCTTTATTGGGAAGACTTATTCCCAAAGTGAGGCTTAAAGGAGTAATATATGGAAGTGTAGAGACAAAATGGGCAGAGGTTGGCCGAGCCAAAGGCTTTTGGAGTGTGGGTAAGGAGGTAGAGGTGGGGGCCTTTTATAAGAGGAGAGGAAGGCCACTCTTGGAAGGTAAAGAAAAGTCACTTTATTTTAAAATGGTATTCGGATTTAAGAGGTCCCAAATTGTTTTTTTTCTAGGATAAGGTAATAAGGGTTCTAAATCCACTCATCAAATAGGTTTTGGACATGTGTATGTCTTATATATTACATTATCTTTCCATTTTATTTAAATCGTTAAATAATGAGGTCATCGCTGCATCATCATGATGTCATAAATAATTTAATTTATTTAATGTCTAAAAATTATAAAAAAAATAATATGATGTAGGAAATCTTTTTATATTTCCAATTAATATTTATAGTCAAAATTCTGATTTGTATAACCCCATGTAAAAAGTGTTTTAGTAAAACATTTCATGTTTGTCTTATTTTTACTTTAACTTTAAATAAAAAGATATTAATGTCATTTTCCAACCAAAGTGGCTTCATGGGGTCCCCAAGTTGACCCATGTGTTTTCCTGGTCAGCCATGACACATCCAATGATGTTAGGACATGTGTCAAGTTCATTTCATATTATTAAAACATTATTTTTATCTTAAACTACACTTATTACCTCTAATCGCGATTAAAAACTTAATAAGTTACTATTCACCAAAAAATTATTTTTATCCCATTGAACCACATTTTACTTTTTAATGACAACCATGTATGTCGGATTTTTGAAATTCAAAACACAAAGATGGCAAAATTTCATTTAAAAGGAAAAATCAGTTTTTATAAGTACCACTTAGTGGTTTCACTATTCATTAAAAATTGACGTTTTTCAGAAAAATCCCAAAAATTCACCCTAAGCTATATTTGATATTCCGAATTCAAAAATGAAATATATTTTACAAAATTCAAAACATATAAGTCACATTAATTAATTTAATAATTAATTCCCGCTGTCAGAGCAAATAGCGTGTTTTTATGAAATAATAAGTATCAAAAGATTGACACTAGTTTAAGTCTGATTTCAAAGTGAAATTAATTCCAACGACCACTATTGGATTTAATAGTAAAAATATATTCTAATTTCACTTTAAAATCAATTCAAAAGATAATCTAATCATATAAATAAATTAGATTAAAAATAGGTTTTGAATTAAAATACAACATTTTACACTATTCATTAAAAAATGAACTTTATCAGAAAGATACCAAAAATTTACACAAAGTAAATTTTGATGTCCCAATTCTTAAGAAGAGTTTTATTTGGTCCAAAAGGATGTATAAGAGTGAAAAAAACTATATTTAATGACAGTTCTCCATCAAAAGGTGATAAGTGAACCTTTAGTGAAAACTAGGGCATATACGCCTAAAATTGAATTCTTTCTGTATTTTATGCCTTTATCTTTTATTGGATAAATGTAAAAACATTTAAAAACATATATAATCATATTTTAGTTATTTCTATCCATTCCCGCCAATACAATGGCTATATGTTAACTACCATTTAAAATAATATTATTTTATTATTAGAGTGCAACATAAGATTCCCAAGAAACTCGTTGTTGCGTGTTGGGTACGCCATCGAGCATAGAGTCCCCTTTAAAGTCATATTAATATTTTATACACAAATATGGATAAATATGAAAATGTCATATTCTTTATTTACCTGGGGTGTTACATCCTTCCCCCCTTTTGGGAATTGCGTCCTCGCAATTTTTAAAATTGAGCTTGGAAACATCCTTGAAAGTCCCACATCAGAACAAGAGTCGGTAAAAAAATCACTTTAAAATAAAGGAAGATAAGTACAGAGGTCACTCGAGTTAACCCACATGTAGAAAAACATGGACATGGAAGAAAAAGAAAAGGGTCATGTTCTTGAGGGAGAGTGATAGTAAACATGTCTAGGAGAAAGTTAACCATAAGAAAATCACAAACTTGTGATGGGTTAAACGGTATTTGATTTCTCAGTAGGAAAAGATAATAGACAAAATTTTTGTTTTCAGTTAATTTTTATTGAGGAATTTATTCATAAGGAAACATAATCACTTATCATGTTGACTTTAAACTTTTACTAGATTCCTTAATCAAACTCATATTTTTTTCCAAAAGACGAGTATTTAGGGAGACTTGTTCGCATTAAGAGTACTATAATCAACTTCTAGAGAATCACCTAATCCACCAAAGAGAACTATATACATCCCATGTCTTTAGGCTTTAACCAAAACCAAAACCAAAAAGGTTAGTACCAGGTCAGATAATCCAGAAAAGGATAACCCATTAAAAAGAAAATCTATACTTAATCTCCAAAATTTGTCCAAAAAAACCCAAAGTTCCACGAGGACCATCCGATAAAAAATTTGTCCATAAAATTATTCAAAGTAAACCAATCTAAGATTGAAACCCAAATATTTGAAGGATTTAGTCACATAGTCTTCTAAGTTAAATCGTAACATTTATCTCCAAACAACATCAGTTGCTCCTAAAGTCTCGTATTGAAAAGTAATTAACCTAATCACATATCCTCCATGATAGGTTAATCAATTTCATAAATAACCCAAAATCAACTTACTCTTAATTCATAAAATCATATAAATAAAAATAATCAGTCAAACTAACCAGGGACTTCACGTAGTCCAGTGGTAGGCGATAAATACCAGTCGCACTTTGGTTGTGGGTTCGATTCCCGCAGCTTTGTCCGATGCAACGGGTTGTCACACGGTCTGCGTGTTGTCCTTTTTCCAAAACTATATAATTCTTAAATCATTCCCCAAAAAGAGATAAAACCATCAAAAATGATTATAACATATTTTAACCTCAAGTTTATCTCATGCCTTTCATTTTCCAGCATATCATATAATAACCCATAATTACCTCAATAGTAAGGATCATATAAACTCTAATGGTTACCTTTATAATTATTACCTGAACTTCCACATCGATTGTTCATCTCGTACATGATGCATTACAGAACATACGAAGGTTCAAGTGGTTGATCATGACTCCTTGATATTTGGTTTAGAACAACCATGAGTTTCCTCATTGAATCCTCTATTTTATCTAGTATCTTAATTAGAGAACCACCACAGTTTCCTTCAAACATGTTGTCTCTTTGGTGCCTGGTAGATCCATCCATTCACTAAAAACAGAAATGTCAGTGTGAGTATATCAAAAAAACCATCATGTACTAATGAGGAAGGTAAACACTAAGATATACTTACTAATTCACTTTATCTAAAACTAGGACTCTTTTTGAAATCCTAACCATTATGGTAATGTCACTTCTGGTTAAAGAATACCCTAACCTCTAAAGTTATCTAAACCGACCTCTGATACCAACTATAAGGCCCCAACCTTAAACCTTACTTAATCTTGAGTTATTAAAAGATTCCACATTGATGATCTTTTTAGGTTTAGAGTTTTAGAGAATTAGATCTTGAAACATGCATTACATTCCACATTTAAACAAAGTGGTTACATAAAAGACAATATACATTCTTCCCATCAATGAAAACATATTTAAAATAAAACACAGATTCTTTATTGACACATCCTTGACACTATCATCACATCATGTACCTTTCCCTTGACCTGTGAAAAACATTTCAAAAACTTGGGATGGGCATAAAAAAGCTCAGTAAGGGTTATAAAAATATGGAAAGGAAACATGAGTTCATATATACATAAGAATGAAATCATACTTTACCCATAAAACATAGGCACTTTAACATACCTCATCAAACCATGAATAAATCATAGAAATCATAAGACATAAAGGTAACTTGAGGAATTCATAACATTCTTAAGTAGGGAGTAACCCTCTTGGTTACGTTTGGAATACCCATCACGGTATATTCCCTAAATCTCTTCGGAGAAACCTTAATGTTTCACTCCTTCGCGTTACCCAATGCATTGGAGAGCTATATCGGGCTCACCCACCCTTAGTTTATCACATAACCACCCGTCTTCATAACAATTCCCAAGAACCATAACATATTCTTATCACATAAAACATGCATAAAGGAAACATAACATTTCCACCTTTCAATAACAAGATATCAATACAACACATTGATATAAATACATTATGAAAACCATTTTCAATACCAAAATAAATGAAAAGTAAAACATGGTATTTATTTTTCTTTTAAAAAGAAGGTATGGCTTGTAGAGGAAGCCGAAACTCAAATAATGGTCACGACGGTGGAGAAGTCATTGTCGCCGCATACGTACGACAAAAACATTCCCTTTTGTCGTTTAGTAAAACGCTTTGTATAAAAATATTCCTTTTGGATAAACGTAAAATTCAAAGGGTTTTATCCACCGTATAAAATAAAGTTGTGTATAAAACAAAATACGCCTCAATGAAAGGAGATTGAGACGAAGTCCCATACAAAGACGATATCCTTGGATTAAGGATAAATCAGTTACATAACTATGTGTGACAAACTAATACATGAAATATAAGTGGGTATTAAGTGTAAAACAATCAGAGGACATTCACACATAATCATAGAACAACATATTCAAGGTGTACAAGTTTATCCCAAAGAATCAAAATTAGGTTAAGAAGTTCCCATGCAATAATTAGACAGCCTAACGACGTCACTTCAAAATTCATAAAAAGAGTTGATGAGAGATAAAAAGGGTATCTCATCACTTGGACATAAAATTTACATCAATAAGGATATATGAGAACATATCCCAACATAACAATATGTGAATTAAAATACCCAACAAAATTAGTCTTTTAAAAAGAGGAGGGTGAAAGGTTTCCTTACCGACTTGGGTAACTTTCGAAACATACACCCCGTGAAAGAAGGACAATACAACATTGATGTAAATAATCATAAATAAAATTATATTACACAATGAGTAAAATAATGGGTAGTACATACTCCACTCAAAGGAAATTGTGGCAAATGTAGCATAAATCTCACGGGAATAATAGTGAGATGAAAAATCCCTTACGAAAGCTCGGCAGCCTAACGGTGCCACAAAAATGGATTGATGAGATCAAATAGGGTCTCTCATCATATTAACATAAAGTTTACAGAAAGTGGAATATAAAAGAACATCCCCCAGCATAACAAAGAGGAGCTTAAAAGGAGTGACATAAAGGAGAGTACTTAAAAAGAAAGAGAGAGGTTAGATCTCTTACGAAAATTCGGCAGCCTAACGGCGCCACTCAAAACTTACAAAATGGATTGATGAGAGAGAATAGGGTCTATAATCACATGAACATAAAAATTACAGTAAGATTAATATAAAATAACATCCCAATAATAAGAAATATGAGCTTTAAAAGGAATAACATAAAAGAGTGTACTTAAAAAGAAAGAGTGGAGTAGGATCCCTTACCTCGGGTCCGACTTGACTCGATCGTTCTTTAACGTCCTGAATAATAAACTTGAGTTAATTTCCACTTTATTAAGAACCTTTTTCTAGTTCATTATTGCTTTTAGATCACTTATTTTCATGTTATAAACATTATGTAATCATTTAAGTTAATAATGTTTGTTTTGTCGATATTTGGTTCTTAAGTCGAAAGTGGACTTCTTACAATTACATGTTGTTCGTGTGGTCAAATGTTCATTATATCCAGAATTATATTCATGATTTGGATATCATATATATCATATATATCCATAATATAAATGTATTTATAATATTACATAATCATTTAGAGGTAAGAAATGAAATGCACCGTTCATGGAGACGGTAAGCTGTACGTATGCATGAACGCTACTTTAATTTCTATGTCATATTAATGGAATTAAAACTAAATGAGAGGTATGTATATTTTAATTCCAGAATTATATTCATAATTTAGATGTATTATTCATCATATATATCCATTATATACATGTACTTATAATAGTACATTACATTTGGGGATAAGAAATGAAATGCACCGTTCATGGAGACGGTAATCCGTACATACACATGAACGCTACTTTCATTTCTATTTCATATTTTTATGGAATGGAATAATAATGATATAGAGGTATATTATAATTCCCAGATAACATCATATATAATAACTTTAAATCCATCATTTATACGTCCCACATATGGCATTAACGAATCACATCACTTTGAGGGGGCGATAGTCCGCACTTCCTTAAATGAAGATATCACATTTACCTATAATGGAAACCATAAAGGCATGACAAAAATAAAAAATACAGAAGCTTAAGGAAAACATAAACATATTATATATCATATATAAATATAGTGTAATCTTAATGGCCACCTTTGAAGGTGTTAAAAGAATGTTGAACAATCATTGTTTCGGGAGGCCGAAATTCGCCATCCACGGAAACAGTATGTTCTTTAACCATTAGATGTAGGTGTGTGAAATTGTAGCTCGAATACTTCTTATAAAAACATCCTAGTATATTGATTATACTGGAGTTGTTACAAAAGAAATGAATAAAAAGAGTTTATGGGGTTGGAGAAGCAAAATAAAACAAAAGGACTCAAGTGAAGACATTACCTTAAAATCGGGTAACTCCCTTTGGTTTGAGATCAAAGGCTTCCTTGGGAAGACTTCTACCCAAAGTGAGGCTTCAAAGAGTAAGAGAGGGAAGTGGAGAGAAAAAATGGGTAGAGTTTGGCCGAGCCAAAGGCTTTGGGAGTGTGGGTAAGGAGGTAGAGGTGGGGGCCTTTTATAAGAGGAGAGGAGGGGCACTCTTGGAAGGTAAAGAAAAGTCACTTTATTTTAAAATGGTATTCGGATTTAAGAGGTCCCACATTGATGTGTTTCAAGGATAAGGTGATAAGGGTTATAAATCCACTCATCCAATAGGTTTTGGACATGTTTAGGTCTTATATATTACATTATCTTTCCATTTTATTTAAATCGTTAAATAATGAGGTTATCGCTGCATCATCATGATGTCATAAATAATTTAATTTATTTAATGTATAAAAATTATAAAAAAATACTATGATGTAGGAAATATTTTTAGATTTCAAATTAATATTTATAGTCAAAATTATGATTTGTATAACCCCATTTAAAAATTGTTTTAGTAAAACATTTCATGTTTGTCTCATTTTTACTTTAACTTTAAATAAAAAGATATTAATGCCATTTTCCAACCAAAGTGGCTTCATGGGGTCCCCAAGTTGACCCATGGGTTTTCTTGGTCGGCCATGACACATCCAATGAGGTTAGGACATGTGTTAAGTTCATTTAATATTATTAAAACATTATTTTTATCTTAAACTACACTAATTACCTCTAATCGCGATTAAAAACTTAATAAGTTACTATTCACCAAAAAATTATTTTTATCCAATTGAACCACATTTTACTTCTTAATGACAACCATGTATGTCGGATTTTTGAAATTCAAAACACAAATATGGAAAAATTTCATTTAAACGGAAAAATCAGTTTTTATAAGTACCACTTAGTGGTTTCACTATTCATCAAAAATTGAAGTTTTTCAGAAAAATCCCAAAAATTCACCCTAAGCTATATTTGATATTGAAAATTCAAAAATAAAATCTATTTTACAAAATTCAAAACATATAAGTCACATTAATTAATTTAATAATTAATTCCCGCTGTCAGAGCAAATAGCGTGTTTTTATGAAACAATAAGTATCAAAAGATTGACACTAGTTTAAGTCTGATTTCAAAGCGAAATTAATTCCAACGACCACTATTGGATTTAATGGTAAAAATATATTCTAATTTCACTTTAAAACCAATTCAAAAGATAATCTAATCATTTAAATAAATTATATTAAAAAGAGGTTTTGAATTAAAATACAACATTTTACACTGTTCATTTAAAAATGAACTTTATTAGAAAGATACCAAAAATTTACACAAAGTAAATTTTGATGTCCCAATTCTTAAGAAGAGTTTTATTTGGTCCAAAAGGATATATAAGAGTGAAAAAAACTATATTTAATGACGGTTCTCCATCAAAAGGCGATAAGTGAACCTTTAGTGAAAACTAGGGCATATACGCCTAAAATTGAATTCTTTCCGTATTTTATGCCTTTATCTTTTATTGGATAAATGTAAAAACATTTAAAAACATATATAATCATATTCTAGTTATTTCTATCCGTTCACGCCAATACAACGGCTACATGTTAACTACCATTTTAAATAATATTATTTTATTATTAGAGTGCAACGTAAGATTCCCAAGAAACTCGTTGTTGCATGTTGGGTAAGCCATCGAGCATAAAGTCACCTTTTAAGTCATATTAATATTTTATTCAAAAATATGGATAAATATGAAAATGTCATATTCTTTATTTACCTGGGGTGTTGCAATTCATGTGTATGTCAAACTACCATCTCACGAACCGATGTAATTTTTTTCCATAATCTTCTCTCATTGATATTTATGATGATGTATTTTATGTATGTATGTATAATTAATGATATTTAAATAATTTTTGATAAATAATATCATTTATTTTCTTAACTTTCCCTTAACATGAAAATAATAACGTCGTTCGTGCATACAGGTGGATTACCACTGTCACGACCCATCCTCAGGGCCCATGTCGTGACTACCCCAAGCCCGCCTTCTATAGGCTAGGGGATAGAGACTAGTCCCAAAGGAATAAATCCCAATAAATAGGGAAGGAATTGCCTTTATAAAAGTAAAGAAACACAAAAGAGTACGCAAAAGAAGGAAGCACTAAGTAATACTGAATACAAAAGTAAGTGCTGAAAGGAAAGGGGCCAGAAATACAAGCCCAACAGTAAGTATAGTAAAACTATAAAGCTAGTAAAACTGCAGTAAAGTAAAATAGAAACCATTGAGTCATCCTCCAGGAATCCCACCTGATGGGTGGGTACAGATGGCCTCCTCAGTACCTCGGGTCCTGCCGTCCGCTCCGTGTGCGTCTCGCAAAGTGGTCCACCTCCAGGAACCGTCTAGATCCACAAGACTCCAGGTCGATCAGTGATGTCCGTCATCTGCATCGAACACAACGTAGTGCGGGCATAGCCCATGTAGGGGTGAGTATACGATACTCAGTAGGGACCCCGATACCCCCGAAGGTCTCCCATAATCCACGAAGGATAAACCACAGAAGTAAAGATATAATCAAGAAGTATCAACCAACTCTACTTAGGTATATGCCCATACATATGCCTAAGATAACAATCTTTGTTCGGTTCCAACTCTCGAGCCCAAGCACAACCTAGTCCACACAGGATGAAAAGTCAATCACATCAATGATAATGATTGAAAGTCAAGACTCAGCTCACACCAGGTACACACAACATAAAGAGAGTAAGAGATGATTAGTTGTAGCCATAGAATCATCTATCACTGTCGAATGACATATACCTGCAGAAACCTAAAACATAAGTATCTCGTTGTTGTCGAACCAACGAAGGATTCAGTCCAGTCTTGTTGTTGTCGAAACCACATAGGATTCAGTCAAGTCTTGTTGCTGTGGAACCCACGGAGGATTCAGTCCAGTATCATTGCTATCAAACCCACAGAGGATTCCAGTACAGTTTTCATCACTGCTGAACACACGGAGGATTCCAGTATTGTTGTCTTCACTGCCGAACCCGCGGAGGATTCTAGTAAAGTTGTCATCGCTTCTGAACCCACAGAGGATTCTAGTACAGTTGTCATCACTGCCAAACCCACGGAGGATTCCAGTACAGTTGTCATCGCAGTCGCAGTCGCAGGCAGCTCTAGGGTTCCCGCACACAACACGCTTGATTCCAGGAGGGTCCGCTCTTCGACCAAAGGGGTCGATACATCAACTACCACAAAGTTCAGAATTAATGTATCCCGAAGTTCCGTCTCGTCAAAAGGAACCCAACATGACAGACGACGCATCAATTAGACGGCCGGACTGAGAGATATTGGCTTTTTCGTTCCAGGGTCCCGGTTGGAAATACAATTGTTCCAAAGCCCATCATTTTCCAAAGTTGTCCAAAACTCACATTGAGTATCTCAAAAGTACTGTTTCATCTTTAGGGTCCCAATTCCATAGACGACACATCGATTGGACAAGCGATCTTTATGTTATTAACGTTTAAGTAAAAACGGCCCCGACCCGTTAAGCCTAGTAGGCTGGCGGGTCTGCCTAACCTGATTTGGTGGGTCTGACATGGCAGAGGGTTGGACTGTCCTGGTGATGTGCGTGACCCGGCCTGGCCTAAGGGGTAGCGGGCCGACCCGAGAGGGCGCGGCCAGGCCCGGCCGACCGAAGTCGGCCGGTCTTCCTGGTGCGTGTGGCCCACACAGGCGGGCTGCGGTTCCTTTACAGCGGGGCCCTCTTGGCACCGCGGGTCTTCCCAGCCCGACCTGTTCGTCTGCCACGCGGACCACGGAACGCGGGTTGCGGTCTTCCGTAGCGCGGCGCCATGTGGTACAGCGGTTCCACCAGCCCGGCCGGCTTCGGCCGACCGGTTCTTCTTCGGCCGAGCGGCCTGCGGTTGCAGGCCGCGATTCTTCCACACATGGCTGGCGCGTGGTCACCACCTTCGTTCGCCACCACCTCTTCCAATGCGCATCTATCACGAATAAAAATCAGGAAAACATTGGAGGGTCGTCGGGCCGTGTTCGTTCGGCCCCCGCCCTCCACATTAGGAATTATCAATTGGCCGATGTTATTCCAAATAATTTAACACAAATGAGATAATTTATTCACTTATAAATTATATGAATCCCCTTCCTCGAAATAAGGTTCGTTCATAGACGGAGTCGCAGAAGACAAGAATCGCGGTAATATGGCGTCAACTCGTTGACATTGGGGAAGATGGAGCCGAGGATGGCGCATCGTCGGCGTTCCTTGTAGGTGGCTCCTTCTCCTTTGGCATGGCTGAAGATCGAAGGAGATGTTCGTCATTCTTTATCAGTTCTTCATTGGATGGACAATGTTCTTCGTTGAAGAGAGGAACTCATTCTTCTAATTCTCAAGATCTCTCCCAAAATCTTTTCCACACAACGAGTTCCAAAATAACATAATAGATAAGGATATTATTTTATTCACACGTGAATTTTTAATATTAAAACACTTTAATTAATTAATTGGAGGATTCAATTCATTAATTAAAAGTGTTGGCCAAAATTAATGGTAGAGGGGGAGGTCAAGAGATCACAAAATTAAAGGGAGAGTTTTCAAATTAATCAAGGGAAGTTTAAGGGAGTTAAGGGGAGTAATGGGGAGATGAAAGGATTTGGGCATGTTTGGGTCCCACCACACTAAATCCTCTCATGGGAGGTTATGTGGATGTGGACCCCACCTCTAACTCCCCTTGGGAGGAAATAACTAAAATCCATAAATAAAATTGTGTAGTACCAATATTATTTATTTTATTCTAAATCCCCAAATATTAACTCTCAACCCGCATAAAACGAAACTACGGTAAAGGTCCCCTTAAGAGAATATCGGCGATGCGAGTTAATCAGTGTCCTCAGATTTCAATTCCGAGCACCAGTTCAAAAGATAGAAAAACCTGCATGTATGTTTACTGAATGTACCCGAACAAAACTTCTGAAATTGATTCCGGGCACACCTGTCCTCGGAATCAAGTGCTGTCCGAAACCGCAGACTCGTAAAATTCCAAAGTATTTTAGAAATTTTTTTCCTTGAAATTTTTGGGTCTTTACATTACTCCCACCTCAGGGCTCTATGTCCCCGTAAAGCTACAACATACCCTAGGGAAACAAAAGAGGGTACTGAGCATGCATCTGAGCCTCTCGTTTCCATGTGCTCTCCTAGAGGTTCCCGTGTTGCCTGCGTATGCACACCAGAGGAATCAAATGTCCACATAGGACCCATTCATGTCGATCCCCGATCTCCACCGGGACCTCCGTGAATGTCGCCCAGTCATCGATGTCCAGCTCCCCGTGGTCGATGATGTTTGTCGGGTCATGCACATATCTGCTCAGCTGAGATACGTGGAAGACTTCATGCACCCAGTGCAACTAAGGTGGAAGGGCCAGGTAGTAAGCCACCTCGCCTACTCTGTTGAGGACCTGAAAAGGTCTGATGAAATATGGGGATAACTTGCCGCCCCGACCAAATCTCCATAGACCCCGTTGAGGTGAGACCCATAGGAAGACGTGGTTACCATCCTCGAACTCCAGTGGTCTCTATATACTATCAGCATAAGACTTATGTCTTCTCTTTGCAGTCTTCATCCACTCCTGGATGATCTACACCTTCTCCGTCATAGCCTGAACCATGTCTGGTCCTACAAGTGATGACTCTCCTAGGTCAGTCCAGCACAGAGGTGATCTGCATGGTCGGTCGTACAGTGCCTTGTAAGGCGACATCCTGATTGTGGAGTGGTAGCTGTTGTTGTACGCAAACTCCACAAAGGGTAGGTGATCCTCCTAGCTATGACCAAAGTCAAAGGTACATACACGGAGCATGTCCTTGAGAGTCTGAATGGTCGTCTCAATCTGGCCTTCCTTCTGAGGATGGAAGGCGGTGCTCAGACGTAGCTGCATCCCAAAAGCCTCCTGCAACCCCTTCCATAGCCGGGAAGTGAAATGAGCATCACGATAGGAAATGATAGACGATGGAACACCACGAAGCCATACGATCTTCTGAATGTAGAGGTGTCCCAATCTCTCTACTGAGCCCTGATCTATGATCATTAGGAAGTGGGCCGACTTGGTGAGTCGGTCTACAATCACCCAGATAGAGTCGTGTCCTCGGGATGTACGTGGGATACCCATTACAAAATCCATAGATATTCCATCCCACATCCACTCTGGGACCTCTAAGGGCTGTACAAAGCCTGCTGGTACCTGGTGCTCCACCTTCAATTGCTGAAATTTGAGGCATCGTGAAACGAACTCTGCTACAGCCTTCTTCATACCCGTCCACCAGTGCTGTCGTTTGAGGTCCTAGTACATCTTCACCACTCTTGGATGTACCGCTAGAGGAGAAATGTGAATCTCCCTCGGTACCTCCTCCTGAAGTGAAACTGGTACCATGGTACGTCCCATGAAGAGGATGACGTGCTCCCCTCCATAAAAAATTCCATAAGGTGCCTGCCCTGAGGATATCTGAGCACGTAGCATCTCACAGTCAACATCCCCACACTGTGCCTCCCTATCCTACTGAATAAGTGGAGGAGTGACTGTGAGAGACTGAATAAAATCTGCACTATCAATATCCACAAAGGATATATGCAATGCGGCTAACTGCTTTGTCACCTCTCTCAACATCTGAATGCCCAATCTCTTGCGGAGAGCATCAGCTAAAATGTTCCCTTTCCCAAGAGTGTAGACTATCTCAAAGTCATTGATCTGGAGGAACTCGAGCCAATTTCACCGTCTCAGGTTCAGGTCCTTCTACGAGAAGACACACCTGAGACTTTTGATATTAGAGTAAACCGTAAACCGTTAACTCAAAAAACTATCGATGTGTCTAACCATTGTAAAGATATTGACTACACCCTTTTTCGCTTACGTCCTACAAGAGCTGCTAAGATTTATACCTTGCTGAAAAGTGAAATCTAGTCTCATCCCCTGGATGAACCACGTTCTTTTCCTAATAAAGTCGATCCTGACATGAACATTACTATTTCATTCCATGGATGACATCGTAAGGCCTCGATGCTACTACCAAGAGATCCAACCCTTACACTCACCTCCAAGGGTCGAGTCACACTGTAGGCAGTAGTGTGTGGTCACTGGGTCTCCTCCAGTAGAAATCTCGAAATTGAGGGTCAATGAAATGGTTTTAACCGGAACCTCTCAGTATCAACCACATAAAAAAGGCAGGGAAGGAAATGTCACAAGAACTAGTGTCTTTTATTACTGCAGCTCAAAGTAAAAATACAAAAAACATCCAAATAAAATGACATCAACGAAACTAAAAGCATCATAAACAATGGCCTCCAAGTCTAGAGCTAGTCCCGCTCCTGTCCACAAGCTGCTCGACCAGCTCCTCTGCCACGTCTTCCTGCTGCTCATCTGTAGGACGGGTCGGGCAGTCTCGAGCCAAGTGACCCTGCTCGCCTCATGCATCGCACTGCCTACTCCTTGTATGGATGGAACTAATTCGTGTACCCCGAACAACCATACCTGTATCCTAGGGTCGCCCACCTGTTGGCCGAGCCCGCTTGGACTTCTATGTCGTCTGTCTACTGTCGGCTGCAGAAGACTCCACTATGGTCAGAAATTCAAGCATCTAGATCAGTAGCTCCTGATCCCGCACAGATCGTAGTGTTTCTGGTACAAACTCTTCCCCAAAAAGACCCTCGAAGTCTCCCCAAATGAGAGTCGCCTCATCGTAAAACTAGAGCATCAGACTCCACAACCTCTTAGATTCTACCTGAAAGAGACTAATAGCTATGTACACCATCAAGTCAGCGGGTGTCCCAACTGTGTGGAAAACTCATGCTACAACCTCCAGCCAGCACCCGACTGTCTGAAAATCTTCCTCGCCTCGAAACTTCGGAGGCCTCTGTCGCTGGAACTCATGCAACACACTCAGGCGGTGTGCACTCTCTACTATTGGAGCAGGTGGTATCAGTGGTCCAATAGGTAGAGGTGCCTATGGTACATTCACTATGATGGGGCCCTGCACCGAGGCCTTGTCGCTCGGTGAGATACCATCTCATACGTAACACAGAACCCTAGCTGGCTGCCTTCATGGGGCCATTCTGAAAATAAACAGGTGCACCGTGGTCAAAATAGTATACCTGGTGTGCTGAATCAAAGTAATCACAATGAAAACTTTTGAAACACAAATGCAATCAGTGTTTTCATGCACTGAGTCAGAAATCATAGGTCAGGGTCCTGGTGTATGGATACGTCGGCCGCTACACCAACATTAGACTGCCAGGACTGAAAACCATACTCAATACTCTTAACACTATTGCTTCATAGAAAATAATAATCAGATTCTTGAGTTCTGTAGTAGAATTGACTGCTCTGATACCAATTTGTCACGACCCATCCTCAGGGCCCATACCGTGACTACCCCAAGCCCGCCTTCTATAGGCCAGGGGCTGGCGACTAGCACCAAAGGCGTAAATCCCGATAAAAAAGGAAGGCATTTCCTTTATAAAAGTAAAGAAACAAAACAGAGTACAAAACAAAAGCAAGAACAAAGTAATACTAAATACAAAAGTAAGTGATGAAATGAAAGGGGCCAGAAATACAAGCCCAATAGTAAGTACAATACAACTGAAAAGCTAGTACAACTGCAGTAAAGTAAAAAAATCAACCACTGACTCATACTTCGGGAATCACACCTGAAGGGTGGGTACAGATGGCCTCCTCAGCACCTCGGGTCCACTTTTCTGCTCCGTGTACATCTCGCCAAGTGGTCCACCTCCGGGTACCATCCATATGCACAAGCCTTCACCTCGATTAGTGCTATCCGTCATTTTCATCCAACAAAATACAGTGCGGGCATTTCCCATTCAGGGGTGAGTATACGATACTCAGAAGGGACCCCGAGACCCCTGAAGGTCTCCGAAAATCCACGAAGGATAAACCACAAAAGGAAAGATACAACCACGAAGTATCAACCAACTCTACTTAGGTATATGCCCATACATTTACCTAAGTTAACAATCTCAGTTCGGCTCCAACTCTCGAGCCCATGTAAAACACAGTCCACATAGGAAGAAAAGTTAATCACATCGATGACAATGATCGAAAGTCAAGACTCAGCACACACCAGGTATACACAACTTCGAGAGAGTAAGAGATGATTAGTTGTAGCCACAGAATCATCTATCACTGTCGAACGACAGATACCCGCAGAAACCTAAAACAACAATATCTCGTTGCTGTCGAACCCTCAGAGGATTCAGTCCAGTCTCGTTGCTGTTGAACCCATGGAAGATTCAGTCCAGTCACGTTGCTCTCATACCCACGGAGGATTCAGTCCAGTCTCATTGCTGTCGAAACCATGGAGGATTCGGTCCTGTCTCGTTGCTGTCGAACCCACAGATGATTTCAGTATAGTTGTCATCAGTGTCTAACCCATGGAGGATTCTAGTACAGTTGTCGTCGCTGCCGAACCCACAGAGGATTCCAGTACATTTTTCTTCCCTTCCGAACCCACAGAGGATTCCAGTACAGTTGTCGTCACTACCGAACCAACCGAGGATTCCAGTACAATTGTCGTCGCAGTCGAAGTCATAGTCGCAGCCAGCTCTAGGGTTCCCGCACACAACACACTCGATTCCAGGAGGGTCCGCTCCTCGAGCAAAGGGATCGATAAATCAACTATCATTAAGTTCAGAGTTGATGTGTCCCGAAGTTCCTTCTTGACAAAAGGAACCCAACGCGACAGACAGCGCGTCAATCAAACGCCCGGTCTGAGAGATATTGGCTTTTTCGTTCTCGGGGCCCGGTTGGAAATACGCTCGTTCCAAACCCGGCCCTTTTCAAAATCTGACCAAAACTCACTTCATGTATCGCAAAAAGACCGCTTCATCGTGAGGGTCCCAAGTCCGCATACGGAGCGTCGATCATACACGCGGTCTTCAAGTTATTCACGTTTAAGTGAAATTTGGCCCGGCCCGTTAAGACCAGTAGGCTGGCGGGTCGGCCCGACCTGATTTGGCGGGTCCGACATGACAGAGGGTCAGACCGTCTTGGTGAAGTGCGCGACCTGGCCCGGTTGGGCGCGACACGGCCCGAGGGGGTGTGGCGCAGCCCGACGGGCCGTGGCTCGGCACAGATGGCCGAGCGCTGCGGGGGGGGGGGGGGGGGGGTCTCCCGAACCGGCGCCACCGCCCTCTTGTCTGGCCGATAGAATCCCGCCAATCTTCCTGGCGTGAGCGGCCCACATAGGCAGGCCGCAGTTCCTTCAGTGCGGCGCCCTCCTGGCGCCGCGGGTCTTCCCAGCCCGGCCGGTTCGTCCGCAGAGCGGCCTGCGGAACGCGGGCCACGGTCTTCCGCAGCGCGACACTATGGGGCGCCACAGTTCCACCAGCCCGACTGGCTTTACCCGACCAGTTCTTCTTCGGCCGAGGAGCCCACGGTTGTGAGCCGCAGTTCTTCCGCACGTGGCCGGTGCACGACCGCTGCCTTTATTCATCGCCGCCTCTTACAAAGTGCCTCTATCGCGAATAAAAATCAGGAAAACATCGGAGGGTCGTTGGACCATGTTCGTTCGGCCCACACCCTCCACGTTAGGCAATATCAATTGGCCGAAGTTATTCCAAATAATTCAACACGAATGAGATAATTTATTCACATATAAATTATACGAAACCCCTACCTCAAAATAAGGGTCGTTCATAGACAGAGTTGCAGAAGACAAGCGTCGCGTTAAGACGACATAAAATCGTTCATGATGGGTAAGAGGGAGCTGAGGATGGCGCATCGTTGGTGTTCCTTGCGGGTGGATCCTTCTCCTTTGGCTTGGACGAAGATCGAAGGAGATGTTCATCATTCTTCAGCGGTTCTTAGTTGGAAGGACGGTGTTCTTCCTTGAAGAGAGGAACTCATTATTCTAATTCTCAAGAGCTCTCCCAAAATCCTCTCAACACAACGAGTGCCAAAATTAAATAATAGATAAGGATATTATTTTATTCACACACGTATTTTTAAAATTCAAACACATTAATTAATTAATTGGAGGATTCAATTCATTAATTAAAATTGTTGGAAAAAATTAATGAGAGAGGGGGAGGCAAAGAGATAGAAAAATTAATGGGAGAGTTTTCAAATTAATCAAGGGGGGTTTAATGGAGTTAAGGGTAGTTATGGGGAGATGAAAGGTTTAGGGCACGTGTGGGTACCACCACACTAAATCCTCTCATGGGAGGTTATGTGGGTGTGGGCCCCACCTCTAACTCCCCTTGGGAGGAAATAACTAACATCCATAAATAAAATTGCGTACTACAAATTTTATTTATTTTATTCTAAATCCCCAAATATTAACTCTCACCCCACAGAAAACGAAACTTCGGTAAAGGTCCCCTTAAGCGAATATCGGCGCTGCGAGTTCATCGATGTCCTCAGATTTCAATTCCGAGCACTGGTTCAAAAGATAGAAAAACCCACATGTACGTTTACTGAACGTACCCGAACAAAACTTCAGAAATTGATTCCGGGCACACCGGGCCTCAGAATCAATTTCCATCTGAAACCGTAGACTCGTAAAATTCCAAAGTATTTATGAAAACATTTTCCCTGAAATTTCCGGGTCTTTACAACCACCACTAGGAAGTGATGTGATTCATTTTGCATCACCGTATTAGGAATGGTATATATAATTATATTTAAAGAAAAAAATTGAATTTTTCGTATAATTACTATTCAATAACGAATAAATAATTGTTACCCTTCTTACAACATGATCTATGAAAAAAATTAAAATGTTACTGATGCATATGTGCGACATACCATATCCGTGACTTTAACATGATTCCTTTTTCATAACATTCATTCATTGGTTTTTAAAAATTTTAATTTATATATACAAATTAATATTATTTCATGACTGCTATTCTAGAGACGATTTATTATTGATCACATTGACAATTGTCATCCCACAAATGACATTTTTGAAACATAATTCATTTATCACCCAAACATAAAACATGAATTTATGTAGTTTTATAAAAAATGACAATAAAAAATAAATAAATTGAATAATAAAATTGAAAAAATATTCATAATCAAGTAAATAATTCACCTAATTTTATAATTCAATAATACCATGAACATATGTGATGAGTTAGAATCAAGGTGAGGTACTTCTTTTTAAAAAACCATCTTCTAATAATTCCATTCAAAATATTTTTCATCCATTCCCAAGATCTATAAAATTGATGAAGAAACTTTTTATTTAAAATTAAATATAATATAGAGTTTATATTTTACTATATTTAAAATTACATTAATTTTATTTAATAGTAATTATTTATGGATTTACATAAAGAACAATTTACTTTAAGAACCTCGTATTAAATTCTTAAATGTTTTATTTTCAACATTATTCTCTTCCATGTAAATATTCATAAATAATTTTTATTAATGTATTTATGCAAAAATTAGTGAATTACAAATAGAATATTATTTCAACATATAATTTCATTCAAATTTTTTCAAAATTGAATATTTTGACATATTTTATAAGGAAAGATTTTATATTATTTATATAAAATGTAATGTTTTGTTGTAATGTATATAGTGTCAGTGGTTTTTACCACTACCATAATAGTTACCTAATGTTTGTAATCCTTTATAATCTTCTATTTTTTATTCAATAAAAACAGTTATTCATAATTTTTATTATTTATAAAAAAATAAATGGAATGGATATTTTGAAATCTGGAAACATTATGAATAAGGGTGTATGTTATCTCTCTAAATCAAAATTTTCTTTATGTTATTACCATTATCTCTATAAAGAAATATTTTAAAATCTTTTATGATTTTGAATTTTTTCAAATTAGGTTTATATATCTCTCACATGTAAACCTAGTTTTTTTCCCTTCCATTGAGGGCTGATACAGTCCATATGATTATTTTTTAAATTACCTTTTTATGAAATTTATTTTGATACTAATATAAGGAAATATTATAGAACTTATATAATTTTCATGGTTAATTTTTATATTTATTACATATTTTTGATTTCATTTTTATGGAAAACATAAGCATAAACATCTAATGATAGGTTTACCCTGATAGAACTTTAATTCAAAGGGTAATGTTTATCACTGTAGAGAAATTTATATGGGATTTGGGAGTAAACAAAATCCTACATGGAATATTTTCCATCATGTGATGCAGTGTTACATCACAAAATTTTTATTAATGGAAATTCCTCTTGATCAAATTAAATTTAATATTATGTAAAATGGTTATATACCATATTCACTTATTTGGTTTTATGTTTTTAGATATCAAAATACCATTGATAATAAAGACATTGAATAGTGACAACATTATTAGTATAAATATAGGTATTTATCAAATCAAATATACTCCGAAAAAGGAAGAGATGACCTTCTCCATTTGAATTTCTCCGTACGAACCCCATTTTTCAGAGCTCAGAAAGGTGGTGGCATCATTTGGATTCTTTATTGATGATGTCCAAGATGAGCTTCAACACATTAAGTATGAATGGAACTGACTATGGGAGAAGTGGAAGTAAATAGAGATTACACCCCAAGAAATTTCATATTTTAAAAAAATATTTTTAAAAAATTATGTTTAATTAAATATAAATGAGCATATATTTTTTTATGAATATAATGGTAATTTTTATTTTGGTTTGAAAGATGATTTTGTCAAAACCCGTGATTTTTTTATAAATATTAGTTTTCATTTTAAATGTAAATGTTCACATATTGTGAATATTATATAGATAAAATCAATATTATTTTTGTAATTGGGATGTTGAAATTATCCAATGGTGAATTTTTCATAATTTTATGAGACAGTTGGATTTTTGGGTAATCATTAAATATTGTTTAATTATATAATGTGTTTTATGGCATCATAATGACCAATAGTGATATTATAAATTACTATAATATGGTTTTTAGAACAATATATGTTTTAAGATTAAAATAATATTGTTTTATATTGGTTTGATTAATTTTATGGTGCCTTTATGGACCCTCCAAGACTAATAAATCATTTTAACTTTTAAAATTATTTCATTAATAGTGTGACTCACCTCCATATATGATAGCCTATTATTTTAAGAAAATTTTCCATTTTCCATATAAAATAATTTTTTCCTCTCCCATTCACAAAAACCATTGGCAAAAATCATGGAGTGGTTTTTGGTTTTGATTATTTTAATGTGTGGTGTCCAAAAACTAAATAATAAATACTTCCCTCTCTTTTCCAATATAAACCCACAAAACCCCCACTTTTATTCACTAAAAACCATTGTATCGTTTCCATACTCTACCCAAATTTCTCTATTATCCACCCTAGGAGACCCATGCTCCCAAGAATCCTCTATGAAGCCTCTCCCAATCCATTGGATCACACTTCCTTGTAAGTGATTTCTTCCACTCTCATTTTTGTATATGTTTCTTTATGTAGATATACTCTTGTGTTTTCAATTACAAATGATGTGGTATGATTTCTCACCACCACCATACATCCATCTTTATGTATAAATAAATATATACCCTTTTATCTATCATTATTTCCTCCCATGTACACATGTTTCCATGCCAAAATTCCATAAGGGATTTCTCTCTCCTCATTAACATTCATGTCGTTAATTTTTATTATGAATCTAAATTCTATTAAAAATGTTGGAATATGTATCTATATGACCCAATTAATTTCCATTTCATGTACATACTATGAGAAACAACTTTATATATCATCAACTATTTTTATGAATTATTATGTCATGACATTATGCTTCCAAAATTGCACCATGATTTTCCAAGACAATTTCATTATGTAGTGAATACCATGCCCACATCTCAATATAGGGTATTGAACTTTATGAACAATTACTTATTAATTATAGAGTGTCAGGTGTGAATTCCACATTCCTTTATCATGGAATAAATGGTTATCTTTAATTAATCCCTATTATATGATCCATGTGGCACACTTATGCATGAAATTAAATTATTAAGAAGGGTGTTCCTGGTAGCGCTCCAATGCATTGGGTAAAGATTAGTATCATTATACGTCAAGTGAAATGATGGATTACTCATTTTAATTCATGTATAATGAGGGTTTACTTATTATACTTGTGCAATGAACATTGTCCCATGCTAATATCATGTTAAATTTTGATGCCACAATTTCATGTTACGGTAAGCATGTTATATCATGACTTTATTTTCAGGTTTCTCTTATGATACATTGATATGCCTATTTCCTTACATATTCTGTATTATTCCTGTTTTTCTATTTTTACTCTGTTATTGGGCTTTATAGCTCACCCTATTTTATTCATATCCTCAGGTTGTCCCATACAATTTTATGTACAAAGGAATGTGTGTGTTTAGGTAAAAAATGTTTTCAATAAAGATTTTTATTTCATGTTTATGTTTTTATGTAATGTTATATTCCCCAAAGAAACTAGACCTATCATTATTCTATGTTGTATGAAGTTATTATTTATGTAAAAAAATTATTTTTAAATGTGAAATTAAGAGAAGGGTTATTATTGTCAGTATCAGTTGATAGGTTTAGTTATTTTTGAGATTAGGATTAGATACCCTAGTGAAAGCCTTAGTGATAAGACTATGTATAATAAAAAATATCTCCAAATTATGGAAAGTATTGAGTATGTTTGTTATCAAGAAAATACATCCATGTCTGGATATGAGTTGGTAGAGGTGGCTCTGGAACATATGTGTCTAGGGATAAAACCCAAAAACACTGCTTTGATCTAGAATTGAATGGGAACCGGTACAAACAAAATGCGCCTTGCTGCACACTTGGTTACGAAACTCCTAGGGGATATGTTTTGTTAAATTCATAAGCTTATTATGAATGATTATTAAAGGATTTATGAAAAGGCCCCTAAGAATATCTGTTGGGATGTAGATAATGGATAGCAAAAATTTATAAGTTAAGGAAATAAAGGTAATTTATTAGTTATCCATTTTTCATTGAATTCCACTTTATGTGTTACCCCTAACTTTCCTTTAATTCCAGCAAATGGTTGGTAAATAGAGGAATCATGCTAACAACCAATGCGAAGAATAATGTGATGAATATTATAATGAGATTTCCAGTTCAATGAGAGTGGGAATATCAACCTTTATCAGGATACTCTATCGGTTAAGTCATGTTTTGAAAAGAAAATTTTGGTCTAGATGAACGTTTGACCCCCCTTAAAAAACACAAGCCATAATTGAGATATTCATGAGACAAATGCCTCATACTTTTAATTGATCATCTGATCCCTCATTCATCGAAAAATGGATCAAATCCTTTGAAAATATATTCTCCATCCTTCAATTTTCTGAACAAGAGATGTGTAACACCCCGAGCTTCCACGATACGCTTCTCATTCAATAATGCAATAGCTTGCATTGTACGCAACTTCGAGTTCTAAAACACCGCGACTAATCAAAGTAGCCGTTATGAATAGTAATAACCACTTTTTAAAATTATAGAAATTTTATATTTCAGAATGGACTTCATTTTTGTATTCGTAATATCGAAATTAGCCTATGTTGAATTTTTGGTATTTTTCTGAGAACTTCTAATTTTTTATGAATAGTGAAAATTACTTAAAAACAACTTTTTTAATCAAAATAATTTATAGTGATAAATTATACTGTTTAGTGGTTTTAAAGTATAATTAGAATATATTTTTACCATTTTATCCAATGGTGGTCATTATAATTAATTTAACATTGAAATTGGACATAAACAATTGCCAATCTTTTGATATAAACTGTTTCTTAAAAACACGCTATTTGTTGTAACAGCGGGAATTAATTATAAAATTAATTAATGAAAATTATATGTTTGGAATTTTGTAAAATAGACATCATTTTTGAATTCGGAATATTAATTATAGCTTAGGGTGAAGTTTTGGCCTTATTCTGAAAAACTTCAATTTTTGATGAATAGTGAAACCACTAAGTGGTTGTTAAAAACTGATTTTTCGTTAAAATGAAATATTACCACTTCTGTGATTTGATTTTCAAAAATCCGACATACATGGTTGTCATTAAGAAGTAAAATGTTGTTCAATGAGATTAAAATAATTTTTTGGTGAATAGTAACTTTTAAGTTCTTAATCGCGATTAGATGTAATTAGTGTAGTTTAAGGTAAAAATAATGTTTTAATAATATGATATGAGATTGACACTTGTCCTACTCCTATTGGATGAGTCATGGCCGACCAAGACAATCCATGGGTCAACTTGGGGACCCCATGGAGCCACTTTAGTTAGAAAATGACATAAATACCTTTTATTTAATGTTAAAGTAAAAAATGACAAAAACATGAGTTGTTTTACTAAAACAGTTTTTATGTGGGGTTACACAAGTCCACAATTTGATTATAAATATTCATTAGAAATCTAAAATTATTTACTACATCATAGTATTTTTTTTATAATTTTTAGACATTAAATAAATTAAATTATTTATGACATCATTATGATGCAACGATGACCTCATTATTTAATGATTTTAATAAAATGAAAAGATAATGTAAAATCCAAGGCTTAAACTTGTCCAAAGACTATTGGATGGGTAGATTTCTAACCCTTATCACCTTATCCACGAATTATATAAGTGTGGGACCTTTAGAATCCGAAAATCATTGTGTAATAATGTAACATTTCAATCTTTCCAAAAGAGCCCCTCCTCTCCACTTATAAAAGGCCCCCACCTCTCCCACCTCATTTACACTTTCAAGCCATTTGGCTCGGCCAAACTCTGCCCAAATACTCTCCCAACTTCCCCCTCTTACTCCTAGAAGCCTCACTTTGGGAAGAACTCTTTCCAAGGAAGCCTTTGGCTCAAATCAAAAAGAGTTACCCGATTTTGAGGTAATGTCTTCTCTAATGTTGTTTTGTTTCATTTTTCTTCTGCAACCCCCTAAACTCTTTTTATTCATTTCTTTTGTAACAAAACCAGTATCCTCAATACACTAGTATGTTGTTATACGAAGGATTCGAGATACACTTACACACACTTACATCTAATGGTTAAAGAACATACGGTTTCTGTGGATGGCGAATTTCTGCCTCACGAAATGATGATTGTTCAACACTCATATAACACCTTCAAAGGTGGACATTAAGATGTCACTATTTTTATATATGATATATAATATGTTTATGTTTTACTTATGCTTCTGTATTTCTCATTTATGGCATACTTTATGATTTCCATTATGGGTAAACGCGATAATTTCATTTTAGGAAGTGCGGACTACCGCCCCCTCAAATTGATTTGAATCGTTAATGCCATATGTGGGATGTATAAAGGATGGAGTAAATGGTATTATACACTATATTATACTGGAATTATATTATAAATTTATATCATTATGATTTCATTCCATTAAATACGAAATAGAAATGAAAGTAGCGTTCATGCGTACGTACGGCTTACCGTCTCCATGAACGGTGCATTTCATTTCTTACCTCTAAATGTTACGTGACATTATGAATGAATGTATATAATGTATATATATGATATATATGATATCTACATCATGAATATAATTCTGGATATAATGGATATTTCACCACATGAACAACATGTAATTATAAGAAGTTTATTTTTGACTCAAGTACCAAAGATCGACAAAACGACCGTTATTAACTTAAATAATTAAATAATGTTCATAACATGGTAATAAGTGATATAAATGGAATAATGAACATGAAAAAGGTTATTAAGTAAATATAAATTAACTCTAGTTTATTATTCAGGAGGTTAAAGAACGGTCGAGTCAGGACAAGATGCAAGGTAATGGAATTTCTTAACCCAACTTCCATTCTTTGGGTTAATCTCCTACTTTCAAATTATGTCATGATATTATTATGTCCTATATTGTATTTGTACATTATTTATGTGTACTTATAGTTAATACACATTATATATGTACTTTATTTAAAAAAGTTATCTTTTTAAGGACTTCGTCTCAATCCCCTTTCATTGAGGCATATTTGGTTTTATACACAACTTTCTTTTATACGGTGTATAAACCCCTTTGACTTTTACATTTATTCAAAAGGAATCTTTTTTATACGAAGCATTTTACTAAACGACAAAAGGGAATGTTTTTCTTTCCGTACTTATGCGGCGACAACGACTTCTCCGCCGCCGTGACCATTATTTGAGATTCAGCTTCCTCTACAAGACATCATTTTTTTAATGAAAAATAAATACAAAGTTTTAACTTTCTTTTATTTTGGTATTGAAAATGGTTTTGAAAGCATTTTTATTATATCAATGTGTTGTATTTATATCTTGTGATTGAAATGTGGAAATGTTATGTTTCCTTTATGCATGTTTTATGTGATACGATTATGTTATGGTTTATGATATGTTTAAACCTATTCATATGAGGAATGCATTGGACTTAATAAGTGACGGGTGGAGCCCGCTATAGCTCCTCGATGCATCGGCAGGTCTCATGAGACAAACTAGTGTCTTGGCACGAGGCCTTGACAAAATTTTATTTGTGGTCTTGGCACGAGGCCTTGGCTACGTGGTTATGATAGTCTGGCATTATGCATTCCATCATTATGAAAATGGTTATTGATGTTGCATGGGATTATTCGATTAGTAGAATATCCATGTGAGTAAGTAAATGGCATTATCTCATTTTATTTTTTCCATATTATGCTAAAGTTCAAGTTTAAAAAGGATTTTGTTTTAGTTATACATTGCCTTAAATGTTAATGATTATTTATGAAAGCTTCCGCAATATTGTTATCCTTACTAAGCATCTGAGCTCACCCCTTTCAATGTTTTAATGTTTTCCAGGATGTGAAGAAGTATTTTATGAATGACCTGCATGGATAGTCAGAAGAGGATAGAAGTGTGGACTATGGAGACTATGTTATTATAGTTTTTCACTTTGTGATGTAATGTAACATTTATGAATGTATCTAGTGATTCCAAGGCTACTAAACTAATCGGTCTTTCGAGACTTGATCTTTTGTGATCATGCCAATGTTACGAAGTAACGCACCGACTCTGGGTAGCTGGGGTCGGGGCGTTACAGTTGGTATCAGAGGCAGTTTAGTACTAACCTTGGAAGCTAGATTTAGATAAACTCTTATTAGAGCACATATCCCAAAGATAGACTTTGAGGATTAGTATAGAAGAACTTCCTAGAATTTTGGTATTATAGAGATGTTATGAGTTTTCCGAGAAATACATCCCTGTCTGGATACGAGCAGGTAGAGGCGGCTCTGGAACAGATGTACCTAGGGGTAAAACCCGAAAACACCGCTTTGAGCTAGACTCGAACGGGAACTGGTGCACGACAACGGGCCTTGCTGCACTCTTGGTTACGACACTCCTGGGGGATATGCTTAGGATAATTCTCATTTTCTTTATAAACCACTATGAGCGGTTATGAGTATATACTTCCTCAATGAAAACCTTTTTATGATTATGGATTATATCCATAAATAGTTCAATTTATGTTAAGTATTTTATAAGTATGGAATTATGTATTTTGATTCATAAACTAATCTAGTTTATGCCATTGTATAGAAATTGCGCCTAGTGGAAGGAATGGAAACTGTATCAATGCACGAACTCCGTGTAGGGATTGCCCTCCTGCTCAAGATAATTATTGTGGATCTGGAGAAAAAACTGGTGCTGATCAACTTATTACCATACTGGGACAACTCACTCAGGTTATGTATAATAACCTTACTCGTATGGAGCACCCTGATCCCCAACGTGGAGGATCAATGTTAGACCGCTTCATGAGGCAACAACCACCAACATTTAATGGGGGTACAAATCCATTAGTAGCTGAGCAATGGATAAACTCCTTATAGAAAATATTCCATGCCTTGGGGAGTAGCGAAAGGGAGAAGGTTGTCATGGCAGTTTACCGCCTCACTGGAGATGCCGATCAGTGGTGGTCGCTGATTCAAAACACAAAGGAAGATGATGACGTATCGAATATGGAATGGAGGGAGTTCAAAGAGATTTTCTTAGAAAAATACTTTCCTCGTGACCATCGAGCAGATATGGAAAGGCAATTTCTGAGTTTGAGGCAGAAGGAGGATGAGAATGTCGCAAAGTATGAGGCTAACTTTACAAGGTTAGCGAGGCATGCTTCCGATTATATACGTAACCCAAGGAGTAAGATTGATCGTTTCTTTGATGGGTTAAAACCATTTCTCCGTCGAGCTTTAGTATCACAATCCTTCTCATCATACGAAGATATTGTCTCATGTGCTATCAAGACAGAAAAGGAATTCGCTAAGTCTTATGACAACAAAGTAAAGCAAGAGAAGAAGAGAACGGGGGAACAAGAGACAGATAAAGGGAAAAAGGGAAAGAAGGATTTTCCATTATGTGATAATTGTGGGAAGAATCACCCTGGTACGTGCCTAAAAGGAATGGGAGTTTGTTATAAATGTGGAGAAAAGGGTCACCAGGCTCGTGATTGCAAGGGAAAGAAAGAGACTGTCAAAGTTGAATGCTACAATTGTAGGGAAATGGGGCATTATGCAAATGAATGTCCTAAGCGTCAAGGAAACTTACCTCAGAAAAGGCCAAGGGATCAAGGCCAATCTTATGCTGTGACTACAGTTGAAGCGGAATAATTAATGTATTGGTGCTTTTGGACTCAAGGATTATATTCTGGTTATAAGAATAATGTGATATATATAAAGATTGTACTGCAGTACTTTTTGATTAAGGTAATATGATTAAGGTAATCATATTTTTAGTATGTGACAATAAGAGAATCTTTTCTTTGTTTGGGGAATCTGATGTTACAATTGATTTTGGAATTTAGAGACCTTTTAGAGAAAGTCTGGACAGAGGTATTTTGGATAACTATTAAGGTTGGAATGGATTAAGTTGAACCATGGATAGTATTGTTTAAGGTTAACGCATTTATGAAGATTATTTTTGGAATATTATGATACTATAGTTTTAGGAAAAGGACAACCTCCAGGGTGGGGCATAACCCGTCGCGTCGGACAAAGCTACAGGAATCGAACCCACAACCATAGTGCGACAGGCCTTTATTTCCTACCACTAGCCTACAGGAAGTCCCTGGTTATTACAAAATAATTTTACTAATCTAAATGGTATGTGTTAATATTTGGAACCTTATACAATTAGGATAAGTATAATATTTTTGAGTTCTATATCTTTTTGAGTGAAAGATGAGTTGAAGGTTGAAACTCTAATTGTCAAGAATGAATATATATATATATACCTATCTCTTATTAAATGAATAAATTAATTCTTAAACTTTAGTAAAGAGTTATTAAAACAAAAAAAACAGTGTTATCCTAATACCTTATGTCTTTTTGAACTGATGATATTTCAAATCAACATAGATTGAAGGCTTTGAGGCCCTCAATTTGACAGTTGATTGTGATTGATGACCTCAATCACTCCCTACAAATATTTACGTTTTTCCTCCAATTATATGTCTCTAATTTCCACCAAAGTTCTCCTTATCGAGATCATAGTTTGGTGGTGACTTTCTTATTTCTATTTCCCCCTTATTAAGACTAAATTTTATTAACCTTATTTCCGATGTGGGCTTTCCACAAAGGTATTTTCTATTTTCAACCTTTTATTTTCAAAGAAAAATTTCAAATTGCGAGGACGCAATTTATTGAAGGAGGGAAGAATGTAACACCCCGAGCTTCCACGATACGCTTCTCATTCAATAATGCAATAGCTTGCATTGTACGCAACTTCGAGTTCTAAAACACCGCGACTAATCAAAGTCGCCGTTATGAATAGTAATAACCACTTTTTAAAATTATAGAAATTTTATATTTCAGAATGGACTTCATTTTTGTATTCGTAATATCGAAATTAGCCTATGTTGAATTTTTGGTATTTTTCTGAGAACTTCTAATTTTTTATGAATAGTGAAAATTACTTAAAAACAACTTTTTTAATCAAAATAATTTATAGTGATAAATTATACTGTTTAGTGGTTTTAAAGTATAATTAGAATATATTTTTACCATTTTATCCAATGGTGGCCATTAGAATTAATTTAACATTGAAATTGGACACAAACAATTGCCAATCTTTTGATATAAACTGTTTCTTAAAAACACGCTATTTGTTGTAACAGCGGGAATTAATTATAAAATTAATTAATGAAACTTATATGTTTTGAATTTTGTAAAATAGACATCATTTTTGAATTCGGAATATCAATTATAGCTTAGGGTGAAGTTTTGGCCTTATTCTGAAAAACTTCAATTTTTGATGAATAGTGAAACCACTAAGTGGTTGTTAAAAAATGATTTTTCGTTAAAATGAAATATTACCACTTCTGTGATTTGATTTTCAAAAATACGACATACATGATTGTCATTAAGAAGTAAAATGTGGTTCAATGAGATTAAAATAATTTTTTGGTGAATAGTAACTTTTAACTTCTTAATCGCGATTAGAGGTAATTAGTGTAGTTTAAGGTAAAAATAATGTTTTAATAATATGATATGAGCTTGAAACTTGTCCTACTCCTATTGGATGAGTCATGGCCGACCAAGACAATCCATGGGTCAACTTGGGGACCCCATGGAGCCACTTTAGTTAGAAAATGACATAAATACCTTTTATTTAATGTTAAAGTAAAAAATGACACAAACATGAGTTGTTTTACTAAAATAGTTTGTAAGTGGGGTTACACAAGTCCAAATTTTGATTATAAATATTAATTAGAAAGCTAAAACTATTTCCTACATCATAGGATTTTTTTTATAATTTTTAGACATTAAATAAATTAAATTATTTATGACATTATTATGATGCAGCAATGACCTCATTATTAACGATTTTAATAAAATGAAAAGATAATGTAAAATCCAAGGTTTAAACTTGTCCAAAGACTATTGTATGGGTAGATTTCGAACCCTTATCACCTTAGCCACGAATTATATAAGTGTGGGACTTTTAGAATCCGAAAAGCATTGTGTAATAATGCAACATTTCAATCTTTCCAAAAGAGCCCCTCCTCTCCACTTATAAAAGGCCCCCACCTCTCCCACCTCATTTACACTTTCAAGCCATTTGGATCGGCAAACCTCTACCCAAATACTCTCCCAACTCCACCCTCTTACTCCTAGAAGCCTCACTTTGGGCAGAACTCTTCCCAAGGAAGCCTTTGGATCAAATCAAAAAGAGTTACCCGATTTTGAGGTAATGTCTTCTCTAATGTTGTTTTGTATCATTTTTCTTCTCCAACCCCCTAAAATCTTTTTATTCATTTCTTTTGTAACAAAACCATTATCCTCAATATACTAGGATGTTGTTATAGGAAGGATTAGAGCTAAACTTACACACACCTACATATAATGGTTAAAGAACATACGGTTTCTGTGGATGGCGAATTTCTGCCTCACGAAACGATGATTGTTCAACACTCATATAACACCTTCAAAGGTGGCCATTAAGATGTCACTATTTTTATATATGATATATAATATGTTTATGTTTTACATATGCGTCTGTATTTCTCATTTATGGCATACTTTATGATTTCCATTATGGGTAAACGCGATAATTTCATTTTAGGAAGTTTGGACTACCGCCCCCTCAAAGTGATTTGAATCGTTAATGCCATATGTGGGATGTATAAAGGATGGAGTAAATGGTATTATACAATATATTATACTGTAATTATATTATAAATTTATATCATTATGATTTCATTCCATTAAATACGAAATAGAAATGAAAGTAGCGTTCATGCGTACGTACGGCTTACCGTCTCCATGAACGGTGCATTTCATTTCTTACCTCTAAATGTTACGTGACATTATGAATGAATGTATATAATGTATATATATGATATATATGATATCTACATCATGAATATAATTCTGGATATAATGGATATTTCACCACATGAACAACTTGTAATTATAAGAAGTTTATTTTTGACTCAAGTACCAAAGATCGACAAAACGACCGTTATTAACTTAAATAATTAAATAATGTTTATAACATGGTAATAAGTGATATAAATGGAATAATGAACATGAAAAAGGTTCTTAAGTAAATATAAATTAACTCTAGTTTATTATTCAGGAGGTTAAAGAACGGTCAAGTCAGGACAAGACGCAAGGTAAGGGAATTTCTTAACCCAACTTCCATTCTTTGGGTTAATCTCCTACTTTCAAATTATGTCATGATATTATTATGTCCTATATTGTATTTGTACATTATTTATGTGTACTTATAGTGAATACACATTATAGATGTACTTTATTTAAAAAAAATGATCTTTTTAAGGACTTCGTCTCAATCCCCTTTCAATGAGGCATATTTGGTTTTATACACAACTTTCTTTTATACGATGTATAAACCCCTTTGACTTTTACGTTTATTCAAAAGGAATCTTTTTTATACGAAGCGTTTTACTAAACGACAAAAGGGAATGTTTTTCTTTCCGTACTTATGCGGCGACAACGACTTCTCCGCCGCCATGACCATTATTTGAGATTCGGCTTCCTCTACAAGCCATCATTTTTTTAATGAAAAATAAATACAAAGTTTTAACTTTCTTTTATTTTGGTATTGAAAATGGTTTTGAAAGAATTTTTAATATATCAATGTGTTGTATTTATATCTTGTGATTGAAATGTGGAAATGTTATGTTTCCTTTATGCATGTTTTATGTGATACGATTATGTTATGGTTTATGATATGTTTAAACCTATTCATATGAGGAATGAATTGGACTTAATAAGTGACGGGTGGAGCCCGCTATAGCTCCTCGATGCATCGGCAGGTCTCATGAGACAAACTAGTGTCTTGGCACGAGGCCTTGGCTACGTAGTTATGATAGTCTGGCATTATGCATTCCATCATTATGAAAATGGTTATTGATGTTGCATGGGATTATTCGATTAGTAGAATATCCATGTGAGTAAGTAAATGGAATTATCTCATTTTAGTTTTTCCATATTATGCTAAAGTTCAAGTTTAATAAGGCTTTTGTTTTAGTTATACATTGCCTTAAATGTTAATGATTATTTATGAAATCTTCCGCAATATTGTTATCCTTACTGAGCATCTGAGCTCACCCCTTTCAATGTTTTAATGTTTTCCAGGATGTGAAGAAGTATTTTATGAATGACCTGCAGGGATAGTCAGAAGAGGATAGAAGTGTGGACTATGGAGACTATGTTATTATAGTTTTTCACTTTGTGATGTAATGTAACATTTATGAATGTATCTAGTGATTCCAAGGCTACTAAACTAATCGGTCTTTCAAGACTTGATCTTTTGTGATCATGCCAATGTTACGAAGTAACGCACCGGCTCTGGGTAGCTGGGGTCGGGGCGTTACAAGATGGTTCTTATGGATGCTTGTTGTATGGAGCGTGAAGCTGATAAATAGTTGAAATTGATCAAAAATACCAAGCATGAGGAGGAGATCGAGGCATTATAATGAATGGATTTTATAATATGTTTTTAGTAAATATTTTCCTTACACCCACTGAAATAAGATGGAAAGAGACTACCTTTTCATTGATAAAAGAAATGACTAATCCATCAATGAATACGAATAAAACATCATAAGGATTGCACAATACGCCTCTAGATTTTTCGTTACCCCTGAATTTAAGTATGACCACTTCTTTTTTGTTCTAAAACCTAGCCTTCGGAAATCCCTTGTGATATGTGAATACGATAACTATGATGAAATTCTCCAATTTCCCCCAAAGTTGAAATGGATATCAAACAATCATAGGGGTATCATGGGGATAAAATGAGGAAATGAGAATTTAAATCTAGAGATTTGATTGATAAATCCAACGGTGCTAAGAAAATCAAGAACCCAACATTCCAATGGTGTGTAAAGAAGCACCACAATAATTTCCTAAAGGGGAAAAATAAATGCTTTAGCTATGGAAGAGATTGGCACCTGGCCATTAACTACCAACAAGAGAAAAACACGGCTGCAACAGAGGAGAAGAACACTATATTTGACCATCAATGTTTTGTTCATTGTTGTAACTGTAAAGAACCAGGGCACTTTGAAAACTAGTTCCCTAATGCAAGGATTTTTAGAGGCAACCAACAAACTCCAAGGCAGCGATGGTGAGGTTTTTACATCACTACCGCCGAAGTGAACTCCGACAATGATGTGGTGACATGTACTCTAGTTATTTAGTAAATAATAGATAACATTGTTTTTTATTCTGGTACTATTCATTCTTGTATATCATGAATGTTTAGTAGAATAATCCCAACACCAACAAAAATCATAGAAGTAGATATGTTGGTGAGAACGGAAAATGGGGCAATCATTGCAACCCATGAATTTAACTCCTCCCCTATCACATTTTTTGGTTTGAAATTCTCAGTGAACCAAGTCATACTATCTGTTGTGGAATTTGATGTAATTATTAGCTTGATTTGGCTTTCCTTATATAGAGCCAACATGATTTTCCGTGAGAGGGAAATCACTCTCCATATGGAGAATTGACCTCTGATTATATACAAGTTCAAGGTGGTGTATGAATATCCTTTAGCACCATCATATCAATCATGGATATTACATCCCTATGAGCTCACATATCATTCTAAGATGATTGATTCTAAGGAAGAAACCGTCCTTGAATACATGCCTATTGTGAGTGGATTCACGGAAGTGTTTCTTGAATAATTTCCCGGTCTCCCTCCTAGATGAGACGGTGAATTATCAATTGATCATAAACCTAGGGAAGTTACAATATCCAAGAAGCTGTATAGAATGAATATTGTGGAGATTGAGAATCTGAAGAAACAACTACAGGAAAATCTAGAAAAGGGGTTTATGTGCTGAAGTGCATCACCATGGGGTGCACCCATCCAATTTGTCAAGAAGAAGGATGGGGAAATGCTTCTTTTCATTGAGCTCACCAAAAACGTGATAAAGAACAATTATCCTCCTCCACGAATTGATGAGTTGTTCAATCATCTACGTGGATCCAAATACTTCACCAAGGTGGATTTTTAGTTGATATATTTCCAAGTAAGTGTGAAGAAGGAGGATATCCTCAAGACTACTTTTTGTAAAATATACCAGCACTATGAATAATCAAAATGCCTTTCTGACTCACCAATTCTCTAGAAATATTCATGTACATGATGAATATAGTCTTTAGATATTAACTCGGAAAATCTATGGTTGACTTTATAGATGATATTATAATATACACTGAATCCAAGGAGGAGAATGAGGAGAATATAAGCATAGTACTAGAGACCTTGCGAATGGATAAGATCTATGAAAAGTATAGAAACTGTGAGTTCTAGTAAAAGGAGGTCTCATTCATGGGTCATATCATCATAAGTAATGGTATATATGTGAATCCCTCCAATATAGCCTCAATTGATGGATTTCTATGGCCAACATCGGTAAAAAATATCCATATAATCCAAGGGTTATCTAGATATTATCGTGGATTTGTGAGAAATTTCACACAATTGTCAAACCTTCATACCAAGCTAACTCGAAAGGGAGTCAAGTTTTCTTGGTGTGATTAATGCGAAGATATCTTCATGGAGTTTAAAAGAAGATTTATCACTATGCTCGTGCTCACACTACCCACAAGTGATGAAATTTTTGTGGTATTTAGTGATGCTTCTAAGAAGGGAATGGGATGTGTGTTGATGAAAAATGACAAAGTCATTGCATATGATTCAAGGAAATTTAATGCTCATGAGAAAAAGTATCCAACACATTATCAGCAGTAAGCTGCAGTAATCTTCACTTTAAAAATATGGCAACATTACCTCTTCGGGGAGCAGTGTGAAGTATATACGGATCACAAAATCATCATGTATATATTCACACAGAAATAGTTTAATATTCGCTAACGAATATAGTTAAATATGATCAAATAATATGACTACTCAATCTATTACCACCTTGAGAAAGGAAACACGGTGGCAGATGTTCTAAGTAAAAAGGTCCAAGTGATTTTATCATTGATGAGGATTCAAACGGATCCAATAATCTTTGATATGATGAATATGGACATGGAAATCATAATGAAGGGAGAATAATCAATCCTTTCACAAATTATTTCTTAGCCGTCTCTTTTGGAATGGTTAAAAGATTCTCAAAAGGATGACGTGGGAAAATAGAAGAAAGTGGAATCTATCAGAAAAGGTAAATCCTAGGAGTTCAATGTTAATGAAGAAGGATTTGTGATATTTGGTACAAGACTGTGTGTTTCATCAAATCCATAGTTAAATAATGAACTTTTGGATGATGCACCTTGTTCAAATTTCTACATTCGCCTAGGAAACACAAATATATATTGAGATCTCTAAGATCATTATTGGTGGAATACCATGATGAATGAGATTGTTGAGTATACATCAAAGTGCTCGGTCTGTCAACAAGTGAAGGATGAGAGGAAGAAGTCTACGGGGGATGATTCCACCATTACCCATACCAGTACAAAATAGGTGAACATCACCATGGTATTTGTCACCGGACTTACAAAGACATCCAATAGAAACAATTATCTCTGGGTTTTTTGTGGATCATCTTACAAATATTGCAATTCAAGATGATTTCTCATTTGATCAGCTGGAATGGATATATAATAGAGAAGTGGTAACGCTGTATGGAGTACCTATATCTATTTTATGTTTTCGAGATCAAAGATTCAAATCTATGTTCCGGAAGAGTCTCCAACCCACTTTGAATACTGAGCTGAACTTTAGTATGACTTATTATCCTCAAACAGATGGACAATATGAGTTTAATATCGAAACACTCAAAGAGATATTGAGGGCATGCTCAATGGACTTCAAAGGATGATAAGATTAATATCTTCCCATGGTTGATTCCTCAGAAAATAGTAGTATCTACTCAATTATCCAAATGGATCCTTATTAAGCCCTTTATGGGAAGCGGTGTAGAACACTGGCATGTTGGGATGATGTTCGGGTATGAAAACTCCTAGGTCCATAAATGGATGAGGAAATGGTGGAGAAGGTTAAGACCATCCAGTAGAACATTAAATATGTACAATGTTGAAAAAAGAGATATGTGGATAATCATCGACGAGACATAGAGTTTGATGTTGGAGACATGGTATTCCAACACATATCACTGTGCAAGAGAGTTATGAGAGTTGGGAAGAAGGTAAATCTTAGACCATGATACCTCGACCCTTTTAAGATCCTTGATCACATTAGATAAGTGTCCTATCGACTAGAACACTAACCAAACATGTCTCAAGTACATGATGTATTTCATGTATGACTCTTGTAAAAGTACATACTAGACCCATTGCATGTACTCAATCCAAAGGTTGTACCATTAGAGAATGACCTCTCCTATGAAGAGAATCTGGTGAAGATCTTAGATTGTAGGGAAAAAGTTCTATGAAATAAGATAATTCCCCTCATCAAGTTATTGTAGAAAAACCACATGTTTGAAGAAGAAATGTGGGAACTAGAGGATGTGATGAAATAGAGTAACTCTCATCAGTTTTACTGTGTCAAAATAAAATTTCATAGGTGATATTTCTTAATGGAGGAAGAGTGTAACCACCAAAATTTTTATTAATGAACATTCCTCTTGATATAATTAAATGTGTTATTGTATAAAATTGTTATATAACATAGGAAATTCATTTGTTTTTGGATTTTAAAATACAGTTATGAATTATTTCTATTGCAAATATATACACTGAATAGTGACCCGGTGATTAGTATAAATATATGGCTTTAAGAAATCCAATTTATTCAGACAAAGGAATCAATGGCCTCATCTAGTAGAATTTCTTCATATGAAGCCCATTTATGAGAGCATTGAATGGAGGTATAATAATTAGTCTTCACTATTGACCAATCCCTAGATGAGCTTCAACACATTAATCTTGAACGAAACCACCTACGGGAGAAATTTTAGTTAATTGATATTACCACCAGAGCGAAGTTATCTCATCCTCCCCAAGAGTCTGTCATCATCGCACACCATAACCTTTTGGTCTTATGAGGGTGTTTTAAGCGGTTATGTAACAAGACTCTAACACTATGATTATGTGAATTATTTTTTTATAGAGAATATACATTCATTTTATTATTGTTACTTTGTAAATAGATTTTAAAGGAAAAATAATCTTTTTAGTTAATATTCAATGAAAAAATCCATTTTGATGAATTAATGGATTTATTAATTTAATAATATTTTAATGAAATATTATTACAATCATACTTTTTATTAAATATAAATTATCTTATAATTTTTTTATTAATACAATTTTAATTTTAATTATGGATTGAAAGCTGTTTTTGTCAAAACCCATGAATTTTGGATAAATATAGTTGTTTATTTTAAAAGTAAATAATAAAATATTGAGAATATTATTTAGATAAAATGAATATTATTTTTATATTTCAGATGTTGAAATTATCCAATAGTGATGTTTTCATAATTTGATGAGACAGTAAAATTTTTGGGTAGAAATTAAATACCATTCAAATATATAATGTGTTTTAGGACATCATAATCACCCAATTATTATATAATAAAATACTATGAAAATAATTTTCGACTAATATATGTATTACCATTAAAATAATGAGATTTTATATTTGTATTTTTAATTTTATAGTGCCTTAGTGGACCATCCAAGTCTTATAAAACATTTTATCATTTAAAATGATTTCCTTGAGAGTTTGACTCACCTCTACATAAGCATGAAAAATATTTTTAGATGTTCGACCATTGGACTTTTAAAATAATGTTGTCCAATACCCTTTGGAAAAAACCATGGGTTTGTTTGTGGTTTTGATTAGTATAATGTGTGGTGTCCAAAACCTACATAGTAAAGAATTTTCTCTCTTTTCCTATATAAACCCACCCATACTCCCACTTATCTTCACTCAAAAACCTTTGTTCACGTCTATACTCTACCCTCCTTTCTCTAGTATCCACCCAAGGCACCCTGATCTCCAAATAAGACTCTATTAAGCCTCTCCCAAGCCTTTGGATTAAACTTATGAGTATGAGATTTCTTCCGCTCTCATTTTTGTCCAAGTTTCTTTATGCTGCTATATTATTTTCTTTTCTATTAAAAATGTTGGGGGTATGATTTCTCACCTACCCTATACTTCCCTCCACATTTATATTCAAGAAATTATATTTTATTATGATTATAAATTCCGTTAAATATTTTTGGACATGATCCAATATGACCCTTTACTACCCATTTCGTTTATATATGATGAGACACCCCTTTCTCTCTCATCAACCATATTAATGAATTATAATTTAACGCCATTATGCTACCGAAATTTCACTGTGATTTTACAAGGAAAAGTCATTGTGTAGTGAATACCATACCCACTTCCCTATCAAGGGTATTGACCTTTATGAACATTTACTTATTTATTATAGAGTTTCATGTATGAATTCCACATTCCATTATCATTCAATATATGATGATGTTTAATTAATACATGTAATATGATCAATGTGGCACACTTATGCATAAAATTAAATTATTAAGAAGGGTGCACCCTGATAATGCTCCAATTCATTGGGTAAAGATTATCATCACGATATGTCATGTGAAATGAGGGTTTATTCGGGATAATTCATGTCCAATGAGGTTTTACTCATTCTCCATGTGCAATAGGCCTTAGATTATGCTAATGTCATGTTAAATGTTGATTCCACATTTCCATGTTATGCTAATGAAGCTATATCATGCCTTTATGTTCAATTTTCTTTTATTCTCTATTGATATTGCTATTTCCTAACATGTATTGTATTTTTTATGTTATTCCTTGTTTAATACCATAATAGGGTTTATATCATAACATTTTTAAGAATGTCCTCAAGTTATACCATGAAATTCTATGTATTATGGAATGTGTGTGGTCATGTAAATATAGTTTTTAATGATGATGTGTATTTCATGTATTAAGTTATAATTTAATGTTCCCAATCCCCAAAAAAACTATACCTGTGAATTTTATTTGTTATATCAAGTAAATATTTTATGTATCTAATTATGTTTATGTATAAAATAATGAGATGGATTTTTATATGTATTATAATACATTATCATTAAATTATTATGATTTCATGTATTTTTTACAAAATTTATATGATTCTGTGATCTGATGATACAATGGTTTAAATGTTCTTCTATATTGTTTTTACTCAATATCATATGTTTAAAGTGAAATATATGATTATTCAAATGGGAAAACTGTGAAACTTTTTCAAATAAAATATTAAAATTTTCATGACTAAAAAAGTAGCTATATGAGTATCATTTTTTCATTAATATATCTTATAATCTATTTTATTAGAATAATTTTGTTGAAATTTAAATTTCATGGGTAAAAAATATTTATTTTTTCCCCAGAGTTTATTTTATAAAATAAACATATTGTGTAAGTATTCCTGATATAATAGGTTTTTTATATAATCATTACTGATATTTTCTAATCACACCTTGATTTAAAATTTATTCCATTATAATTAATGATGAGTAAGAACAAATTATAAGTCATGTTAAATGTCTTGATGATGTTTCATGATCATAAAACATATTTCATTTTGAACATTTTATATTGTACTAATAATGGATAGCAACTAGATGTTTCCACATTGTAATTTCATAGTTTGTTATATAAGAGGTTTTTTTAATTCTCTACAAATATATACCAAAAATAATTTTGTGAATGGTTTAAAGAATATTTTATTCTAAACATTATAGATTATGTAATATTTAAGGATCGATCCTTACTTTTTATATCAAATGAGACTTTACATAGATGAATATATTATCAAATTCCAATTTGAGGATATCGTACCATCATAGAATTATATGTTTAACACTAATAATTACTTGAAATTTCTCAAAAACCCATTGTTAGGTCTAAATTAGTGATATTTTAATGGGATTAATTATATTTTGTGAGAAATAAAACTGGGTTGAGGTATATGTAACCCTTAGGTTTAAAACTTAATGATTATTTCATATGAATGTTACTACTTTTATAGGTATTTAAGTAGAAAGGTCTGTAAAAACTATTGAGGTTAGAAAATTATTTATTATTAAACCTTTTATTGTTATTTTTATAGACATTAAACATATTTTGGGAAATTAATATTAATTATATTAATATATATTTTAGTAAAAATTGAAAACCTCAAGTTGGGTGACAACCCATCACATCTATAAAATCCTTAAGATTAAACTCACAACCAATAAACAATATGGTTGTAGTGCCTAAAAATATTCTATATTATTCCCATTCTAGTGAGAAAATATTTTTTTATTAAAGTGTTATATTTGTTTTAAATTTTTGACCGTCTGTTTTATTATACAAATAATGATTGGATTGATGTGTTATTTTTTCATAATGTGATTATTGTCATTTAGGATTAATTTCACAATTTTATAAACATTAAATAATTATGGAATGAGAAATTAATTTTGGATAAGATGTGATTTTATTTATGGAATAATGGTAGAAATATATTTTTAATGATATTGGAATTTCAACGAAGCTTTATAATGACTCATTATATTGATGGAAATTAGTAGAACGTAATGAAAATTATATGGGTAAGGAATTTAAATGTTTAGGTATATAACCTTATAAGTTGATAATTTTGATTGGAGATAAATCTAAAATTAACTACAATATATTTTATGAATTTATCCTTTTGATTTTCTTTGCTTCAAATTTGATCATGAGTGTTGAAATTTTTTATGGTGATTGTTATTTTTCAAATGATCAAAAATCATCATTGGGTTTTCTTGATGAGGGTTTTGAAGTTAATATGAAGGTTTATTCATTTTATGAATTATATTTTGAAAACTATTCTGATTTTGTATAATTTATAAAGATATTAAGAATGAATTTATATACTATATTATATGATGTTATCTATTAAATGTTTATTTAAGTGCTTCTTGTATAAAAAATATATCTTGTATATTCATTTCATGGAGTAAGCAATGATAATAATATTGATGGAATAACCATCAAAGGATAAAATTATACTTATGAAATTAAAATGACATCATGTATATATATTTTCTATTTTCTATTACTTGGTAGTAAAAGAAACCCTCAACCTTACAAAAAGGATCCAAAAATAAAAAAAATTATAAATTTATCCTCATTTTTGACAAACCAATGTATTTTCACCCATCATAGATTTATGGATATTTTTTATCATTACTTTTTTATTGACCATGTTCTATATCCCTCACTATTATTCTATAACCATTACTTTTATCTTGATGTTCCATATATTCACATCCCATTAATGTTATCCAATTTTTCAAAAATATTATGTTTTATTCCAGATGTCCTTATTAATTTTTTTTCACTCTTTTCTAAATAAAATTTTGTTATATGTTCTTATAATGTGGGATTTCAATAAAATAATTTCCAAATTTCAATCATGTTTTTATGTAAGTGGGAATCAAGTTGGAAATATGTAATTTACTAAAGGGGTATAATATTACATCTTGAGATTTTAAAAAGACAACAAATTTTTGAGAGAATAAATTAAACCCAACACTAAGCCAAAATGAATAACTAAATATTAATATTTTAATACAATCACTATATCCTAGATACATAATTCATGGGTATATATAGTATTTAAATATTTATAATATATATTTATATATATTAGTTAGTATAAATGAATTGATAAATTAATAGTAAATAAGCACATCCTTTTAATGAATACATTTTCATCATCATATTTGTTATTCAAATATGATTTTAATTACATTTTAAAAAAAATTATAAATAGATAATGTAAATTTTATAAAATGTATTTGATAAAATACAAATCATATTTACACTATCATTTTAAAATAAACATATATTCATATTTTGAAAACTTTCTGTAATAATTGATTTATAAGGGAATAATTTAAAGTACCAATTTTTAAATATTTTCATGTCATTTAATTAAATATTATTATTGAAAAGTCCCTATATATTTTTAACTTTTCATTAAATAATTATATCAATAATTTTATTTATTCTAATATAATTAATTTCATTCGAATTATAAGTTCTCATGATTTTAGTATAAGTTTATTTTTATTCTTAAAAGCTTAGTTTTCTAAAAACAGTTTTTTAACTGCATAACTAATAAAAATTGTAATTAAATATGAAAACATAAGCATTTAATGAATAATATTAAATTTATAGAATATATTTCTATTTTTTATAATTTAAAATCAATTATTATTATTATGTATTGTCATATATTTAATATCTGATCATCTATTAAATGAGAAATGTTTTTCCTATAATGTTTTTTCCTAGAAAAAACATCTTTCCATCAAGTTATACTAGTTTAAATTTAAAATAAATAATAGATAAAAATTTATTTTAAAAAAATAATTCGATATTTGGAATCACTATAAAAAATAAAATACAATATTTTGAAAATTATTTTTGTCATATTTATTAGAATAATAGAAAAAAATAATTATCATTATTAAGGTTAAAATGGGGTATTGCGTGTTATATGAGCTCTTGATAAAAATAATTATTTTTACACATTAGATTTTTATTTGATAATTTGAATTTAATATTCATAATTAGTGGTTAAAAATATATTATAGTGTTTACCATATTTTTATTCTTGGAGGATAAATTATCTACGTATAAAAATTGTTTATTTAGTGAAAACCTAATAGGTAAAATTGAGTAACCATAATGTTAAATACTATGAAATGATTAAAAAAGTTATTTTTAAATCATAGAGGTTTCTGTGGGACATTTATTCCCTCTATTACATAATGGATCAATTTTTGAGGCACCTTTAATGAGAGTAACCTTCTGTTAGACAATAATTTTGGGTATTCAATAAAAGCAACTCATTATCAATTATTGAGTTGAACCACTATCCTAATTTAGTCAAACATAAATATTACTTTTTTCCAATACGAATCCTAATAACATACTTAATCCTCTTCCCATTTCATAGAGGCAATATTTTTTCAAAGACCCTCTTAGGAAGGATTTTTCGGGAAAAACTAATGAAGTTGTTCATAGATGAGCTATCCTTCTTAGACGACCATTTTGTTTTATTTTCTATTATAAATCCATAAAATAATATTTATGCATAATGATATAGTGACAGAATTATATAAAAAATTCATATATTTTATTATGTTAATTTAATAACCTACTTCTATGTCCACTTCCATCAAATGGGAAATGAAACCATCGTCCGTGTTTTCGGAACATTACGACATCATGAACCAATTTAATTCATTTTCCACCATATCCTCTCAAAATGTTTTATGATTACAGATTTAAATTTTAAATATATTATATTCAAGAAATATTTATCTTTTTTAACATGTAATATTTGACATATTTTTATACTTTTCCATTCATCGTAAATTGATAATGTTGTTCATGCAGACGTGTGGACTACCAACTACACAAAGAGATGTGATTTGGATTTCTTCACTAAATCACATTAATGAAATATATAACTACATTTACATAAATAATATTTAAATTAGGGCATAATTATCATTATTTGAAGATAAAATAATTTTTACTTTCATCAAATCATGATCTCTGAAAAAAATGTTACTCATGCGTATGTACGACCTATCATTTACTAGGACGAAACACAATTCAATTTTCATAAAAATAATTCTTAGGACTTTTGAAAATTATTATTTCTTTATGGAAATTATAATTATATAAATTTTATTATTCATTAGATGATGTATTAGTGATGTTACTAATCAAACTCCCCCTACTAAAGTCATTTTTAACACATAAGTTGAATATCATTAAAATGTCTAATGATAAAATAAGTAATTGTATGTGACATGGTAATAAATAATATATATAGAATAAGAAAAAAATATATTCATTTAAAGGTAAAATTTTTACATACATTTATTATTCATGAAAATAAAGCACATCCATGATTGGTTTGACTCAATTTAAAGGACCTTCTTTTAGAAAACACCCTTTTAATGATTCTATTTCATTTATTTTCCTTCCAAGTCCATGTTCTAATTAATATATAATGAAAATTAATTTTTATTATAAAACAGTTGACAGTTTTAATTTTTTACCAAATTTTACATTCCTTACAATACATTTAAAATTTAATCATTTTATGGTTTTACATATGGAACAAATTACCTTTAATACCCCACATTAAATGTTTTATTGATTTATATAAAAAATAATTATCTTCAATATACATTTCAATGAAATTATATTATTTATCTATTTTTATTGGAATAAATGATTTATAAAGAACATTTTATCTTAATTTTATCTTTATTTCAATATTTTATAGAGGAATGCTTTTACTATTTATGTGGAATTATTCGGGATTCAATATATACTGTAAAATAATGTTCTATTTTAACAAATATAGTGTTAACGATTTTTTTATTCCAACCATCAAAACAATTACAATGTTTTTGGATTTTTGAAATAAAATATATTTAATTAAATAGTGTGAAATGTTTTATTGTATCTATTAATTTTAAAAAAATTAAATAGATTAAATATTTTGATAATGGAAATTTTTTTCTTATTTGTATTTGTAATACCACTAAACAAAATTTTTTTAGGTTATGGACATTCCATCTCAAACTCATATTATATCTGTCTTAGATATAATAGAATTATTTTAAAAAACATATATATATATATGTCTCACATATATAACCCTAGCTTATTGTATCTTATATTGATGGGGTAATAAATTCCTTTGTAATATTTTTCAACTTAATTGTTTATGAATTCTCTTTTTATTATCATATGAGGCATGATTATGTTACTCAATTTATTTTCAAGCACCTTTCTTATGTTTATTCCTTATGATTTATATCATTTATATGGAAAACATATTAATGAACATGTTATGATGGGTGTTCCCATATATGGATCAAATTTTTTTGGAAATGTTTTTTTCTGATGAGATTTCATGTGTGTGATTAGAGATAAATCCAAATCCACTAAGGGACTTTTTCCCCCATGTGATATTCTTGAAGAAGTTATCCAATACTTGGGCATATATTTATTTGTACGATGCAACAACATTTCATTTTTTGTGATCTTATTATACCATTTAATTTACATTATTCTCACATGTGATTACACATGAGAATATATGTAATAGAACATATAATCTACCTTATAAGGATGAAATTAATAAATTGTTTGAATTTTTTTTGATAATTTTTGAAAATTTGAATTGACCATCAATGAGTTTATTGATTTCGTTATTATTTCTTATAATTTTTTTGAAATTATATTGGAATGAAATTTGATTTCTCGATTGGTAAATTGTTTGTTATGTTAATAAATATTAATTTAGAAAAGGAAAATATTTTAAATGTATTTTGGAACATACCACTTTATTCTATTCATTTTTATGCTTCTTATTGATATTTTCTTCTCAAGATTCATTTTAATATTTTCATCACATGGTTTAATGGTTAGATAGGAAAATAATAAGTCAAGTTGAAATTCATGAATATTACTTATGAAAATAAGTCTTTTTTCATTATGAATGTTTTATATTTTGTTAAAAATTGATACTAAGTAAAAGTGCACACTTTGATATTAAAGAGATCATTATTTTATATTTTTTCTTACTTATGTAAAACAATAAAGCTAAATGATATATGAGAATTAATAAAAGTCATTTTTTTTCAAAAAAAATTAATTTTTTTGATATTTATGGTTGGTTACTTGCATGGGTTATGGAGTAAAAATCCACATAATGAAACAATGATCATTCCCATGATATCTGGTAAGGAATGAAAGATTTAAATTATTTTTTTATCTTTAACATATATTTATTGTATAATGGGTCATCGATATAAAATCTTGTTCTAAGATTGGTAGTACTGTTTTCTTAAATTGTGTAAAGGGTGAGAGATAATGAGAGAACGTGGTTGTTAAATTTTAATAATACAAATTTGATAATTATATTTAAAAGGGTTTTAATGGGTCAAATGTATTGAATAATACATGGATTACCTATGGAGAAAAAAACATAATAATTTTTGTCACCTTGGATATGAAATTATTGTTTATTATCTATATTAAAAAGGTTTTATATTTATAGCGTGAAGGATAAATAAAAGAGGTAATTGAGTTTATTTTTTTACTTTAACAGAGTTCACATGTTGAAAAACACCTTTGTATTATGCTTAAAAAGTTTTGGAATGATTCTAATAATTAATTTATAATTTTTGGGAGGTTCAAATCCGATATTAAAGAGTTCTAAGAAGACAATATGAATCTTTAATTGGACAATAATTCTAGTCTCCCTATATTTTTTCCTTAAAAATGATCCCTATTCACATGGTAGGGTACTAAAAGTGATTGAAATGTTAAATTATAGATACATCATAAGGTTTGACAATATATTCATATATGATTTCTTGATCTTCATATTGTCAATCCCATTAGAGTAAATATAATTTTTATGTATATTATTGGCCATAATAAGTATTTTTAATAATTGTACTGTATAACATTAAAAGGGTACATGACATTATAAGGTTCATCCAATTAAAAATTTGGAATCTTACTTAACCCTATGTTGGAAATTATAAGATAACAAGAGATGTTACATGGTATAATAAACCCCAAATGGGACTTCAAAAGGTATAAATAAACTAATAAAAATTCATATAGTATGGAATAAGTTGAAACATAAAATTATATAAAAGGAATCAACCCTGTGAACATAGTAATGTTCACACACTTTTGTAAGAAAGAGATTTTGAGGATAAACACTATTCAAGAATTGGAAAACAATTTCTAATAACTGAATGTTTCCAGAAATAAATATTTAGAATAGGAGACTAATTATAATGATTATTAATCTATTTTCAAAATCATTATGACATCACAAACACCTATAAGGGTGTTTCATTTTATAATAAAGTATAAATAGGGGTTGAATTATATTTATAATTGAAAATAATAAAAAAATTAAAATGATTATTTTGGAAGAAATATTTTTTAATAAAAAATTCAATGTCAAGAGTTCATAGAGGAAAAAAATTATGGATATTGTAAATTAAATTATAGAAATTTAAAATGAACATGTTGATAATGAATTATGGAAAATATCAAGAATGATCCCCTATGAATCCTCCACGAACGAATGATTAAGGGTGTCATATAACTCCCATGGATGAAACAAAAAACCAAAGACTATGTAAATAATCAATAACTTTTAATGGAAACCAGAAAACAATGAAAAAGACCATCATATTTAATACATAACTATAACCAAGAATCATAACTTTAATAAATTTTAGCACCAAAATGTATATGAAAAAGGTAGAAGTTTTTTTCTAAAACACGTTACAAGGAACTAAAATCTCTACAGAATATTTAGAAAAACATAAAATATGAAGAGACTGAGAGAGAGAGGGAGAGATAGATTAAAAGAGTATATAATAATATTCATTGAGAAATACTATATGGGAGATAAAGGATAAATGTGAAAAGTAAAAAGGAAATTTATTAATGATTTAGAAGCCTGGTTTCCATTAGAATGTCAATGATTTATTTGTGATCTCTTCAAAATGTTCTTCAATGATATATTGAGAATAGTTTAGGGAAAATTGGATCTTTTTGTTGTTTTAGTTCACATAGACATGATCAAATCCTCTGTTTATTTAGATTTATATCCTTTAAAGATTTTTTAAATATTCTATAATTCCTCTAAATTCATTTAATACCTGGGAGATCATATTAATTATATTTTGACCAAAAATAATGATGGGGTGGAATATCTAATTTATATTTTCATTATGTAAACTATCATTTCAAGGATTGAAGATCATTATTCTAGATACTCAAGTATTCCCATTTATTTATTCGTAGGGTGAAATAAGACTGAGGTTTTGAACTCCAACATTCCATGATTCATTAAATTCATGAAGATAGATTCATAGTGTGAATAATAGTCATGTAATAATAAAACCATCACTACTTCCTATGAAACCATTTGTGACCTAAACTGAAAATCCTTTTGATCATTCACGATGTAAAAAAGATTTCAAGAAATAAGTAAGTCTTATAAGATCAATATTAAAACTCAAATATCATTTGAACAATCCATTGGGTTCGATGTCATCCAATATGTATATCTAAAAAAATAACTAAAATATAAGAAATCATAATACTTTAGACCAATTTTAAAAATTGTGATCATGAAAACAAATTATATATTCAACATGTGTGTGATTCAATCTTCAGAATTATGATAAGAATATCTTCTTGTTGTAGTAAGGAAAATAAATTTTGAGGAAGTTCTAGAGGATGCAATTAAGGAATTACATAATATGATTTTGTTATGAAATATATATTGGGTTGATGAAATAGTTTTTCTTTCACGTTCAAAACATCATGAAACATAAGAAATCAATGATTCGAGCATAATATGATAGGGGATATGTTGATATAATATTTTTTGAGTTTTCAAGAGTAATGTAGGAATTGTTGAGTGGATTATTCATAATTTTCATATATTTAAAAATAATAAAAAAATATTGATCCAAAATGAATGATTGATTTAAAAGAGGATTAGAATGACTGATACTAGGGATTTTTATATTCAATGACATGGAATAATTGGAATTTATATATCCAAAAAATAAAAAATGGAAGTGATGAAATGTAAAAATAGAATTATTTCAATGTCAGTGTTGTTCCTAAAGGTATTTCATATCACAGATGAATTTTTTCCACTAAATGTGTTGAAAATGTTGTTAAGATGCTAAATAGGATTTATTTATTCAAACTTGATTTCGTATCGGTTTTTGGGGAAACATTCATGACCTATCCCAGAGGGGCCCATGTTGTAACTACCCCAAGCCTATCTCTAATAGGAATGGGGCCTCTGATTTACACTAAGTAAGAATATATGAAAAATTGGAGGCATTTTCCTATGTACATGTACACATCACACATCTCCCAATCTAAAATACTGAAAAGTAAAATCACTAAGTAAAAAAATTATTGAATACCACTATATCCCTACCAATAGAGTATGTAAATAAAATAATTTTAATTAAATAACAACTGGGATAGAATAAAATCCCACTAAAAGGATTATATATGTAGCACAACGTTCTGAAGCTCATCCGTAGATAATCGTACCATAACATTTGTTACTTGAGAAACTGTCTGAATCCACAAGAGCACACCTCAGCTGTCAGGTCTCTCTCTAAGAACCACCTGGTAATGGTCTATCTCAGACTCGATGAAAATGCTGATGGTCTTCACAAGACATGACATGTGTGGGAAAAGCTCGTGCCTCAGTGAGTAATGAAATACTCAATAGGAAACACCAATACACAAAGTAAAAGACCACTGAGTAAACATCATGGAGAAGATACCATGTAGAAATAAAACAAGGGGAAACACCACTAAGATGATATATTCATCTCAGCAGATGTATATATCTATAAAACATATAACAATAACATCTAGTAATATTCATAAGATATTCCAAGACTCAATGTCTCATTCATAGCCAGCTACACGGTTCTGATCGTAGCGTACTCACATTAGAGATATCACTCATCAAGCTATCTAATATATAAAAATAGAATAGGTTAACCAAAAGTACCCAATAGAACTCCAGGGTATCAACGAGATATATAGTTCACCTGAGACAACAATTTTCACTATGACAAGGAGTTCTGATAACACACAGAGTGTTAGAAAACCGCATATTGTTGGTAACACAAGGAGTGTCAACTAGTTATATAGCCCCCAAGCCACATAGTAAGCATGTCACAACAATACATCAACCACTAAAAACATCTCTAAGAATTATCCTCAGGACTATTCTTATATAATGTAAAGAATATGATATCGATACATAGATAGGGGTCCTCCATGCCTAGGGATCACTGGGGGGACTTCGATCCATAGTGGAAGCATCATCCTAGATAGGGGACAAGTGCCCATTTAAATATTAGTCAAACCTTGTCCAAAAATTCTTAATAAGTTAACATGAAGAGATGTGAGGGATTACCTGGTCCCATGGTGTGATAAATCATCCAACCAAATGTGTCAAATGACAATGATGTGATGAGACAACTCACATCAGAATACAGGTAACCCTCTATGTCGGGAACGAGATCCCGCATTGAACCCTCATAGAAAATTACAAAGGGTATTATCTTAATCTCATCTAATCCAAATAAAAACTCACCATGCCATCTCAATTGGACCGCCCCATATAAATGGGCACAACAACATAAATAGATCATAAATCAGATGCACTATTTGGACGATATGTCAATTTTAGTAAAAAGAACTGATCTGGGTCTAGTCCGGCTTAGGCTTGACATGACCAATCTGAATCCTCCTGGTCTAGTTTTAACTGGACTCACCTACAGGGCTCAACCCACTAGGTCCAGCCCATAGGGCCACTATAATGGCCCAACTCATCTGTTCTAGCCCATGCTACATGCAAGTTTGATTACACCACATGTTGTTTGTCAGGACAAATGTAACTACCTAGTTAATGTGCTTCCATCATGTTATATGAAAACAACAACGATGTCCTAGTTGCCCCATGGCCTAGTACCACCACTGGATCCTTGCAGACCCAAGGCACATTAGTAACTCCCTTCACCACGTCCCATGTTTCCACCTGCAGAACTGCTCCAGTTGCGGGCTCACATGTTGCACCACTAGGCCATGTTCCTCCTCCATCGTCCTCTACAGGTAACTCACCATGATACATCACATCTACATGTTACTGACGCCATATACACATGTGTATGCCACTGCATGCCCCAGCTAGCCACCCCGCCACTTGTCACTGGCACGTACGATCCTCAGGTCTCATTCTTCATCGCTATGGACTGAGATCAACATCAAAATATATTATGATGAAAATTCACTCAAAATGTGATATATCATAAAATTATTTGATTTTTCCATTATTGTAGTCATCACACCTCTATCATTCCATTCCATTCCCAAATACTCAATATCGAATTGTTGTGAAAAGGATTGAGTGCACAATGATAAATCAATCACAACATGTCATGTCACAGGCCAATAAAAGAACATCCATGAAGAATGAAAAACAGAGGATGAAAAGAATAAATCAACCAAGTTTAAAAAAAATGATCCATTTTTCTATCAATCGTGGTTTGTTTACATTTGAACTAAAATTAAAATCCCATAATAAATCCCAAGATCATTCTCCCTACAAAACACCATAAAGGTAAATCCCATCCCACAACGATGATCGAACCATGGGCCAATTTTTTTGCTTATTGGTCCATGTTAATAATGGGATCCATGAATTGGGAAAATAAATCAAATACAAATTTACCTACCTTGATTCGGTTCAATTGCTAATGAAGAGAGGTCATTGTGTCATTTTCAGGGGTGAAGATTCTTCGAATCTGAGGTTGGTCATTGATCATTGATCCATGAACACCACCATTCATTGAAAGAGTTCATTCTCCCTAACTCAGATGGATTATATGATTATGGTGGTATCCATGAATTCCTTAAAAAATTTATTAAAATAAAATTTTTCGTTTCATCAAGAATATAATATTTTTATTAAAACATTTTAATGACATTTACTTCCAAAAACTATATTTGGAAATCAGCCCGCACAGGCCAATATTAAGAAAATTCATAGGAAAACGTCCCTTTATGAACACAATGGTGGTCTTAGATTTATAATCTTAGTTACCATTTATGCATTATAATGATTTTAAAAATAAAATAATTTTATTTAATTATTTTATTTGCATTTACTCCCTTTCTGGTGATTTCCACTGAAGGCTCGTGCCGACTAAAGTTAAGTCACATATAGGGTAAAACCACTTCTCAAATACGAAAAAGACTCATGGAATTATGATCAAGGATCCTATATATAATTTATTTCATTTTTTTTATAAAATTAATGTGCACATTCTATATAAAACATAACAATTTTCAGTAAATCATTCAAGGCACACTGAGGCTCAAAATCACACATTGTGTCAATGCATAGTCTTTTAATTTCTGTAACACTGTAAGGATATATAAATAAATTTAATATTGAATGCATGAAACATATTGTCTCCAAAAAATACAACTTTTTTATATCGTAGCCATTAAACATAATTTTTCCACCTCTTTGATTTGAATTTCAAAAAAGTCACATTCATAGTTGTGTTATGTAATGTGTACGGAGTTTGATAAGACAAATTTAATTTTTGGAGAGTAGTAACATAACATATGAATATTAATATGAATATTAATATTACCCTTATGGATATTAAATCATATTATTATTTCATATTCTTAATGATATAAGATAATGATATCGTGATTAATTTTTCAAAAGCGATATAAAATAAATACTAGTTTTAAAATTGTTCTTTCTTCAAATAAATTATGATTCTATTTAAAAATAAAATTAATCATTTTTAGAAATTTATTTCTAAAAAACTAGAGTTCATTTTTGAATTCTAAGCATAAATAATGGTTTGGGTAAATTTATGGAATTTTTCTATACTTCTCAAAATTTTGATGAATTGTAAAATACAGTAATGTACGGTATATATATATTATATGTAAAATTCACTATTTGTACCATATTTTATGATTTAATCACACTAGGTTTGAACTCACATGAAATAATTACTGTTATGGGTCACATGAATCCAGACTATTGGTTTTATATAGGGAAATTATTAAATAATGAATAAGATATTAAAAAATCACCTCTCTCCTCCACTATAAACTCCCCTTCACTTCCTTTTCACATCACTCCTATGAAACCTTGTTACTTGAATAAATTAAGCCAAATATCCCCCCATCATCCTACACTGCATTCAAAATCCCATGGTCTCATAAAAATCCCATTACCTCTCCCCTTAAGAGACTTTCAAGGATGATTACTGCAAGAGGTAAATTCCTCTTTTCATTTCTTTTATTTCACATTCCATTCTTTTATTTTTTGTTCCTCAACTCCATTAAATAAATATATTATTATAACTCTAGTATCTTACATGTACTAGAAATGTTTTATTATAATGGAAAAAAACATCATCATATCTTTATTCCCCTTTTTCAATACTAGAAATGAAAACAGCATCTGAGATGTGTTAATTGATAAAATTCAAGGATTACTGGACGTCAATTTCTATTAACATATTCAATTATAGACATAAAACCATTTTTAAGATAGAAAAATATTATTATATATGTTATATATCATATTTAGTGTTCTTAAATATTTTTTTAAATGGTATTAATTTGATGATCCAAATGTGTTTTTTGTGATAAAAAATCTCAAAATAACCTAGTCAGTTATCCATAACATTTTTTAATGATTCATATTTTCTCCAATTTAAAAAATTAATTTTATAGCTATGTAACCTTCTGGATTTTCATTAATAAAACATAACTTTAATTCTAGAAAACCATTATCATTTGACATGTTTATCAAAAAATAATATAATCTAACTAATCTTAAAAACCAAGGAAGAAAACGCACCCAAACAATCAAATTGAATCTCTTTACCCATAAATATTCCATGAATGTACCTAATATGGTTATAATTAATCAATTACATATATATAGGTTCCATAATCATTGATTTATGAAACTAAATTTGATTATTCAAGTCATTAACATCATGTGATGACCACCTTTGGACTAAAGACAATGGTTTTCGTCCTTAACCTCTATTTTCATTCAGGTTACTTTTATTCACAACATATATAAATTTAATCCTTATTTATTAATATGTACATGTCAAAAATTTTGTGTGAATGTTATATTTATTTTTACCAATCAGAATCCTAATTTCCTTAATGGGGAGTTATATGTTTTAAATGGATCCTTCAAAAAATTCTTCCCAAAACACATGCCCGACTCAATAGAATTTGTCAAATTATTAACTATATTCAAGAAAAATGTTTAATATTTTGTTTGAAAGAATTATCTTTATAAAATTAGTAATTTTTTAGGAAAATACTATCTTACTTATCTTTTAATTTTATACAATGATTATTCCAAAAGAACTCTTCTTTTCAATGTAAAAGGTTATTTATCTCAAGGATTTCTCGACGAATTTATAAGAGTGTCTTCATTGACTTAAACACTGTTGTTGAATATTATATATTATTTGGATTATTCATTTATGATATATTCTAACATATTTAATTGAATAGTTTATTATTAGTCTGACTATGAATTTTCTATCATATAACCATTCACCAATTTACTCCGAATGGTTAGTGTTTATGCTTAACGTTCGGTGAAAGTTATTTTCATTTAATATGTTTGTTTCAAAGTGTATGTGTATGTTGTTTAGGTTTATACCCATTTGTATGAGGACTATATTAGACTTAGTAAGTGATGTTTCAGGTCTATTATCACCATTCTATTCATTGGTAGATCTCATGAGACAGACTATAATCTTGGCACAAGGTGTTGACTAAAAGATTATTTATGGTCTTGGCATGAGGCCTTGATAGAAAGTTTATGATGTATGACATTATAAATTCCATAATTATGAAACTAGTAATTTAATGTTCATGAATTTATTCATCTATTATAATACACATGATTATTATTTATTAGGAAATTATTTATTCATCTATTTTTCCTACCAAAATGTGTTCATGTTCATTTTAAAGGAATGTGTTTTTAGTTATTCACTAGGTCTAATGTTTATGTTTATGTTATAATCCACTATATTTATTTCCCTTACTATACATTTGAGCTCACCCCTTAGGATTCATAGCCCAGGATATGAAGAGGTATATTATGAATGAAATGCAGAAATAACCATGAATTATAGATGTTGTTAAAGGAGTTTATAAATTATTATTATTTTTACATTATCATTGTAATGTTTAACATATATATGTATATATTTTTTAAAAACTGCTGAACTATTACATCCTTTTGGATACACATTTCATGTAATAATTCATATGTAATCAAATAAGGAACTGACTCTGGGAAATAGGGTCGGGTCTTTACAATTGGTAACAGAGAAATTTTGTTAAAAAATATGGAAACTGGATTCAAAATACATAGATTAGGGAACAAAAAACAAATATACTCTAGGAAGATAAGTATGAAAGAATATCCTTGAGTTTTGGTAAAGAATAGATTATGTGGATATTTCAAGAAAATAATTCCATGTCTGGATACTTCATGTGGATGTGGTTATATAATAGATGTACCTAGGAGTGAAAACTCTGAAAAGATGTTTCGAGATTGTCCAGGGATATCCAATAACATGACAACAATCCTTACTGCACACCTGGTTTGAAAATCTCAGGGGATACTCTTAGGATAATTCAAATTTTTATTACAATCCATTATGAAGGATTTAAATGTAAATGTTCTCCTCAATAAAAACTTATTTTTGATTATGAGATTAGATATATATATATTTTTAATGTATGCTCTTTATTTTTATACCTTAATATTATTCATTATTATTCAGAACCTAATATAGTGTATTCCATTATTTAGAAATATCACATAGTGGACGGAATGGATACCACATAAAAGTGTGTGTCCCGTGTTGGGAGTTCTATATAATGTATAATAAAGATGTTGAATATAGTTTTATGATATATTATGAGCAACATATAACTTTACTTTGAAAACTGACTCAGGTTATGAATAATAACCATACCCATATGGAGCATCTAAATCCATAATATGGGGGAGCTGTATATGACCGCTTAATGCAACAACAACCTATGTCATTTAATGCGAATACCAACCCATTCATAGTTGTGAAGTTGATAAGTTCATTAGAGGTGATATATCTCGCTTTAGGATGTAATGAAAGAGAGAAGGTTCTCATGGTAGTTTATCAACTATCGGTATATGTGGAGAAGTGGTGATTTTTAGTCCAAAATAAAAGGATGAGGAAGAAATAGAAGAAAAGTAATGGAGGTATTTTAAGGAAATATTCTTCAAAAAATAATTCCCTCCTGAACTTCAAGAAGATATGGAAATGTATTTCTTAAATCTTAGGAAAAAATAGGATGATAATGTTGCAACGTATGAAGCTAACTTCCAAAGGATAGCAAGACATGATGTAAACTACAAATATAATCAATGGGGAAATATTTATGGATTCTTTGATGGTTTAAAAAATTCATCTGAAGGGATCTATTATCCAAATGTTTCCCATAATATGAAGATATAGTCTCAAGTGTTATGAAGATGGAAAATGAATTATCTAAGTCATTTGATTTTAAGTCAAATCATGATAAGAGGTGGGCTTCTAAAAACTCACAAAAATGAAATAAAAAATTGAGAAGGATGGGAAGATTTGACCTTCCACCCAGTGATAATTGTGGGAAGAGACACCCTGGTATATTCCTAAATGATATGGGTGTTTTTTACAAGTGTGGTTAAAGAGGCCACATATCCTAGGATTGTTAGTGGAATAAATTAGATACTAATGTTCTATGATAACATTTTAGTGAGAGTGTAAATAATGAAAATTGTTGTCTAACTATAAAGAAACATTCTCCAAAAAAGGCCAAGTGAGCAAGGAAAAGTGTATATGATCACAAATACTGATATTAAATTCCATAATGATGTGGTGGAAGGTACATTAATTGTGGACTCAAACTTATCCAATTATTTATTTTACTCTAGATCATATAATTCATTCATATCATCCTAGTTTTCAAATAAAATTAGATATTTCAAATTTTATTTAATAAGGGAGTTATTTGTAATAATTCCTCAGTTAGGTATCGTAGAAAAAGAATGTTGTAGGTAGTCCCCATTATGGAATATAAATGTTATTTATATGCTGATTCTATTATCATACCCATGATTTAATTTGAAATTCTTTGCGAGAATGAGAAATCAAGATCTATGTGTGAGGAAATAAATATTCAAATTGAAGATGTACCTATTGTGAAAGAATATATTGATATGTGTAGGAGGATTTACATGGACATCCACTATAGTGGGATGTTGAATTCTCTATTGAATTAATTACTAGTTGAAGACCTATGTCATATAGTTCTTATAGAATGGCCATTGTGGAATTAGTAGAACTGAAGAAACAATTAAAGGGATTGATTGATAACAGATTCCCCCCCAAGTGTTTCTCCATGGGGATCCCATATTTTTTTCATTAAGAAGAAAAATGTATCTATGAAGATTTGAATTGAATATAGAGAGATCAATACTATAACAATAATGATAAATTATCCCCTACACCGCATTGATGATTTATTTGATCAAATTCATGGAGCCCAATATTTTTCTAAGACTGAACTTTGATCTGAATATCATCAATTGGGAGTGTGGAATGAACATATTCCGAAGATATTATTTTGAACCTGGTATAGGAATTATGAGTTTATAGTAATTCCTTTTGAACATAGTAATGAAACCTATATTTTTAAGGATATAATGAGTGGTATTTTTTAAGAACATCTTGATAACATTGCAGTGGTATTTATTGATGATAACTTGGTATACTCCAATCGCAACGAAGATCCTGAAAATCAATTTCACACTATTTTGAAGACTCTTAGATGAAATGAATATTATGGGATGTTTAGAAAGTTTTAAATTTGGTATCAATCAGTTTCCTCTCTTGTCCACATTGTCTCTAAGGATTCAATATCCGTTTATCCTACGAAGGTAAAGGTTGTGCAATAAGGTCCTAATCCAATGAACATAACTGAAATGTGTATTTTTATTTGTTTACTAGATTATTATTGTTGTTTCCTTCAGAACATCGCCTATTTTTCCAACCCATTTACCAATATTAATTGTAATGAAGTTAATTCCATATGAAAAAGGAATGTGAGGAATGTTTCATAGAATTGAAAAGAAAATTTGTGAATTCTCTAACCCAGACTATACCATCAGGGAATGATGGGTTTGTGATCTATATTGATGCTTCAAAGAATGAAATTTGTTATGTAACTATGAATAATCATAGGGTTATTACCTATGCATCAATTAAGTTAAAAATTCACAAACATAACATTTATACTCATGATCTTGAGTTAGCTACTATGATCATTTCTCTAATAAATTGGTGTCACTATCTCTATGGTGAAAGACGTGAGATATATACAGATCAAAAGAGTCTAAAATGTATTTTATCATAGAATGAACTCATCATGAGGAAAAAGAGATGGTTCTAACTACTCAAGGATAATAATTCATCCATACACTACCACCCAGGAAAGTCAAATAAGGTAGCAGATGCATTGAGCTGGAATGATGAATGAATTTTTAGAAAAATGATGATTGAAAGGGATCATGTATTAATGGATATAATAAGGATGGATATGGGAATTATCAATGAAGGTGAAACATCATTACCTTTTCAATTGGTTTCCTAACAATTTTTATTAGAATGTATTCAAAGCTCTCAGCCTAATGATGATAACCTTCAAAATAAAATTTATGAGGTGATTGATGGGATGTTAGATGACTTTTTATATGAATATGGAATTACGAAATATGGTATGAGGATATGTGTTACCTCTATACTAGAGATGAAAAGTGAGTTTTTGGATAATGTATATAGCTCTAATTTATCTATACACCCAGGTATTATTAAATTGTATAGTGATTTGAAGGAACAATTATGGTGGGATAACATGAAGTGGGAAATCGCGGACAATGTATCAAGATGTTTCGTTTGTGAACAAGTGAAGGAAGAAAGACAACATCCTAGAGGAGTCATGCAACTTCAAAAAATTCCAACATGGAAATTGGATGAAATATTTATGGATATTTGTCACTGGATTTCCCAAAACCCCAAGACAAAATGATGCAATATTGGTAATTGTGGATTGACTTACAAAATGTGCACATTTCCACGGTATAAGGGAGGATTTTACATTAGATCACCTTGAACAAATAAATATCGGTGATGTTTTAAAAGATACCGGTGAACCTTTCTCAATTGTGTCAGACCTTGATCCACAATTTACATTGTTGTTCTGGAAATTTATTCAGAATGTTCTAGATATTGAGCTTTGACTGAGTACTTACTATCACCTGAACACTAACAGGAAAAGAAAAAGGACACTCCAAACATTAAAGGACATGTTGAGATCTTTCTAACATGATTTTCATTGTATGTGTGATAGTAATATACCTTTGGTGGGGTTTTCCTACAATAATAGTTTTCATTCATGCATTATAATGGCATGATATGATGCATTATATAGAATGTGATGTCATACACCAATACAATGGGATGAAGTCAGATAAAGAAAGCTTCTAGGTCCAGAGTTATGGAGGAAACAATAGATAAAGTAAAACTATTCATACCCATATCAAATTATATCAAGTAGGGAAAAGATATATATTGAAAATCGAATGATGTATATTGAATTTTTTGTAGGGGATATTGTTTTCTAAAAGGTATCTCCATGGAAGGGTGTTATATGATTTAGGAAGAAAGGGAACATGAGCCCCCAGTACATACGCCCTTTTGAAATTAGAGATAGAATTGTATTTTTATATTATTGTTTAGAAATTACTACCATCCTATAAAAAGCAGACAATGTGTTACATTTCTTATTATTGAGAATATACATATGAAACCCAACACATGTACCACTTATGAAGGTAACGAATTGGAACCTAAGTTTTCATTCTATAAAGAGCTTGTCTAGATTATAGACAATAAACAATAGGTTTCGAGGAATTATATGACTCAACTGTTAATGATACTTTGGAAAAATCCTAAAATCGAAGAGGCATCATGGGAGCCTCAAGAGATTATGATGAAGAACTACCCAAAATATTTTTGTGAGGTTGCATTTTGGTAATTTTGACAACAAATTTATTTTAATTAGAGGAGAATGTAACACCCCATATATTTAAAAATAAATTAAATATTTAATGCATGAAACAATGAGTATGAAAAAAACACAACTTTTTTATAACCTAGAGAGTAATTATATTTTTCAACCTCTCTGACTTGAATTTTGAAAAACTACATACACAGTTGCGTTCAGTAAGTTGTTTAGAGTCTGATAAGAAAGATTTAATTTTTTTGGGGAACAGTAACATACCATTATGAATTATAATTTGAATAGTAATATGTATCTTAGGGATAGTAAATCATAATATTATTTTATTGTATTATGGTTATATGATAATGAGATCTAGATTAAATTTTCAAAGTGATATAAAACAAATTATAGTTTTTAAATTGTTATTAAAAAAAAAAGGAATTTTCATAAATAATTAAATTAATCATATTTATAAAATTATTTTCGAAAAATGGAGTTCATTTTTGAATTACACATGTCAAAAAAATGGTGGTGTTAAATTTTTGTGACTTTTTTGAAATACTCAAATTGTTTATTAATAGTAAAATACAACAATTAACCGTATATGTACATTGTTAGATAAATTAACTATTTCAAGAATCATGTCTTTTGTAAGCACACATGGTTCAAACTCATAAGAACTTATTAATATTATTGGTCCCATGAAACAACATCATTGGCTGTATTAAGGTAAATAATTAAATAATGAATAAGATATTTAGAAATCACCCCTCTTATCCACTATTAAAACCCCCTCACTACCTCTAATCATCACTCCTCTCAAGCCTTGTGCCTTCTCTTAATTATACCAAAATATCCTCCCATCCTCCCCCCATGTCAATAAGCCCTTGGTCTAATAGAAACACAAAAACCTCTCTCGTTAAGACCCTCTCAAGGAAGATTACGTCAACAAGTAAATTTCTCATTTCATTTCATTTATTTGTAGTTCATTTCATTAATTTTTATTTCCTCACCTCCATTCATCCAAATGTTATGATAAATATATTAACTTAAATGTATTGGAATATTGTTATGATAAAATAATAATTCATAATCTTCTAAATTTTTCCCTTTTTTTATACAAGAAATGAAAACACCATCCGAGATGTGTTAATTGATCACATTCAAGGACGACATGTTTTCAATTTTTATTAACATATTCAATTCTATTAGTGAAACCATTTAAATTGTTGAATTATATTATTATACATGTAATATGTACAAATATGGTTCTTTAATATTTTTTTACAAATGTTATTAATTTATATATCAGAATGAGTTCATTCTGATCAAAATTTGCTAAATAACCAATGCAATTATCATAAATGTTTTATATAATTATTCAAATTCACTAAAAATATCCAAATGAGTTTTATAACTATGTAATCTTATGTATGTTCACTAATCCCATATAAATTCAATTTTTTAAATCCATTATCATTCTACATTTTTTCCGTACATGAATATAAGTAAACCTATCATGAAAACTAAGGAAGAAAACACTCCCAAACAATGAAATTGAATCTCTTAACCCATAAAAAGGACATGAATAAACCTAATAAAGTTATGAAAAATCAATTAAATTTATTTTATATTCTTTAATAATTATTTTATGAACCTAAATTTGATAATTAATGTCATTATGATCATGTGAGGAACACATTTAGACTTTTGGTAACAGTTTTCTACCTGAACATCCAATTTCATTCGGGTGACTCTTATTATCTACTTTCCATAATTAAATCCTTATTTATTATAATTTACTCCTCATAAATTCAATGAGAATTTTCTATATATGTGTACCAACCAAAATCATTCTTTCATTCATGGGGAGTTATTTGTTTTAAAATTATCTTTAAAAAATTCTTCTCAAAATACAAGGCCGATTCAAGGGAATTTCTAAAATTCATAATTATTTTCAAGGGAACTATATAATTTTTTAGAGACAATTATCTCTCTAAAATAAATAATTTTATTATGAAAATACTATAATACTTTTATTCTGGTTTAAACAATTATTTTTCCAAAGTAACTCTTTTTTAAAAGTAATAGAGTGTTTATCTCAAGAATTTCTCAATGATCCTATATGAGTATCCTTATTTATTTAATAACTAAGGAGGATTATTATCTTTTATTTGGATAAATCATCTATTATATCTCTACAATATTTATTTCAATGTGTTATTAGTAGATTGAATATGGATGTTCTATCTTAAACCCATTCACAATTTACTATGAATGGTTAGTGTCTATGCTTAATGTTCAGGGATAGTTATTTACATTTCACATATTAGATTCAAAATGATTGTATATGTTGTTTATGTCTACCCCTTTTCATATAAATAATTCATTTGACTTAGTAAGTGATGTGTGGGGCCCTCTATTTCTCTTTGATTCATAGATATGTATCATGGGACAAACTAAGGTCTTTGCACAAGGCCTTGAGAAAATAATTATTCATGGTCTTAGCACAAGGCCTTGATGGTATGTTTATGATGTACAGAATTATACATTACCTCATTTTGAAACTATTTATTTAATTTTCATGAGGTTAATTGACTATTAGAATACCCATTATTATGCTCTCTTATGGATTTATTTATTCAGCTCTTATTCCTTCGGTAATGTCTTCATGTTCAGTTTTAAAGGCATGACTTTTTATTATTTCACCATGCCTAATGTTTTTGTTTATTATACCTTAGACTAAATTGCATACCCTTACTAAGTATTTATGATAACCCCATTCTTATTTTTAATTTTCCCAAGACATGAAGAGATATATTATGAGTGACATGTAGAAATAACCTAGGAATTATGGTTGATGTCAAAGTTGTTTCTAAATTAATTTTTTCCCTTTCAAGTTGTATGGTTGAACATATGTATGAATATAGTTTTCAAAAAATATAAAACTATTCATTCCTTTGGGATATGACATTCTTGTAATCATGATAATGTAATGAAATAAGGAACTTACTCGGGCAACTAGGACCAGGTATTTACAATTTTACTAACTAATTTATAAGAATGAATTTGAGAAAATTATAGCCGTTACATTTTCCCCATCATTGGGATTTTCATTCCCGAAAGCCAAAACAAAGAGAGACTCTAAAAAACGAGGTTACTGAGCATGAATATGAGCCTTTCATTCCCATGTTCACCCATGTAGATTCTCATGCCCCCACCAAACACACACCAATAGAATCAACCAAAAACGAAGTATCCCCTTTTGTTTATTGTTGATATCCACTGCGTTCTCTACAAATGTCAACCCGGTTAATGACATGAAATAAATCATGCATGTATCTTCTTAGTTGAGATATGTGGAAGATGTCATGAAACCAGTCCAACTGCGGGGATAGATCCAAGTGTTAATCCACCTCACCAACTCTATGTAGAATTTGGAAATGGTTGATGAACCTCAAATGTATTTTTCCATCCAAACTAAATCTTTGTATCCCACATCAAAGAGATTCTTGAAGGAACAGATAGTCTCTCTCCTCAAACTCAAAATGACTACTTCAACTATCATCATAATATTTATGATGGATTTGTGTAGTCTTGGTATACAACTGGATGACCTACACCATATCTGTAGTCTCCTGCACAAAATCTGGGCTCTTCAGTTTTGACTCTCTTGGGTCGGTTGAAATTTTTATTGACATGTAGGGCCACCCGTAAAGAGCCTAGAATAGTGCCTTACTATTGATGGAGGTGTAGCTATTGTTTTAGATAATTTCAAAATAGAGTTATGTGATCATATCTTCTTGGGATAAAATATAACATGAAATCCCGAAGCATGTTCTCCTGAACCTGAATGGTCCTCTCTGTCTGGCAATCAATGAGGGGATAAAATTCCATGCTCAAGTGGAACTGAGTTCCAAATGCATCCGGAAATCCCTTATAGAACCGATATGTGAAGCAAGGATCATGATAAGAAACAATTTTTGATTTAACTACATGGAGTTGAACCATCTCTTGCACATAGAGGCATCACCTGCTCTATACTGAACTATACTCTGATGTATATAGGAAGTTTTCTAAATTGGTGAGTCGTTCCATGATCAACCAGATGGTATTGTGCCTCTTATACGTAAATGGTAAAACCAACATGATGTCCATTTTTATTCCATCAAATTTCCATTCCTGCACCTAAAGGGGTTGAGTCAAACCTACTAGAACATGATGATTGACCATCATTTGTCGACAATTAAGGAATCAAGAAATGAACTCTGAAACTTATTTATTCATCCTTGGCCACCAACCTGAGCTCATAGTTTCTTTTACGTCATTTTCACACCAGGATGTACCACTAATGTTGATACATGAATCTCCCTAAGAACCCCCTCTCACAACACCTCTAGTATCATCATACTTTCTATGAAATTAACAATGTTCTCCCCACCATTTGAATACCATCAGGAGAATACCCTATGGACGTTTGAGCACATAGTGCCCCACAGTCGGTATCCTAAAGTTGGGCCTCCATGACTGGTTGTAGGAGTGGTGGGGTGACAAACAATGGCTAGAGATAAGCTGCTCCAAGTCAATCCAGAATGGATATCTGCAACGAGGTTAAATGGTCTAACCCCACACTCAGTAACTGTAATCCGGATCATCTAGTAAGAACAATTTCCCCAAAATTATCTTTCAAAATATTATAAAAAATATCAATTTAATTTTACTCGAAGAAATCTATCTATCACCATGGTCTCAGGTTTAGATCCATCAGAGTGAAGGCTTACATGAGTCTCTTGTGTTTGAAGTAGATGATAAACCGCTCACCCATTGGGTAGTATCTCCACATCATCAATGAAGAAATAACTTATACAAATAAAAAATCATGGGTTGTGTAGTATTCCTCATCTAATTTTAAATGGTGATAACTAAAGTAAATCACATCTTTCCTCTGCATCAATACAAAACCATGCCCGATTCTTGCTGCATCACAAAACACTACATACTTGACACCCTCCTCTGGAAACTATAAGACGAGAGCTCTTTTCAAACTCGATATCTACATTCTCTATATATAATACAATTCTAGTCTATGATATTATATGTCTGATATCCATGAAGACCACCCAGGGCTTCCTAGGGTGAAACACTATGTCTCACAAAGCCCTTCCTCTGCAAGTCCACTAACTGCACTCTCTACTCTCAAAGCTCTGCAGGATCCGTCTGATAAGCTGGTGTAGATATCATTGTCATCTAGGGTGTAGATAATTATAGAACTATAACCTTCAAAAATTAAGGTAAACCTAGAACACCTTCAGGGAAGATATCCTTATACTCTGCCACCATTATAGGAAATTTGAGGACTCAAAAAATCCACTACACTGAGGATCAGGCTAGCCAAATAAAGAGTAATAGGTTGAATGTTCATATGTGTGAATCCATCCTAAGCTACAAAGAATTACATTTTTCTAATAAAATGAATAATCTGGTTCTTTTACCATAGATGAACATCAAACTTTCCCTAAAATAATCAATGTGAGCATGAACTGAAGCTACTCATCCATACCGACAATGAAATCGTAAGGCCTCAACTGAAACATCCAAGGTAATTATTGAATAGTAACTTTTCATATAAATTAATATAAATGAATTAGATAGTGGTTTTTCTTTAATGGGGATGATATATCAATATCTTACTCAATACACAAGAATGAGTTATTTCTAAAATATAATGCTGCACACAACACTGTGTTATTCCAAAAAATAATACAATTATTATTTTAAATAGCTCATAACAACTAATCATTGTTTTGGCTGTACTTAATAGCACTAACTATATTATTATTAAACATATTTTTTAAATGTTTTTACAATTATCCAATAAATTTTATATTCATAAAATGGGATTAAATCAAAATTTAAGCATAAAATACTCTAATAATTTAAAAATGTAGTTTTACCTCCTTTTGATGGAGAACCTTTTTAAAATCTATTTTTTACACTTTTAAGTGTTATATTTGAAAAAATAAACATCTTATTTTTAATTGGGATATAAAAATTTACTATTGTTTATGTTTTTATATTTTCATGATAAAAATCATTTTTAATGAATAATGAAAATACTGGATTTTTATTCAAAACTTCTTTTTCATCTAATTTATTTATGCAGTTAGATTATTATTTTAATTGTTTTTAATGTGCAATATGATTATGTTTTTTTTTCATTTAATCAAATGATGATATTTGGAAGTACTTTTACAATGAAATTTGATATAAACATGTGCGAATCTTTTGATGGTTTTTACTTTTTAAAAACACGCTTTCTTGTTTTGACTATAAGATTTAATTTTAATGTAATTACAATAACGTATGTGTTTGAATATAGAAAAATGGATTAAATATTTGAAATCAAAAGTTCTGAATTTTGAAAATAGTTACCTTTAATTTTTTGATGTTATGAATAGTAAATTCAATAATTATTCATATTTACCACGGTAAAAGGATAAATTTGGTAAATAAGGGTACAAATAATATAATAATAATATAAAAATACTTTAACATGTATACTAATATTATTGTATAAGTCATGGGAGAGAAAAAAAAATTTATACAGATCTTTTTTCATTTGGGATCCGCATGGATGTGATAATGACATGTTATAATTATTAATTTAATGCAAAGGGAATTATAACCAAAACATGTATCTTCTTAATAAGACAATTTTAATTTGGGGTTTATAAAATATTTCTTTTAGTATAAATACTCATTAGAAAGATAAAAATATTTCATATTTCATGTTATTTTATTTATAATTTCATGACATTAAATAAATAAATTTATTTATGACATAACGATGATGTGGTGATTACCTTAATAATGAATGATTCAAATAAATGAGCTTATAAATTTTAAAATAAAGGTAATTTGAATGTTTTGATTAGATTCACTGAATTTATTGAGGATTATGACCTGTTATATTTGAGTCAAATTTTTTTAATGAATCAAGTGTTTATGAATTTAACGACAATAAATTACTAAATATTGTCAAATATGACATTAATGGGTTTTTAATACAAATAAAATTTTATTAAATGATATAGTAGTCATTAAAATATAATATTCATCCAACAAACATAGATATCGTAAAAATGTCATAAATTATCCACATGAGGTTCTATTTTCATTTTATAGTAACTATTTTAACCATATAGTGTAGAAATACGAGAAGACAATGTAAGAGTTAATTTATTTAACTAAGGGTTAATACCAAAATACAAGGGTAATTTTTTTGAAATAAACTTGTATAAAACCTATTAGATGAGTGGATTTTGACACATCATTAACTTATCCTAGAAATATAGCACATTGGAGATAATATAATTCAAAATTCGATTTATAATAAATAATATTTCAATACTTTCATAAAGTTACCATCTTCCATCTTATAAAAGGACACCACCTCTACCGACATACTAAAAAATATAAATCCCCTTGGCTCATCAATATTCTACTAAAATAATCCCCCAAAATATTTCCCTTACACCTATAATCCTTAATATTGTAATAATTCAACTGAACAATTACTTTTTACACATTTCAAAAGGAGTAACCCGATTGAGAGGTAATGTTTTCTCTAAAGGTCCTTTCCATTATTTTTCTTCTCATACCCCCAAACCATTATTTTTTCAAGTATTTTATAAAAAAAGAAGTGTCCTATATATACTATGATTTTTTATGAGATGTGTTATACATACACTAACAAACACCTCCATTTAATGGATATAGAACATACTATTTCTGTGTACGGAGAAGTACTTCCTCACGAAATGATGATTGTTCAATTTTCACATACCATTTATAATAGTGGAAATTATGATGGAACTGTATTTATATATGATATATATTATATTTATATGGTCTTTATTCATTGGTAATTTTTTTATAACATACCTTTATTCTTTCAATGATGTTTTAATACGATAATTTCATTTAACGAATTGTGCACTATCAACACAATATGATATGAACCTTTCATTCCATACATTGAATGTATAAAGGGGGGAATTAATGACCCTCTGTAACATATATAACAATGATATTATAATGAAATAAAAATAAAATATTTATCATTTACATTTCATTCATTTAACACGATAATGAAGTGAATGTAGTGGTCATGTGTACGTACGAACTACCATCTCTATGAATGGTAAATTTCATTTAATATATCAAAATATTATGGAATATTATAAATACAGATATACTGGATATATATGATGGTTAAATAAAAAAATATAATTCTTTAGATGATTGAATAATGACATCACGGATAATGTAAATCAAAACCTGTTCATTTTTGACTCATGTATTGAACATCGACAGAAATCTGGATATGAACTCAAGTAATTACATAATTTTTATATCATGGTAATAAGGGATTTAAAATAAATAATAAACTTTAAAAATATTTTGAATCAATTTTAAATTAACCTATGTTTATAATTTATTTAATTAAATAATAGATGAGACAAGTCAGACTCATTGTAATGGAAATCATAACGTAGTCTCCATTCATTGAGTTAAATATCCATGTCATAGGTTTAGTTTTCCATGATTATGTGTGAATGTCCTTTTATTTTTTTAAAATGAATATTAAATTATATTGGGTTTATTTATCTTTTTGACACATAATTATGTCATTGATTTATCCTTATTCTAAGGATACAATATTTTTAAGGGACTTCATCTCAATCTACTTTCATTGAGGCATATTTTGATAATATAAACCTTTTTATTTTATATAGTGTATAATTATACCCTTTACATTAAATATAAATAAATGGTTTTCAAAAATAATTTTTTTTCTATGAATCACTATACTAAACAAAAAAAGTAATGTTTCTTTTTAATAGACGTGAAGACAACGACCTTTCCCCCACTGCGTGCATTATTTGATATTTGGTTTTTTATACAATCCATAATGGTTTTAAAAGAATAATAAATACCATATACAATTTTTTTTGTATTTTGGTATTGAAAATGGTTTTTAGAAAGTATTTATTATGTTAATATCATGAAATGATCTATTATAACTGATGTGTTAAATTGTTATTTTTCATTTGTGCTTGTTTTATGTGTATGATTATGTTTTGGGTATTGGGAATTGTTTAGGTATATTGGTGTTTACATGATAAACCAATGGAAGGTGAGCCCATGATAGTTCTACAATGCATTGGGTTATGTGATAGAGGTAAATTCTAAGGTTTCTCCTAATATATTTAGGGAATATACTATGATGGTTATTTAAAACATAACTGTGTAGGCTACTCCCTATGTAGCTGTGAATGTTAAAATGTAGGTATGTTATGGGTGCTACAAGTTACCATCATTATTTAGGACTTCTATGAGTTTTTTCTGCATCTTATTATTAGATAATTTTTGTCAAATATTTTAAATTTTGTGGGTGAAATTTTTGATTGTGTGAAAATGTTTTCATGAGTTTTAAATATTGACGGACTAATGGTATTATTCATTATTTTATATTCTTTACAGATATTTATATTCTCATCCCATGCTTTTGAAATATTATCCACAAGGTATAAAGATGGGAAAGACAAATGAAGAAGTCAAGAATATTTTTATCATGAAAAAAATCATGTTTTTTTAAAGGGTTTGCTTTTTTAGAAACAATGTATACTATGTGTAACTATGCACACATAATTAATGGGACTATTATGTATCAGTTTTTTCCTACTTCACATAAACTGTAAACCTTAAAGGATCCTTAATTGGAATTCATGACTTAAATCATCATTATTTAATTTTATGGATGTGGACTTATAGTTGGTATCAACTGATGGTTTATACAAATTTGGAGATTAGGATGTTCTATTTAGAATTATGAATATGGTTATGGGTTTATAATTTTATGTTTGATTATATTATTAATTTCATACAAACCCATTTTGGAGTCTTATGTTATTAAATTCAAAGAGAATTAAGAGTAGTTTTTGAGACATTTATTTTTTAGGTTGTTATGGGTTAGTAATTTTTCGGATGAAAAATGAAAGGTATAGAATATCCCTTTTAGGCTAAAATATGTGATGGATTATTTTTAGGATATTTTCTTTTTTTTAATGTAATAGGAATTGTACAGTGTTTGGAAATGGACAACATGTAGAATATGTGACAACCCGTCACATCGGACAAGGATGCTGGGATCGAACCCACAATTGGAGTGGAACATGCCTTTATCGCCTACCACTGGCATATGTTAATTCACTGGTTAGTATTCCATATTCTTTTTAGTAAAATTATTTTATTATTTAAGAAAATATTTATTTGGGAGTCATATATTTTATGGACAATATATCCTTAGTAATAGAAAATTATTTGGGGATTATGTGATATATGATATTTTGGAAGAAGTTCAATGTTTTTTAAATTTTATATGATTAAGGTAAAAAGAACACTATGAGATTTTAATTGAGTAATGTTTGAATTATATATTAGAAGATCTATTATTATAATTTTGGAATTATTGGAATTAGGTTATTTATGGAAATCATTAGTCTATAATAGGGAATAAACAATTTGGTTAATTACTTTTTAGAATGAGACATTAAGATTGATCTATTTTAATTGGTGATACATGGTAAAATTTATCTTGGAAGACTATGTTATCAAATTATTCTGCGATTTGGGTTTCAATATTACTTGGATTATTTGGAATAATTTTGAGGACATTTGTTTTCTGAATGGTCAATGTTGAACTTTGGTTATTATTGTTGTATATTGGGAATTTAATGTAGTCCTTCTCTTTATAAAGGATTATTCTTTTGGGGGATTATCTAATATTTTACTAACTGTTTTAGGTTTTGGATAATTCTTCAAGTTTGAGAAATAGATAGGTAATATATTATTTATTAATAAGTTTATTATTCCTCAATACATATCACTTCATGGAAAATATGAGTTTTTGGTATAATTTGATTAAAGATTAAAACACTATTTTTCAAATATGTAAATTTCTTTATGTTCTTATTCTAAGTAGTAATATAATTCAGTAACATTATCAATAGGACCTTTAAAGAACATTACTTGTTTACTTGTTCTACTATGAATGAAAGGATTGTTTAACCCATCATAAGTTTTGTGTTTTTCTAATTATTAACGTTCTCTTGATCATGTTTTATATCACTTTCCATAAGAACATGACGGTTAGATTTTTTCCATATCCATGTTTTCCTATATAGAATCCTAGTATGTGTTTTCTCAAGTGACCTTTGTACATTTCTAACCTTAATTTTGAGGTTTTATTTTTATTGAATCTTTTCTGATGTGGGAATTCAATGTAGTAATTTTTAAAAGTGAAACCTTAGTTACCGAGCCCAAAATATATAATTACGAGAATAAAATTTCCAAATGAGGAAAGATTTAACATCCCAACTAATTATAGAATAATAATTTTTCATATCTATTAATATTTATGAATTGGACAGTGTTTTTTCCTTAATGGTTACTCAATCTCTGATAACATACTCAATACACAACAACTAGTTTTTCAAAAATCTTATATGTCACACAACACAACGGTATACCGAAAAATAATACAATTAGTATTTTAAATATTATTTAATGTCAAGTCATTGTAATTGAGGGAATGAATATAACTAAATATATTATTATTAAACATTTTTGTTAAATGTTTTTTTAATTTATCCAATAATTTTTAGATGCTTAAAATGAGAATATATCCAATTTTATGCATAAAATAATATAATATTTTTAAAAGGTATTCTTACCACCTTTTGATGGAAAACCCATTTTAAAAATATTTTTTATAAATTTAAATATTATATTTGAAAAAATAAACTTATTATTTGGAATTAGGACATAAAAATTTACTTTGTTTGATTTTGTAGTATTTTCCTCATGAAATCATTTTTAATGAATAGGGAAAAATACTTTATATTAATTCAAAACTATTATTTTGTCTGAGTTATTTATATAGTTATATTATCATATTAATTAATTTTAAAGTGTAATTGGATTTTTTTACCATTTAATCAAATTATGGCCTTTGTGTGTAATTAAACATTGATATTTGATATAAACACGTGTCATCCTTTTTTATGGTTTTTACTTTTTAAAAACCCGCTTTGTCAATTTGAAAATGAAATTTATTTTGAAATTGATTACGATAAATTCATTGATTTTAAATTAGAAAAATGGATTCCATATTTGAAATCAGATGTTCTAAATTGTGTAAATTTGTACCATTTATTTTTGTCCATTATGAATTTTATCTTTAGTAATTAATTTTATTTACCCTGGATAAAGGGTATATTAGATAAACAAGGGTAAAAATAATATTATAATAATAGAAAACTACCCCAACATGTGTCCTAATATTATTTTATGAGTCATTGGAGATAAAAACAATCTGTAGGAAGAATTTTTTGCATTGGGGAGCCACATGTGTGTGCTAATGAAATTATATTATAATTAATTTAAAGTAAAGTGAAATATAACATAAACATGTATCTTCTTAATAAATCAATTTTAGTATGGGGATATATAACAGATATATTTGACTATAAAAAATCATTAAAATTATAAATTTATTTCCTTCTTCATGGAATTTTATATATAATTTTTGGACATTAAATAAATAATTTATTTAAGACATAATTATGATGTAGTTATTGCCTTATTAATGAAATATTCAAATAAATGATATTATAAATATTAAAATAAATGTAATTTGAAAATTTTGAGGAGATCCAATAATTTTATTGATGATTGTGGAATTAATATTTGATTAACTATAGTTTTTTTAATGAATCATGTTGTTATGACTTTAGAAAAAAGAAATTACTAAATAGAGTCAAAATTGACATATATGAGTTTTTAAAACAAATACTATCCTATTTAGTTATATAATCGTAATAACAGATTGTATTATGAAAAAATAAAATAGATAATATTAAAAATGTCATTAATGGTCCACATGAGGTTCTTTTTGTATTTTATAGTAACTATATAATCCATATAGTGTAAAAATACAGGAATACATTATAAGAGTTATTTTACACAACTAACGGTTAAAGACAAATGATAAGGTGACATTTGTGTCCTAAACATGTCTAAAACCAATTGGATGAGAGGATTTAGACCCATACTCAACTTATACTCAAAATATGTTACTTCTGGAGAACTTATAATTTGAAAATTCATTTATTATAAAATAATTTTCCAAAACATTCCTAAAGTACCACTCCTCACTCGTATAAAATGTAACCACTTCTACCCACTTAACCATACATATAAATCTCATTTTCTCATGTAAAATCTGCTCAAATATTCTTCAAAAATCCCTCCCTTCCTCTTATAATCATTTCATTTGGTAGAAGACAATTTAATAAATCCATTTGACTCAAATCAATAAGTTATTCAAAGTTTAGAGGTAATGTCTAATCTCAAGATCCTTTCATTTATTTTCCTTATACGACCCCATAATATCATTTTATTCCATTGATTTTTTTTGTAAATGGTGAGGGATCAAGTCCCCTATTATTAGAATAAAAAAATGAAACAAGGGAAGTAACAGATGATAAGACAAAAAAACAAATCTTTCATCATCCAAGCGTTTTCTTGATCTTGTGAGTAATCTCACATTCTTTGTCCTCGAAGGAACCCTTGTTAATTCCTCAACTATGCCAACATCCACATCCACATCATCTTCTGTGAAGTGCTACCAAATCTCTCACTTGCTGTAAGAGGGTCTTAATATTTGTTTCTGAATTTGAGACTTCAGACTGTGTTTCCTTCCTTGTTGTTGGTTCAGCTCTCTCACGCACCTTCCTGTGACCTTTAGTTTTCCTGCCACGATTCGTTTTCTGCGAAGTGTTCTCATCAACTAATATAGGATGCTGGTCCTCCTCCCTTACAGTTTCCTACTCTACCCGCGGACCACTATTATGCTTCACTGGAGGGTTGTCCTATATTGTCTGCAGCTCTGTGATTGTCTGTTGCCCTACATGAGAGGCAGGAGAATCTTGTGCAGGAAAAATATTTTCAATATCATGTGATGTTCTATAAGTGGGGGCCAAAGAATCTAAAGAAACCTCCTTAGTCCCTCTGTCTACTGAATGCACCGAGGCCTGCATAAAAGATTAGACTGAAGGAAGGGGCTTAGATTCCAACAATAGAAGACTGGTGTTGTCAGCTTTCAATTTTTCAGTGGCAACCAAAACAATATCAGAGGGAACAATATTTTGAGAAGAAATTTTATGTGTCACCTGGGCAGACATCTCAAGATTTGAGTGTGCTTCTACAAATACAGGAGGAATGTTGTTTCCAGATTCCATTTTTTCAGAGTATAACCGCAAATAGTCTAAGGAAACTGTATTCTAAGAGGAGAATTTATTTCTCACATGGGTAGAACCCTCAATGTAACAAGAATTTGAGTAATTAAGGCTAACATGCAGTGGTGGGAGTTCAACTGGCCCCCTTTCCACTATGTCAGCCCATGAAACATCATGGATAGAGGGAGAAGATGACCCAACCAAAGAGTGTCTGTGGTAAGCATATCCCTTCTGGGAGGACCTGATGTCCATCATAGGACCTTAAGGAGGTGCAATAGAAGATGGTTGTCCAATTAAAATTGGAAGGCTTTGGTGATTAGTATCCTTTAGACCTGAATCATAATTTTTTCCATAATACATGTGCTATCACTAGTGCAGAAAACGTTTTTTACGTCACCATTTTTTACGTCGGTTATATAAAACCGACGTCATAATATGTAAAACGAGGTTTTTTACGTCGGTTATTTCTTAACCGACGTAAAAACCCGTGTTCGGTACACCTTTAACGTCGGTTATTTTTATAACCGACATTATTAATCGCGCGCCTTCGTTTTTTACGTCGGTTATTTTTATAACCGACGTAAAAAACGCGGTTTTCGAAGGCCTTTTTACGTCAGTTATTCAATAACCGACGTAACAAACGCGGTTTTTGAAGGCTTTTTTACGTCGGTTATTGAAATAACCGACGTTATAAATTTTTTTAAAACAATTATCACGTCGGTTATTGAATAACCGACGTGATAACTCATTTAAAAATTTACCCAGACCCGTGGATTGTCATTCGCGAGTTTACCTTCGACAGTCGCGACTCGTCTCTCTCGCGCGTAAACCCGAATCGGCTCGTCCATTTCGTTGGTTTAGATTCGTTTTGCGATCATCGTTTCTCATATTTAATCTCCTCGGATCAATCATCTAAACTCACAGCACTCAGGTAATCCTCCCACTCGTTCATTTTTTTTCGCGGATAGTATATATATATGTGTTGTGATTTTTTTGTTGAAACTAGCTAAGATTCTTCGATTGCGAACCCTTTTAACTCGTTTTGGCACCATAATCTTATTTATCATCCCTAGATCTATTTGTTCGACTTGCAATATTGAGTAATTTTATGATTTCACTAATTTTTCATCGTTTTCTATAAATCCCCGAGAGGGTTGGGGCGTGTCCATTTGGATGGGTTGCCCTTTTACAGTTGTTACTACTTTATTCACACACAACCAGGGCATAGGTGCATGGATTTGGGGTCGGGGGGAGTCCAGGGGGTTTAAAAGGGGGTGGGTGGGTGTGGGGGGCTGTCCAAGGGTGTGGGTGGGTGTTGGGGGGTGTCCAGGGGGGTGTCCAAGGGGGTAGGGGGTGGGGGGTGGTGTTTAGGAGGGGTGGGGGGGGGGGGGGGGCTGTCCAGAGGGTTGGGGGGTGTCCAGGGGGGTGTCCAAGCAGGTCGGGGGTGGGGGGTTGTGTCCAGGAGGGGTGGGGGTGCTTTCTAGAGGGGTCGGGGGCTGTCCAGAGGGGTCGGGGGGTGTCCAGGGTGGTGTCCAAGGGGATGGGTGGGTGTGGGGGGCTGTCCAAGGGGGTGGCGGCCTGTCCAGAGGGGTCGGTGGGGTGTCCAGGGGGGTGTCCAAGGGGGTGGATGGGTGTGGGGGGCTGTCCAAGTGGGTGGCGGCCTCTCCAGAGGGTATTTGGGGTTGTCCGGGTGGGTGGGGGGGCTGTCCAGAGGGTTGGGGGATGTCCAGGGGGGTGTCCAAGGGGGTAGGGGGTGGGGGGGTGGTGTCCAGGAGGGGCGGGGGGCTGTCCAGAGGGGTCGGGGGGAGTCCAGGGGGGTTTACAAGGGGGTGGGTGGGTGTGGGGGGCTGTCCAAGGGTGTGGGTGGGTGTTGGGGGGTGTCCAGGGGGGTGTCCAAGGGGGTAGGGGGTGGGGGATGGTGTTTAGGAGGGGTGGGGGGGCTGTCCAGAGGGTTGGGGGGTGTCCAGGGGGGTGTCCAAGCAGGTCGGGGGTGGGGGGTTGTGTCCAGGAGGGGTGGGGGTGCTTTCTAGAGGGGTCGGGGGCTGTCCAGAGGGGTCGGGGGGTGTCCAGGGTGGTGTCCAAGGGGATGGGTGGGTGTGGGGGGCTGTCCAAGGGGGGTGGCGGCCTGTCCAGAGGGGTCGGTGGGGTTTCCAGGGGGGTGTCCAAGGGGGTGGATGGGTGTGGGGGGCTGTCCAAGGGGGTGGATGGGTGTGGGGGGCTGTCCAAGTGGGTGGCGGCCTCTCCAGAGGGTATTTGGGGTTGTCCGGGTGGGTGGGGGGCTGCCCAGAGGGTTGGGGGATGTCCAGGGGGTGTCCAAGGGGGTAGGGGTGGGGGGTGGTGTCCAGGAGGGGTGGGGGGCTGTCCAGAGGGGTCAGGGGCTGTCCAGAGGGTTGGGGGGTGTCCAGGGGGGTGTCCAAGCAGGTCGGGGGTGGGGGGTTGTGTCCAGGAGGGGTGGGGGTGCTTTCTAGAGGGGTCGGGGGCTGTCCAGAGGGGTCGGGGGGTGTCCAGGGTGGTGTCCAAGGGGATGGGTGGGTGTGGGGGGCTGTCCAAGGGAGTGGCGGCCTGTCCAGAGGGGTCGGTGGAGTGTCCAGGGGGGTGTCCAAGGGGGTGGATGGGTGTGGGGGGCTGTCCAAGGGGGTGGATGGGTGTGGGGGGCTGTCCAAGTGGGTGGCGGCCTCTCCAGAGGGTATTTGGGGTTGTCCGGGTGGGTGGGGGGGCTGCCCAGAGGGTTGGGGGATGTCCAGGGGGGTGTCCAAGGGGGTAGGGGGTGGGGGGTGGTGTCCAGGAGGGGTGGGGGGCTGTCCAGAGGGGTCGGGGGCTGTCCAGAGGGTTGGGGGGTGTCCAGGGGGGTGTCCAAGCAGGTCGGGGGTGGGGGGTTGTGTCCAGGAGGGGTGGGGGTGCTTTCTAGAGGGGTTGGGGGCTGTCCAGAGGGGTCGGGGGTGTCCAGGGTGGTGTCCAAGGGGATGGGTGGGTGTGGGGGGCTGTCCAAGGGGGTGGCGGCCTGTCCAGAGGGGTCGGTGGGGTGTCCAGGGGGGTGTCCAAGGGGGTGGATGGGTGTGGGGGGCTGTCCAAGGGGGTGGATGGGTGTGGGGGGCTGTCCAAGTGGGTGGAGGCCTCTCCAGAGGGTATTTGGGGTTGTCCGGGTGGGTGGGGGGGCTGCCCAGAGGGTTGGGGGATGTCCAGGGGGGTGTCCAAGGAGGTAGGGGGTGGGGGGTGGTGTCCAGGAGGGGTGGGGGGCTGTCCAGAGGGGTCGGGGGGTGTCCAGGGGGGTTTACAAGGGGGTGGTGGGTGTGGGGGGCTGTCCAAGGGTGTGGGTGGGCGTTGGGGGTGTCCAGGGGGGTGTCCAAGGGGGTAGGGGGTGGGGGTGGTGTTTAGGAGGGGTGGGGGGGCTGTCCAGAGGGTTGTGGGGTGTCCAGGGGGGTGTCCAAGCAGGTTGGGGGTGGGGGTTGTGTCCAGGAGGGGTGGGGGGCTGTCCAGAGGGGTCGGGGGGTGTCCAGGGGGGTTTACACATCGATTTGTTTTATATTTCAAAATTGTTTACATTCAAATTATGATTTTTTTCATATAAACATATATTTTTCTTATCTAAAAAATATATATATTTTTGCTATTTGTTATAGGTAATAATGAGTCGAAGTTGGATTACGGCACATCGAATGAGCAATGAATATGAGGAAGGTGTTGATTCCTTTTTGGAATTTTCTAAACGAAATGTTCCAAGTAGTGACATTTTTTTCTGTCCATGCCTGAAATGTCTGAATATGAAGAAGTTGAAAATTAGAGAGATAAAAGATCATCTGATTTGTCATGGTTTCAATCCGAGTTACAACCCTTGGATTTGGCATGGCGAAACTGGACAGAATGTCACTGATGATAATGAATCGCAAGATGGTAACTCCGATGGAATTGAAGAAATGATTCGCGATATTGTAGCAGAACAAATTGAGATAGAACCGAAAGTTGCACGTCTATATGGTGATGCCGAAAAACCATTATATCCTGGTTGTACAGATTTTACGGTTTTTTCGGCGGTGTTAAGATTGATTAACCTGAAGGCGAAACATGGATGGAGTGACAGAAGTTTTACAGAGCTGCTACAATTGATGAAAGACATTCTTCCAAAAGATAACGATCTTCCAGATTCACATTATAAGGCCAAAAAAATATTATGCCCGATGGGATTGGGATACAGGAAAATACATGCCTGTCCGAATGACTGCATTATATATAGGAAGGAATATGAATTTCTGAAAGAGTGTCCTAAATGTGGGACATCACGGTATAAGGTGAAAGAAAAATCACAAGATGATGTAGAGATTACAAAGCTCCCTTCAAAGGTATTTTGGTATCTTTCTATAATTCCTCGTTTCAAACGTTTATTTGCTAATTCACATGATGCAAAAAGGTTAAGATGGCATGCTGATGAGCGGGTATGTGATGGAAAAATACGTCATCCAGCTGATTGTCCACAATGGAAGAAAATTGATGCCCAGTACCCTACATTTGGAAATGAAATTAGAAATCTGAGACTAGGCTTGTGCACAGATGGAATGAATCCATACCGAACCCTCAGTAGCACACATAGTTCATGGCCTGTTTTATTGGTAATTTACAACCTCTCTCCTGAAGTTTGTATGAAGCGCAAATATGTCATGTTGAGTATCATGATCTCTGGTCCAAAGCAACCCGGCAATGATATTGATGTATACTTGTCACCGCTGATTGATGATTTGAAACTGTTATGGGCTGATGGTATTAGGGTGTATGATTCTTATAAAATGGAATATTTTCAACTGCATGCAGTGCTTCTATTCACTATAAATGACTTCCCAGCATATGGAAATTTGTCTGGATACAGTGTTAAAGGGCATAACGCATGTCCAATTTGCGAACAACAGACGTCATATTGTCAATTGCATCATGGGAGGAAAACAGTGTACATGGGTCATCGAAAGTTTTTTCCTATAGATCACCATTATAGAAGACTAAAAAAGGCATTCAATGGCTCACAAGAATTTGATACTGCTCCTCAACCTTTATCCCCAGAATTGTATTTTGAGAGGGTGAAAAACCTTGATGTGACATTGGGAAAGACACAGAAATCTGGTAATGATAGACATATTTGGAAGAAAAGGTCAATATTTTTTGAGCTACCATATTGGAGGTATCATGAAGTCAAACATAATATTGATGTCATGCACGTGGAGAAGAATATCTGTGATTCTTTGATCGGAACATTGCTAGATATTAAAGGAAAGACAAAAGATGGGTTGAATGCAAGGTTAGACCTACTGTCAATGGGAATACGTTTGGAGTTAGCTCCCACTCCTAAAGGAAGACGAACATTTCTTCCCCCGGTTTGTCATACATTATCGAAGAGGGAGAAAAGTAGCTTCTGTCAGTGTCTTCATGATATCAAAGTGCCTCAAGGTTACTCTTCAAATGTAAAAAATTTTGTCTCATTGAAAGACTTGAAGTTGATAGGTATGAAATCACATGATTGTCACGTCATGATGCAACAAATTATACCAGTTGCACTGCGTGGAATATTGCCCATCCATGTCAGAAAGACTATAATGAGGTTGTGTTATTTTTTCAATTCAATTTGCAACAAGGCGATTGATGTGAATGCTTTGAACATTTTGGAAAAGGATGCAATTTTTATACTTTGTCATTTGGAAATCTATTTTCCTCCAACTTTTTTTGATATGATGGTGCATTTAATGATTCATCTGGTTCGAGAAATAAGGCTTTGTGGACCTGTATATCTTCGTTGGATGTATCCTTTTGAAAGGTATATGAAAATATTAAAGGGATATGTTAAAAATCCATATCGACCTGAAGCCTCCATTATTGAAAAGTATATTTCTGAGGAGGTAGCAGAGTTTTGTACGAGCTACTTGGCTACGGCGCAACACATAGGTTTGCCTCCATCTCGCCATGAACGGGTTAATAATGAGGGAAAGGGGATTCGTGGCTTGAAAGTCAAATCACTGTCAGCTGAACATATGAAGAAGTTAGAATCATACATCTTGAATAACATAGCTGATGTTCAACCGTATATCACATTGCATATTAATGAGTTGAAACAATGTCATCCAAAGAAGAAAGAAATGTGGATTTTGAATGAGCACAAAAAAACTTTTTTGCCATGGTTTAAAAAGACCTTGCTTGGTAGATTAGATGTATCAGAGACATTAAAATGGATAGTGGGTGGTCCATCTTTAAATGTGATAACATGGTCCGCTTATGACATTAATGGCTATACATTTCATACGAAAACTCAGGACAACAGAAGTGCAGTTCAGAATAGTGGTGTATTGGTGTTTGCAGAAGCAATGCATTTTTCGAGTGCTAAGGACAGAAACCCAATTTCGGCATCAAGTGCATATTATGGAGTGATTGAAGACATATGGGAGGCTGATTACTTTAAAATTAAAGTTCCCGTTTTTAACTGTAAATGGTTTATCGGTAACAACAGTGTCAGACACGATGAATTTGGAATGACACTTGTTAATCTGAATAGATTGGAAGACACAACTGATTCTTTTATAATGGCAACACATGCCAAACAAATTTTCTATGTAGTAGATCAATCAGATATGCAGTGGGCTGTTGTTTTACAAGGGAAAAACCAATATGTTGGTGAGGATGAATTTGATGAAGATGCTGATTTATGTGAGACCCATACTTCCATGGAAAGATTAACAGAACATAATGATGAGTATGTTGAAGACATGGTTTGTGCCATAAGGAACGATCACGACGAAGGAATTTGGGAAAACAATCCAACTGTACATTCCTAAAATTACAGGTAACACAAGTTTATTTCTTGTTTACATTTAGTTTTTTCATATAATGTTAGATACTGTAAATTTTTTACTTATTAAAACATGTATCAAACAAAACAATAAAAACCGTAAAGAGGAGAAGTCCTGGGCGCACCGGCTGGCCGGTGGTGGATCACCGGTTGGCCGGTGGTCCAGAACAAAGCTCTGTCTGGTCCACCGGCCGGCCGGTGCTGAGACAGCGGCCAGCCGGTGGTCCAGACAGAGAGCCTTCCTCTCTGTCTGGAACACCGGCCGGCCGCTAGATCACCACCGGCCGGCCGGTGGACCAGACAGAGAGCCTTCCTCTCTGTCTGGATCACCTGCGGCCGGCCGGTGTTGAGCCAGCGGCCGGCCGGTGGTTCAGACAGAGATGAAGGCTCTCTGTCTGGTCCACCGGCCGGCCGCTGGATCACCACCGGCCGGCCGGTGGACCAGACATAGAGCCTTCCTCTCTGTCTGGATCACCAGTGGCCAGCCGGTGATGAGCCAGCGGACGGCCGGTGGTCCAGACAGAGAGGAAGGCTCTCTGTCTGGTCCACCGGCCGGCCGGTGGTGATCCAGCGGCCGGCCGGTGGTCCAGACAGAGGAAGGCTGTCTGGTCCACCGGTCGGCCGGTGGTGAGCCAGCGGCCGGCCGGTGGCACGAGGCAGTGGGAAAGTCTACTGCCTGGGTCCTCCGGCTGGCCGGTGAGCTCACACCGGCGGACCGGTGGACTCAGTGAGTCCACTTTTCAGCTTTCTTGGGCCAACTCATTGGCAACCTTTTGCCTGTGTTTACCATGTTTATCATTGTTTAACATGATTACCATATTACCAATGTTTACTATTATGTAATTTAGTACACTTTTCTATTTGTGAACTAATGTTTGTTTTTTTGATTTGAAGGAAAATGAGAGATCAATCAGTTGATCAGCCACAGGATTCTGGAGATGAGCATATTGGTCATACATCTGGGGAGGAACATTCACATGCTCCTATTACGAAAAAGAGTTCAAAGGTTGGTAAGCGTGGGTGCACACGTTTACCAAAATTATCACTTGCCCGTACGAAGGAGGAGAGGATAGTCGTGGAGTTTGATGATGATGATCTTCCTAGAGGTCCAAATGCTAAAGATTTTAAGGGTTTTGTAGCAACTCAGGCTAAGAGCAAAGTAAACATTCTCTATGATGATTGGAGAAGTGTGGATAAGGCGATAATTTCTCAGCTGTGGGAGACCATTTTGGTAAGATCTTTTGCTATTGTTTGACTATTCTTTAAATGTTTCTAGTATATATAATATTTTTAACCTCTTTTTTATCAGATGACATTTGATATTCCTGACACTGGAGGAGTCAGGAAGAAATGCTTATCGTTGGCTGCTAGGAGATGGAGGGATTTCAAATCAACCCTCTCATCTGATTTCATTTATGGTCATAGGAGTCGTGAGAATCCATGTCGTATATATCCTTTTATAGATGAAGACACATGGAGACAATTTTTTGAAAGTAGAAGAAAAGAATCATTTTTGGTAAGGGCAATGTAAACTTTTATAAGCTTTCTTATATAAATGATCTTATTATTGTTTTGTTAATGATTACTTATTCTTAATTTACAGCAAACAAGGAAAGCTCATCAAGAGATCCAATCTAAAAATGTATACCCTCATAGTTTATCTCGGGGAGGGTATGCATTATTGGAAGAACAAATGATGGCAGAAAAATTTCAACAACTAAGAGCTGAGTCTTCAAGCTCTGGAGAGGTGGCCCCTCCATACCCTCCATCTAGACATGAGAAATGGAAAAGAGCTCGGAAGGGCAAAAAAGGACAATATCTTTCGGAATAATCGAGACTCGTAGTTGAGAGGATTGTAAGATATCTATTTTATTTATTTGAGTTTACTATTTTCGTCATATATTTCCAATCATTATGGAAATGTTCAATTAATTATTACAGGACTCTCTTGAGGAGCAGAGTTCACAGGGGTCATTTACACCATCTGGGAGGGAAGATATTTTATCTGTGGCATTGGGAAAGCCCGAACATCCTGGCCGTGTAAGAGGATATCCGGCAGGTGTATCGGTAAGAAAAGTGTTGCCACGTTCCTCAACTTCTAACGTTGAGGGAGTTTATAAAAAAAAATAGAATCCTTGGAGGCTGAAGTCCATAATATTAATGCGACAATGGAGGAAAAGATTAGAGCATCAGTGCAGTTAATGTTTGCAGACTTCCAAAGACAATTTCAGGGTGCAGCTCCCACTCCACCTCTCCCAGTAGCTCCCACTCCCCCACCTCAGCCTGCGGACCCCATTTTTGATCCTCCTCCTCCGCCGCAGCTACCTACTTATTGTGAGTTGTATGTTGATGATCCTCAACATCATATAGTTGCATATGGGATGGTATATTGTATAGGATATACAGTTCATCATCAACAGTTAGAGGTAGAGAATCAGAGGGTCACTGTACAGGATATTATAGATAGATCAGCTCGGATACCATTACCTACAGATGAGGTGACGACAGTTGGACATAGTATCGGCCATTTTTTACTTTGGCCATACATACTTCTTCGACTCATTACCATAGAGGTATGGATGTTATATCTTTTATTTTATATTTTTATTAATGTTTTATCATTTGAAAACTAATATATTTTTCAATTTATTTTTACAGGAATACTTCAAAGGTAAAGAAATACTGTATAGACAACAACAAAGACAGATAGCTATGACATTAGATGCAGATACTAGCAGTCTTGACAAATTGTCAAGATATTCAAATTTGTTGGCGGATCATTATGACTTTACAATGAAAGCTCATGTCTGTGGACGTGAACTATGTGTGGGGATTATGAAAACTGATATCATGGAGTTTGTCACTGGAGATAAGTTAGGCATCAACGTGGTGGAAATTTTTATCATGTAAGTCTTAACACCTTTTCCTTGCATTATATTTAATAAACATGTATACTTATGTCTGCTTTGTATTAGGTATCTGTATAAAATTTGTGAGAGGAATGAGCTGACAGATGTATATGGATTCGTGGACCCACAATTGATTTCCCCTGAAGCATGTGCATTGGATGAGGAACAAAGAATGCTTTATATTGCTGATAGATTTGAAAAGAATGTAATCACACAGTGTTGGATGATGCCTTTTTGTGAGAGGTATGAAACACATCCCTCTCAAAGAGTTAATTATCTTTTAACATAAAAAACCACTAACGTTAAATTTCCTTTTATCAGGGATCATTGGATGTTAGGGGTTTTTTGCCCTAGGGAGAAAACACTTTATTGGATATGCTCTCTCCATGATGATGTGCGAGAAAGTTTTAAGAATATATTGGAAACGTAAGTTTCAATTTCACAATAGTTTTATATATTATAATGAATTTTAAATTTACCCCATTCGTATTATTTTCTAACAGGGCATGGGTCCACTTTCGAAAAAGGGCAAAGAAAAGGAATTTCAAGATCAAATATGTACATGTGAAGGTAAATATCCATTTATAATTTGTACATTTTGATTTACTACATAAAAATAATATATTGAATTTACACTCATTCAAACAGAAATGTCATGAGCAACAAGGCATCATCGAATGCGGATATTACATGTTAAGATTTATGTATGAAATAATAACAACTGGGACAGTTCTGAGTTTTGACCTGGTAAGATTTCCTCTTTCTCATAATATTTCAATTTGATTTATTCATTATACATGTTGACTACTATCCTTTTCCTTTGTAGCTTTTTGATGACCCTCAACCCTTTACTGCTGAAGATATCAAACACTTACAAGTGGAGTGGTCAAATTATTTTACAGGTTTGATTGACTTTTAGTTGTTTGTAATGTAAAATGTAATTTTGAATATTGTCAATGTAATTGTGTATTTCGTAGTCGTTTAGGTTGGATTTAGTTTTTTTTGAAGTTGACAGTGTAAGTTTTGAATGTTATATAAGTGAATGTTTAATTTTTCTCTACTTCTTGTTTTGGTCTACTGTTGATGGTTTTTCTGGTCTGGATTTTGGTATGGGGGGGAGAGGTTCCAAGGGGGTGGGTGGGTGTTTGGGGGGTGTCCAAGGGATATGGGAGGGGTGTCCAAGGTGTGTTTGGGGCTATCCTAGGGGTCGGGGGGGGGGGGGGGGGGTGTAAATGAGGTGGGAGTTCTGTCCAAGGGGCCGGTTGGGTGTAAATGAGGGCGGGGGGGCTGTCCAAGGGGTGGGGGGGGGGGTGTCCAAGGGATATGGGAGTGGTGTCCAAGGTGTCTGGGAGTTCTATCCAAGGGGCCGGTTGGGTGTAAATGAGGGTGGGGGGGGGGGGGGCTGTCCAAGGGGTGGGGGGGTGTCCAAGGGGTGGGGGGTGTCCAAGGGATATGGGAGGGGTGTCCAAGGGGTGTTTGGGGCTGTCCAAGGGCTCGGGGGGGGGGGTGTCCAGGGATCGGGGGGGGGGGGGGGTGTCCAAGGGGTTTGGGAGGGCTGTCAAGGTGTGGGGGGGGGGTGTCCAATGGGTGTTTGAGGCTGTACTAGGGGTATTGGGGTTGTAAATGAGGGTGGGGGGCTGTCCAAGGGGTGGGGGGGTGTCCAAGGGGTGGAGGGTGTCCAAGGGATATGGGAGGGGTGTCCAATGGGTGTTTGAGGCTGTACTAGGGGTCGTGGGGGTGTAAATGAGGGTGGGGGGGCTGTCCAAGGGGTGGGGGGGGGGTGTCCAAGGGTTGTGGTGGGGCTCCAATGTGGCGGGGGAGGGCTGGCCAGGTTGTTAGGTGGGTATAGATGAGGGTGGGGTTCAGTTGGGGCTTGGGGGAGGGCTGGCATGGTTATTTTTGTTTGGTTTCTGGTTGCTTTTTGGTGAGAGCAGTGCAATTATTTAAAAAAAAAATTTCTTTCACGTCGGTTATTTTATAACCGACGTGGTAAATAAATCGGTAGGGGTTTATCACGTCGGTTTTTTCTAGAACCGACGTGATAAACCGTTCCCGGGGCTTTTATCACGTCGGTTCTTAATATAACCGACGTGCTAAAAGGCCTGGGAATCGATTTACCACGTCGGTTATTGGATAACCGACGTGCTAAAACGTTTCCCAGGCCTTTTTATCACGTCGGTTATTTAAGAAACCGACGTGATAATAGGCCAGGGGAAGGGTTTATCACGTCAGTTATGACATAACCGACGTGATAAACGATATCCCAGGCGTTTTATCACGTCGGTTTAGGGAATAACCGATGTGATAAAGCCCCCCCTGTGCATATTTATCACGTCGGTTATTATATGAACCGACGTGATAACCACCGTGATGTTAGGGATATTACGTCGGGTTTTAAATAACCGACGTAAAAAACGTTATTTATAACGTCGTCCGTATTAACGTCGCCTAAAAACCGACGTAAATAATAAAAAATAACCGACGTAAAAAATGTTTTCTGCACTAGTGTATGATCCAGTCCACATAAGGAATAGAAAATTCATGTCAAAGACATCTTACACTTATTTTTGTCATGTCCAATGATCCTACAGTCTAGGAAGAATAGATGTAAGTTCTCTAATTCAATCTTTAATTCAAGTTCTTCTTCATCAGTATAAAGGAATACATTATCCATCAGTGTGGAGGAAAGGTCCACTTCAACTAAGAATCTATCAAAATGGCCATAACTAGTAATTTCTGTCTCCCTATCCATCTTGATCGTGACACCAATTGCCAATGCAATATCATAAAGTATATGAGGGGGAAAAAGAATCTAGTTAATGCCAAATACCTTCACCCAAACTTTAATTGTTTAGTTAACGATTTCTAATGGGTTGATTTTCTAATCCCATTCATGGATGTGCAGCACCCTTGTCTTTAAAGGGAGAGAGGCAGGCCCCCAAGCACACGTTTAGAGATCTTAAAAGGGGAAGGGAAAGTGGAAGTACCCTCTCCCTAAGGAGACACACTACAAATTTTTGAAGCACCATATAACAGACAAAATCTCATCGAGTTCATCAATATTCTATGGAACAACACCTTTAGGTTGAAAAATTTGAGCAATGATTTAATGGGCTCCAATTTCAAGACTCTCTGAGACCGCAACTGGATCTTCTTTAATGTGCGCCACTAATCACTTTAGAGAGATTCCAACATTCATACCCTTAAAAAGTGATAATGAGTTGTTTTGAGCACTGACCTATATTAGGATAACCTCTAGGGATGGGGAGGCTTTAATTCATAGGGATTGAATCGCCCAAATCTGACGCCGCGTTCCTGTATGTATCAAAACTCCACTGATCCAAGAAAATTCCAGCCATCCATAGTGGAATTGAAGACTCAAAGGAAAAGAACCATAATCATCATTACGGAATGGAGTGGGTTGCTCTCGAGCATTCTCCCGAACTCTCTTTGTCATTATTCAATTTATTTATAACAACTCTAGTATCACCAAAATTATAGGTTGTTGATATGAAATTTTTTTGACCTACACTTACAAACACCTCAATCTAATGGGTATAAAACATACTCTTTCGGTGTATGCATCACGAAATGATGATTGTTGAATTTTATCCTACCTCCATTCATGGTGGACATTATGATGAAACAATATCTATATATGATATGTATTATATTTATATTTCCAAGATGATTATTTATTTTTATTATAATACACCTTTATTCTATTAATAATGTGTAAATATGATAAATTCATTTGTGGAATTGTGGAATACCGCCCCTCAAAGTTATATGACTCATTCTTGAAAAACATGGAATATATAAAGGATGGTGTTAGTGAACCTATTTAACTTGTATAAAACAAATATTATACTGAAATTATAATATACATGTGTATCATTTAGTTTTCAGTATTTTAAATTGACAAATAAATTAATGTAGAGTTCATTCGTATGTATGGCCTACCATCTCCATGAAAGTTTCATTTCATTTCATTTCTCCAAATATTATAGACTATTATAAATATATTTATAATTGATATATATGATATATAAATTATTAATATCATTTTGAAGATTATGGACTTATTAAAACATGGATAATATGCTTCTAAACATGTACATTTTCTATTGAAGTACTAAACATCGACAAAACATCAGATATGAACTCAAATAATTAACTAATTGTTATAACATGGTAATAAGTGATATAAAATAAATTATAAAAATTAAATACGTTCTAAAGTAATTATAAATTAACTTATTCTTATTATTTAGGAAATTAAACAATAAACGAGATAAGACAAACTCTAGGTAAGAGAAATCTTTACTCAATCTCATTCAATGAATCACATATCAATGTCATTTTTTTTTGATTTGCAACAAATATTTGTGCATGAACTATTATTGATATAAACTAAATATCCAATTATATTTTCTGTATTTATTTATTTCAAACATAATTATGTCATTGATTTTTCCTTAATCTAAAGATATGAAATTTGTAAGGGACTTCATCTGAATATCCTTTCATTTATATATATTTTAATAATATCAACCTCCTTTTATACGATGTATAATTATATCATTTTACTTTTATTTTAATTAAATGGATATCAAAAGGATTCTTTTTCTATGAACCATTTTACTAAACAATATATGTAATGTTTTTTAACTTATGAAGTGACAATGCCTTTCCACCACTGTGAGAATTAATTGATATTTTGATTCTTCAGCAAGACGTAATGTATTTAAATGAAAAAAATAATATATACAATTTATTTGGATTTTTTGAATGGTTTTTATAATGGATTGATTGTGTTAATATCAAAAAATGATCTATTGTGATTATAGTGTGGAAATTTTATATTTATATTATTCTTGATGGATGTGTTTTAATTATGTTATGATTTTGGGACATTATTTGTGTATAAGGGTGGTTCCGAGATAATCAAAGGGCGAGTGAGCTCATGATAGCACTCCAATTCATCTGGTAACATGAAGGAGGTAAATTTTAAGGTTTATCGTAAGTTATTTAGGGATTATATGATGATGGGTATTCCAAATTTAACCATGAAGGTTACTCCCTTTGTAGTTGTGAATGAAACAATGTAGGTATGTTGTGGGTGCTACAAGTTACCTTTATGATTTAAGATTTCTATATGTTTTTCTAAAATACTATGATTTCATAAGTTATGTAAAAGAGTTTATCTTCTATGGGAGGAAAGTATGATTTTTTAAATGATTTAACGAGTTTAATATATTCATGGACAAACAGTATTATTCTTTATTCTATAATACATACTGATCTCTTTATACTCATCCTAATATATTGAAATGTTTTCCATAGGGAATAAGTATGTTTAAGAGAAAGGACGAAGTCAATAAGATTTTTATGAATAAAAATAAATCATGTTTTTTAGAGGGTTTCATTTGGTGGAAAAAGTGGATATATAGTGTAATTGACCACATGTAATGTCTGGGTCTATTATGTAATAGTTATGACATAATTTTCTAAAACACTAAACTGGCAAAGATACATATTGGGAATAATTTAATTAACTCAAGGTTTTGTAATTTTTAAGGGTTAGGCCTTTTATCTACACTACTACCAATAGATCCCAATTGAAATGATCACCTTTATGTGTTAGTTCAAATAGTTAGCCCTAGTGTGTAATAATTGGGTCCCCTCTAGTAGGAATATATACACATGGGGGGTCAAGTTAACACTTTATCCAAATCTCTAAGCCTGAAACAAGACAAGTGGTTGGAAAGGAAAACACTAGAACACATGTGAATCTACAACAGCTAATGTAGAAAGACAAAAATAATACCATGAACCATTCATGGAGTCCTGGTGTTATAATCCTCGACCGCCTACAATGAAATCATCTATTATCCTCCAGATCTCTGAGTCTGGTATGGACCACCATGGGGTGGTGGTGGTAACACGTCAAAATGTGGGCCACCTAGTACTACGTCCTCATCTCCTCAATCACATTTGAGTCCCATCCGATCTATATTCTTCTACTAGTACCTCATCCTTGGTGGTCCATCAACCACCTCTCTGAATGTAGCATGATCATTGGGACATTCTCACGTAGAATTCCCCTTCTGATAGTAATCATATCAATGCCTCTTCCTCAGGGAGAGAGCACACCCTTGGAACTTATGAAGAAACTACAAGTTCTATGGAATAGGTTTCGCACCTAATATTAATATGTCATAATGACCCATTATCCATAGTGATTGATGCATTGAATTTTATGAAATTGATTCAGAAACAATGTATCATCATCGAACATCAAAATATCCATCCATGACTCAGTCTGGAAAGCTTCATCCACCTGAACCACTAGAGGTGGGTTTATGAACAAATCAACAGAATACAATTCCACCTACTGACCATTTAGAAGAAAAACTACATTGTGACTGGTTCCCCTCAGGGTGGGATCCTTAATCATCAGGTCCAACTCCTGATCCATCTATGGAAACCTTGCTAGCTATCATTGTGAATTCATAAGGTAAGAAAAAAGATGTATCACTTTTAAAATAGTATTCATGGTGAGATGACTAAAGACAGACAAGAAAAACACAACCCAATCCTATATGATGCATATATCATTATTTTTCCATGCAAACAATTTTTTCCATGTACCGAGTAGAAGGGTATAATTCAGATTCCTAGTGTATAGATATGTTGGCTGATACACAAAAACAGGATTCATTGGAAAAAAATCCAAACTCGAAACACTTGACATCATTTCTCCAAACCGACCTCACAAACTCCCAATCCATAATTATAACTATAAAGCTCTAATACCTCTATTTCATGACCCATCCACGAGGGGCATGTTCCATGACTCCCCCAAGCTTGCCTCCAATAGGGTAGGTGGTGGTGACTATCACTGAGTAGGGATGTCCTACAAATGGGAGGCATTTTCCAAATTTACTGTACATAGGAACACATCTCCAAGACTAAAATTCTAAACAATAAAAACACTATGGAAATGAATGGATGGATTCATCTATATCCAAACAAATAGAGTATAATCGTATTGTAAAGTGATGTAATTTACAACTAGTATAGAATACAAGACTACCAAAAAGAAAGATTCTATAGCACAATATCCTACAACTTTTCTACTGAAAACCCTACTGAAGGGTATGCACATGAACACTTTTCTGAAGCTGTGGAAGAACACCTCAACTTTGTAGTCTCTCTTTGATCACTACATGGTCTTAGTACACCTTAAAATCCATAAAAACGCTGATATTCTTCAAGAAGACATGAAACATGTAGGCAAAGATAGTACGGGGGTGAGAAAGACATTGCTCAATTGGACACCCCAAAACAAAATGTAAAAGACCATAGAAGAAGCATCACGATGAAGATACCATACAGAAATACCACAATGGGAAATAACCAGTAAGAAGTAAAAGTTAGTACAGAATAGCTATATGTGTGTTGAAAATATAAAATGAACATCAAGGGGTACTAATATATGATTCCAAACATCAATGTGTCATTCACTACTAGCTACGTAGTTCAACTCATAGCATACTTGTCCCGAGAGATCTCACGCCTTGAACTAAATAATTGAAGCACATCTAACAGGTCTACCAAATGTAACTGAGAGAACACTAGGGTCTCTAAAAGTTATATAATTTCCTTAATACATCTAGTCTTACAATGAAATTGTGTTTTGAAAACACAAAAAGTGTCCGTCACACACATAGTGTCGTTAAGTAATCGACCCCCTTTTCACATAGTAACCAAGTCACAGAAAAACATCAACCACTGAAAAAATCCTAAAGCATTCTCGTCAGGTTTAATAATGTAGAAAAGAGTTTATCTAATATCGATACACATATATGTGATCCTATGCACCTAGTGCTCACTAGCAGGACTCCTCGCCCTACTGGAAACAACATCCTATATAGGGAATATGAGCCTTTGTAAATATTGGTTACACCATGTCCAAAAACCATATCAAATATACCATGAAGAAAATTGAGGACTGACTTCACCTCGTGGTGCGATACATGATCCATCCTCTTGAGTCAACTTTTGAAGCCTGGCTGAGAAATCTAAATTCAGAATACAGATCATCCTATATAATGGGAAAGGGATCCTACATCAATCCCTCATTAGAAAAGTCTAAGGGTACAGTCTCTAACTTTTTTGATCCAACTAAAACCCCACCAATCCATCTTAAAAGGACAGCCCGGTCACAAGGGTCCCAATACCATAGACTACTAATTAACCAGATGATCCAATAAAATTATATTGACATTTTAGTAAAAATTACCATTTCGGGTCTTGTCTGAGTTTGAGCTGACCCACCCGACACAACCTGAACCGGACTAGGGAACCCGATCAAACTAACCCTACCTAGACCGTTCTGGCACAGATCACACTTCCACATTAGGATTAGGCTTCTAGGTCCATCACACAGGGCTGCAAGAGTTGGCAGTCTCATTTGGTCTGGCCTACGTTGTGGGATGATTTGATTGCATTGCATGATGTCCTCCAGACAGTGTGTCTCGACCATACTGCTTGTCTTATCCAAGTAAACTCAATGCCCCCCAATTCAAATGTTGATGGACATGAAATCCAAGCACCCTTGTGTCCTATTTCCATAGAAGGCTCCACAAAGACCCTGACCAAATATGATTCTCCGTTCTCTATGTCTCCTTTTTCCACATACAAAACAGCTCCAATCACGGGCTCCCATGCGGCTCCACCAGGCCACGTTCCTCCATTCACCCCTGGTGGTGACCTGATATCATTTTATTTCACCGACCAGGTATCACCCTCCACATCTGAAAGTGGATTCTACCACACACCCCTGATGGCCACCATAACTGCCATTTTTCTTCACCAGCATGTCACCAGTTATCCTCCAATGCCCATGTTTTTTAAAAGGAATCACACCTTTGATCTTTTGGTCACATTCATCATCACCCTATGCATGGATCAATGTCATGATCCATTCTAATGAAAATGAAATCAAAAGGTGATATCTTTTGAACTGATTCTATCCATCTGTTTCTATCATCATCACTTCTGTCATGCCATGATGATCCCAGATCTGAAATATTGGATCATTGCACCACGGATTGAGTGCACAATGATCAATCGATCGTGACATGTTAGAACATGGGCCAAATGAGGAATGCCTATGTGAAATTATGAAATAAGGGAGAAAAGAATAAATAAACCAAGATGAATGATCCTTGAACAATTTTTGGTTCAATCATGGTTCTTTTCAATTAGAACAACAATCGAAAGCCAACATAAAAACACAAGATCATTCTCCCATAAAAAACCTACAAATGTAAGTCCCATATCGCAACACCGATATATCAGTGGGCCAATATGTTTTTTTATTTGTCCAGGTTTGAAATGGAATTCATGAATGGGAAAAAAAAATCTAATCAAAAAATGACCTACCTCAACTCCATTTGATCGCCAATAAAGAACGATCGTCGTATCGTTGTCATTGGTGAAGATCCTTCGAATATTAGGCTTGTCATTGACCTTCGATCCACGATCCGCCACCATTCATCGAGAGAGCTCTATATCCATTACTAAAAGGAATTCTAGCAATATTTTGATAACCCATAATTATTTGAAAAACAGGTTTTAAAATAAAATGTTCCATAGCATCAGGAAAAAAATATTTTTATTAAAATATTTTAATGTCATTTATGTCAAAAAAACTATTTTTCACAGCCGGTCCGCATTGGCCAATGTTAGGCCATGCCTAACAAAAATACCCGCTTAGAAAATCAATGGTGGTCTCATATTTCCAATTCAAGTAAATTTTTTATTAGTTATTAGTATTTTAACAATAAAATAATTTTATCTAATAATTTTATTTACTGTTTCACCCTTTTTGGGGTTTTCAACTAAAGACCCGCGCTGACTAAAGTTAATTCATGCCTAATGTAAAGAAACTGCTCTAAGATCAATGATAACCCAATATTTTTGATCCAAGAAACCATTTAAATGTTCTCTCATTTTTTTCATAAATATTTCTCATGCATGCTATTAAAAAAATAAATTTTTTCAGAAAATCGTTATGGGAACACCGGGCCTCTGAATCTCACACCGTCTTAGAATGTTCTCTCGAAATTATTCCAAATAATTTGTACACAAATTTGGGAATATTAGGATTCTTTAGAGAATCTATAATTCCATTAGATGAATGATCCATGCTTCAAATACTACTACTGTACTTTTAATATGGCTTAAAAATATTTAGTTGTGGTAGTTGATGTATATTTTGAGAAGATGAGACTCTAGCCTACTGTAGAAAATTTGGAGTTATAATTGTATAGGACAAAAAAAGGATGGAAACGGACAATTAATTTTTGAATTATTTCAAATGACATCAATAAGATTTTCATAAATAGGTAGATATAGAGGATCAAGATAAATGTTGTTTCATGTGATTTGTACTACATTCACGATATTCTATTTTTTAAAATATGAGAGGACTCAAATAAAAAGTGGTGACAAAGATTACATTTATGGAATGTGAGAATCTTGAGGAATTCTGTATGTGATATCAAAAATAAAATACACCACTTAATAGAATAATAGAGTAGTGTGTTATTTTTGTTTGAGGGTATTGAGAGAACTATGTAGTTTTTGATGAAAAATAAATGGATGAGCGAGAACACAAACTATGAAATAATAATATGAAGTAGCTAATACTAAAATAAAAAGAAATAAACATGGTGTATCAGATATGAATGTTTTGAACTATTCTGATGATCTATAATAGTCATGTTAGAGTAATAAATTTATAAGCTATGTTAGAGACATCTAACATACTTATCATAATATAAATGATCTAATGGTTATCAAAGACCATAAGATTGAATTGAGATTTACCATTGTGAAATTGATTCTTAGGAACATGGAGTAGGTATAAAAACACTAGTCCAAGTTTCATGTGTAATTACTCTAAATTGATAGGAATTTATAGACACTCTAGTTTTTATATTATATTTGTTTCATGGTTGATGTTTCATCCCAAGATAGATTGGGGACCTACATCATGTTCACTGAGCCAGAATGAATTTTTTTTGATGTATGTGTAAATAAAATGTATGATAGGTAAGAGTTTAATTATGGAATATAGTGAATTATATCACTTTTATAATTTAGTAATACACTCACCTATGAAATAAGGTGACAGGGTACATGATGACCCATTCCTAAAACACTCATATATAAGGAAAAATGAATTAGTGGATAATGAATTTCTCGATGAAACCCAATTATTGTATGGGTTTTGTTTCCCACATTATGGATAAACCATATAAAAACACTAGAGATATACTATATTAAAAGTCTATGTTGGAAATATATATGTTTGTTCTAGTTTAATTAATAAATTATCAATTTTGCAGAACCAATATCAATTTTTCAGATGAAAATGGTTATAAAAATAATTTTATACAATTCATTAACATTTTTGAAATTATTGTATTAGAGAATCAAGTATCACTATAGACATTATTATCCATCAACGAAGAGACTAAAAAATCATAAAAAAATCAAGATGGATGGTATGAGAGAAATTTATTTCATGTAGTGTCATTTTTAAGATTCATTATAATGTTATAAAATATTTAGTGAAGTATATGTCTTGTAGTAAGAATGAGAAGAGTTGAAAACAATTTGAAGAGATATTGTTCCTAAAAAAATCCTTGTAATCATCAATAGAAATTTTTAAAAAATATGAAGTAAGAGTTCTTTCATTATAATATTTTTCAGAGTTAAACTCCACTAAAGGTAGGTGCTTATCCTAAGACCCACCCAATTCATGATCTCTTGATCATCGCATATCCCCAAGCACTTGTATATTAAACTTCAAGATACCATTAGTCTATGGGTGTAATGTCATTATCAACAAAACCTATGTAACAAGTAACTTATATAATCCCTTCTAGAAGTGTGAAGTAAAACATGATTAAATATCTATGAATATAGTATATAGCTCCCCATGAAAATGAAATACCTCATGAATATACTATCCTCCCAACCATTCTACTAAGATTATCTCTCATATCAGTAAGAAGTGTGCTACCATCATCAACTGATCCAAAACTACCTAGTGGGTGTCATTTTTCTAAGGTTTCCTCGAGAGAACCACACTATAATTTCTATGGTAATTCCAACCCACATTCACCCCGGAATAGAAATACAATGTATAATACCATCAGGTCCTTGATGCACATTCTTCACTTACTGACAGGTGTAACATCACATCATGAATGTTGTTATCTCATTTTACATGTCTGGTCACAAAAACTATCATCATAGGTCATTGTACATTTTGGTCATTCCTATATTTCCCTCACTTTGATGGGTGAAATTACTATATTAGCACTTACTGTAATCTCATAGGAAAAAAACCTGAATCTGGGAATAAAATGTATCTTTCTAATCTATGGTCCAATTTTATTGTGTCTCCAAACCTTCAACGATTTCCCTCTTGGTAATACATTCCATATCCTTATATTTTATATCCCAAATCCATCTCAAATTTGTATACTGTATTGAAATAGATACAAGATTCATCTGTTCCTAACTATCCAAAACCACAACATATATCTTAGCCAGTGTGGTCATCATTTCCAACTCATCACCAGACTCATGAACTGTCTAAGTCTAAGTATTCATTCCCAATGAATCGGAGACACTACTTCCATTCTCGAGTGTATATGCTAGTTCAAAATAAAATAACTTCATATACTCAACAAACATTCATTTAGGAAGATTATAATATCATTGGAAGAATTTATATTTTAATCTATTTTGAACCATATACATAATCAACATATCACCTAAATAAAAATTCATAAAAAACTGTGAATAATTTACCACTGTAGCAAAATCAAGTTCATACACTGGGCTGTTCGTTTAACGTGGCCTCACATGTCATGAACCATACACCACAACTTGATCTACCTTCATCAATAGTTTCCCAAACCCTATCTGAGAATAAAAACAATAACTCTAATTCCTCTCACTTGTCTCATGCAGGATCAATATTGGTGATGATATGAAGTGCTTCTTTAACACCTATAAATTAATTTCACTTTCTCAAGACCAATAAAACATTGTTCTCTTTTTTTTTCAAGCCTGAATGAGATTCATCCAAATGGGAGAAGACCTGTATGAATCCTTGATAATAACATTATGACAACAAACATATATGAATATAGATTACTTTCATAGGATGCTTCTATGGAACCACTACCTGAACCTTCTATATGTCTACTGAAAAAATTCCTTTCATATGATATAACATAATATGTATACCTGATCAATAAAAAAATAAAACATATATTTTATGGAATATAGATGATTCACTCATAGTTTACACATGATGATTTCAAGATACTGGTCATGACCATCATGAGTCTTGGAGTACCCCATGATTTCATCGATAAACACTACCAAAAAACTGATCAATGTATAGATGAAAGATCATTTTCATCAATTCCCTAAACACTTTTGGTACATTAGTCAACCCAAATGACATTACGATGAACAAATATAGGCCATACCTTCTTCTAAATTTAGTCCATCATAAGTCTAAACTCTCAACTGATGATATCTAAATCTCATGTCTATCAGGGAAAATTCATAGGATCATATCAATTGGTCAAAAAAATCATCAATAGGTAGACAAGGATATCAGTTCTTCACTATCATCTATATCAACTTTTTTAATCAACAGATAAACATAGATTCGCATTAGCCATCTTATGAAACCAAACTGGGGAACCAAATAGTGATGTACTCAGATGACTAAATCTATTATCCTCCAACTCATCAAGATGAGTCTTCACCTATTGAGGCTATATTGGTTCCATTATATATGATTAAATGGACACTAGATCAACCCTTGACATGAGTTAAAAATTAAACCCCATATATATCTTGGATGATAACCCTAATAAATCATCGGGAAACATATCTTAAGTCCAACCCACTATAGTTGAAATAACATTCTCTTTTACACCTCCATCAAACTAAAATAAACTAGCAACATGTGATGTGACATCTCCCAGTTCATGATTTCTTGGCCCTGCTCGAATTTCCTTGATATCTGACTCTCCATATTGAATATAACTATCACCCTTATTAGAAGTAAAGTTCAATATTCTCTAATAACAATATTTGTGTGATTAGATTGCTACTATCCAATCTGTAAGAATAATATGGTCAAATTTTAACATCTAATGGATGTAAATATACCATCAAAAGTGATGTTATCCAAACTCCAAAAAACATCCCTTGAATAAATAGATATCCCTAAAAAATGTTCCTATAGTTTTGTCTATAATCAACCCCACACTCACAAACTCCACTAACACAATAAAAAAATTAACAGGATTTGTGGAAATAAGGTATAAGAGATACTAGTATCAAATAAGGTACTGGATAAATTAGAATATAAAATAACAGTACCTATCATCGTCGATGGTCTAACCTCACTATCAACAAGTGTATGATATACCACATTAAATTATCCTTTCCATAGTCCATGTGATGCAGTATGATTCCTTGGAGCTACACCACCATTCTGATACATGCACATATTCCAGGAAGAACTTTTTCCCCTTCTTAAACCTCCACATACAGTAGAAATCCAGCCACCAATGTGATTTGTTGTAGAATATTACCTTCCTGAACTCTAATTATTCCTAATGTATCCCTCATTTCCCATCTATCAATGTGTCCTACAAAACATTTATAGAGTTACCATGTTTGTGAAAGACTAGAACTAAACTGTTTGTCGAGAAAATATTCAAAGATAATTTCATGGTCTACTTCATAGTTGATATATCACTCTTGTAAGTTCTTGTGGGACAGAACCACCTATCATTCCACTCATCTTTCCACATCCATGTCGAAAAATATCATATTGATGCTTCGTATTGTGATAATCCACACCTCCTGATCATCAAACACTAACCACATGCCCTAAACTAGTAGCCTCTTTAATGATCAAATTATCTGTGATCCGGAACCACCTCATCCACCAAAGTCATAAAATTATAGAGGATATCTGGGGACATAATATCTCATTTTTATCATCATGAAGACACATAAACATATTTATCTCATCCCCTAACAATTATAGATCAAGGAACTATAAATCTATGAATCCTTCAACATAGCCCATCGAATATATACATTCCTAAGTCAATTATATAAATAAAGCTTCTCTCTTTGGCCTCAACATCTTTAGATAAAAGTACACAATGAACAAATCTAAGAATTACTTCCATGTAATATCATCATTATTTTGGGTCAGTGAATAAATGTACTACTAGTTCATTATTGATCCACATATCATATAAGTAGCCAATTTGACTCTCTTATCATCATGAGTGTATAAGTAGTCATGTATTGTCTTTATACACAGAATCCATAAATCATTTCACTTAGGTCCACCATCTCTAGTAAATGTTTGAGGTTGATGTAACTGAAACTCCCACACAAGAAAAAACATGAGTTTCCAAATCATCACATCTTACCTATACTTTTGTTTCATGAAGCAATAAATTTTCTATTGGAATTGCTCCCTGACATCCTCACCCATCATGGTTGGTTCCTCATGTTCGACCACTATAGGATCATCCCAAGACATGTCCTCCTATCATCCTCTCAATAAGTGTCGTTGGAGAATAATGCCCTCTAAAATTTTAAACGCATGTATCGGTACACAAAAAACAATACTAACACAATATTTCAAGAGGTAAAACATTACATTTTGTAAAAAGTTTTCTCCCTAAACGTCAGCATGCGGTTAAAAAAGAGGTTCTAGGACTACCCATAACAATCCTATACCTAGGTCTTGGTGAACAGGGGTAAACACATTCTTATTGTTTAAGTTTCCTATTTACAAATGCATTTATTCTCTTTTATCATCATTTTAAAATATTTTTAAATTTCATGTTAGGAATCATTTTTAGTTAAATTTAATAAGAAATGAAAAATAGATCATGTTCAACCACATACCCAAAACCTTTTTCCTCATGCATTCCGAAAATGATTCATGTCACAAAATTATCCTAAGTGCATATAATGATGCATGAAAACATAACTATTATTCCATACCAAGCCATGATAATAATCTCAAAAAATCTAAAAAATAATCACCACATAACATAACAAGTGGGTCACCCAATGTGAAATAATATACCACTATAAAAACAAAAAACAATATATACAATCCCAACCTAGGTTCTTGGTTTCTCCCTCACACAAGGCTTAGCTACTCTAATGCACATGCCAAAAAACAAATCCAAACTCATCCTATTCTTCCATCAACCATTCCCATATAGTAAGAAAAAACAACATAAAATAGACCACCTTTGGTACCCTTTTTCAACATCCTAACCCAGGTGTCAAATAGAGGTTCCTCGAATCGGTCTACTACGTAATCTCATGTGCACCTATCCATATGAAAAAGGATCTCGACTAGTAGAGAGGGTATAATATTAATTATGGGGACACTGTTCCATATTTTTCATAGTAAAACACCAAAATTAAAATAATGAAACAATAACCAAATATATAAAAATAACCATAATGATGTTAATATTACATTATGACCAAAATTGGAAATATAACATCAAAACTGAACAATAGATATTCTATACTTATGTACTTGTCATTTGTCCAAATGTAAAAAAAATTAAAGAGACTAGAAACTCCCAAGTGGGTTCTGAACGACATTTGGATCCCTTATCCATGTTCCACCCTAACTCAAACATCTAATATTGGGCGTTTCCCTTGTCATATCTTGCAATCATGAAATCTATTCGAGTTCCGATCAGGCTACCCAAGTAGGGTGTGAGTACAACTCAATATGCCACCACAAACAATGTCTAATAAATATCCAGATGAGTATAGTGTATGATGTAGTATAAAAAACAAATCACAATTCATAATTAAACAATTATAATATTATCAACTATTATTAACTAATACACATGAACCCTCAGGTTCCCATGGAAACCCATTTTTCAATACATACTTAGACATATGCTTGAGTATAAACTATTTCAATGAGATATTATAACACATAATTCCATTGATAATATTCATTAATTAATACTTTAATGATTATGTTTAAATTCATATTTAAGACTTGAATGACCATGTTATTATTCATAATCTCACAATTGAATGGACATATTACCATATAAAATTTCACAAATGATTGACCATGTCACCATTCATAATATCACTAGATAATGACCATGGCACCATTCGTAATGTCACAACAAAAAGACCATGTTACCATTGATAACATCAATATTGAATATCCATGTTATAATTGACCAAAAAAAAATTAATTCAACCATTAATTATCCAAAACAAATTTATTAGTAGTTATACAATTAATAAATCACATAATTGCCATAAATTGATATCAAAGTTAATTAATCTCATCTGTCCCTTTAATTTTATCATTGATTAATTAATCAATATCTCTTAATTTAATATACTATAAAAAATTCATCAATTATTTATAAAAAATAAACAACTTAGAATCCTCTTATTATTTTATCAATTAATCTGCCAAATAAAAATATAAATACCTCATAATTAGTTCATCTATTAATTATATGAAATACTAAAATTCAATATCTCATAATTAGTTGACTAAATTAGTTAATTCAACAATGAAATCAATTACTAAACATGTGATATAAATTTTAGAATTACCTATAATTACTTTGAATCATTACTATGAGATTTTAATTATACAACACCTAACTCAATTAGTTGAAAATAAATCGCCAAATGAAAATTTTCAATTCAAATAGAGTTACGATGTATCATGAGATCCTAATATAAAACCCAAATCCATGATTGAACAAGTAATGATATATTATTTCTAGATCATGATCCATAAGCATATATCTAGATTCATCAAATCTAGATCTAGATAAAAAATGTAGATGATAAAAAATCACAAAAAATGGGACAATAATGGTAGGAAAATCCCGAATAAACCACATATATGAAGAGATGTACATCTTCCAACCGAGCTTCAAATCACCATGAATAGAGGTTAGATGGCCTGGGAATCCCTTTAGGAGGAACTGAAATTTAGATAAATCACTTATGGGTTGAGATAGGGTGGTTAGGGGAATAACATGGGTGTTTGTGAGTTTTATAAATAATTTTTAAATGGATTAAAATATCATATGCATAGTTTCCTACTCATGGCACATAGTTTCCCCTAACCGTGCACCTAATCATCCACCTATTAAAATGGATACACAGTTTCTCCTAAGAGGGTGCATGGTTTGAAAAACTATTAAGTATCCATAAAATTCTCCACTATCAAAGAATATCATGGTTTTCTAGGATATAGCACAAGGTTAGGGAATACCATGTTCCAACCATGCACTACCCTCTTTAATCTATATTATCTTAATTTCAACCAAAACAATCCCCAAAGTAATCCCCAAATGAAGACTACTAATAAATAAAAAAAGTGCATATTATATAGATTGACAAAAATCCGAAAAAGGTCATGATCATATAGTTTTGTACAGCCTAAAATAGTTATGTGATCATTGTAATGAGGTTTGATCGATCCTAAGTGAAATTCGAAATCAAGAGATATTTTTGGATAATTTAGAGTTAAGATTAAATATTCTAGCAAGTTAGCCATGAATTTTAGAATTATTAGGGTTGAAACTAATGAATGGTTAGTACAATATAAAATTATTGGTCATGTTAAAAAAATTAGTGAATATATAAATCTATATCAGGAAAAGCCTTATTTGTGAAATGTCTCGATAAACAATGCATTCAGTAAAAGATAAACAATTTCATTTTTAAACAGATGAAATCACTCATTATGACCCATTAATATATTTTTATTTCTATAGGTGATTCATTGATATGATATAGGGTATTTTTTCTCTTGTTAACCTTTATATATTGATTGTTTCTTACAAGTATATTCAATCTAGTATTCAATCTTAGTTATGCAGATCCCAATAATTACTTTTGTTGTTTCATTCCTCCGATATCATAGAGAGGTAAAATTATGCATCATCGATCAAAATAATCAAGTTTTTTATAAGTTTTTTATAATATGTTTATATAATGATTGATGTATCATCATCATTAATAAGATATTAATATTGGATTCCAAGGGTATTTAGTTTAACACATCTAGGTTAGTATTTTTTTTATTGCATATTTTATCCATTTTATTAATTGTAATGTCAAGAAAAATGGTTGTTTTGTATGAATATATTTTGTTAAATCATCACTATTTGAATGGGAAATATAGATTTTCAGAGAAGGTGATTTAAAAAAAGGATATGGGAATTTACATTTATTTGAATGAAAAGAAGACGTTTTATATTTAGGTTGATTATATTGCAATTAATTTTAGTTTAATTATAATTGATTTATAAATAAATAATTTATTTTAGAATACTAATATGGTTTGAGAGAATTGGTTTTCCATGATTTTGGGATTTCCTATTTAATAATTATTTTTCCTTTTAAATTCATAAAATTTGAATGATTATATGGTTTGGTTTCACATGATGATTTTTTTTGAAATTTTTTCAGTAAACATTAATTATATGAGATTGATTCCAGAAAATGTTATTTGAAATTAGAACCATGACTTGAACACACAAAACACAGTCTACAATGTAACATAATAGTTGAGAGGTCAGTGAGTGTGTATAATGGTGTATGAAATGCTATATGTAACTGAGGAAGCTATAATATAAATATTTTTATTTCAAGTTGGTTCATTATTATGGTTATCTTATTGGTCAACTGAATGGATGACTCATGACATTGTCCACATGATGGACTATGTGAGTAACAAATCATTCTCACTAGATTTCAATCTTATGTTAATGTGTTCTCATCCAGTATAGAATACTCAATATATACTGTAATGACCCATGTCTATGGTGTTATGAATTTGATTTAAAATTCATTCAAACAATGTGTATTTTGGTTTAATTTGGATGAAAAAGGGATTTGAAGAGGCTCATGTTGAGTTTTTTCGGTAGAGTTTAGATAGTGAAATTATCTAAAGGATATTACGTACTATTGAATGAAAGTTCTTATGCATCGTACATATGCTCCACATACTATGATTATTTTGATGGTGGTGCATCATAACCACTGATGTCCCATAATATTATTGACCCTCACTACTTTTTATTGCATGTGACACAATTTATGATACATTTCTTAATAATTCCTATGAATATGCTTCTGTTTGTTATTGTTGATGATTTTTTACTGATGTTATTTTATTAGAGGACATATAATTTTTTTTGTTTCTATATAATCATTCTAAATCAGTTTTGAGAATAATTCCTTACAGGGTCCAAAATCCTAGTGTCATATGTCTACTATGTAGCCTTCATGACCAGTGGCGTGCTCTAATTACACAACACTATGTATAAATTCCATGACTCAACTCTAATGTTTCCCATAATCCTGGACTTCATCATCTTCTACACTATCTTGTAGAACTTAATTTACATATGTAGTTAGTCATCACATCTTATCCTACTTGTGGACATTATCTACTATGTTCTAGATGATCCATGATGGATCCTCCATGTCTAAATGATTACCATGTCCAAAAATTTTCAATTACATTTTTTAACAATAAATAACTTTTCAAGAATGATATTTTAGTCCACTATATATATTAAGTGAGGCCCAAGATACTACCTAGTGTCCCAACCATAGTGACCCATCAACCTTAGATTAAAGGCCCAAAGGATTTTTGGATCATAAGAAAATATTTTATTCTGAAATTTCTAGTTCATGTGAATAGTTTCACTCATATTGTACTACTACAGTTATGATACACTAATTTTAGAAATACTCACCCACATGGTTTTTATCATTGGTTTCATGCAGGATTATGTGGCGTGTTAACCAAATAACTTCTTACCAAAATGATTATACTAGTGTTTTTATTTATGTTTATCTGATATTGTAAAAACATAAAAATAACTATGATTTATATATTTATTTATTTAATATTTTTTTTCCTCATTTTTCCAAAAAAAAAATAAATTTTAACTGTTACAGAAAAGTACATGTTTAGCCTAAATTAAAAGTAAAACATTTTGCACCCATGATTTTTTTGTACGTCAATGTCATGGATATTTACCATGATCTATGAATATTTTATTATATTATAAGGGATCCTGGGGATAATCATACATTGTGGTTATTGCTTTTCCTTTAGGGGAAATGTTATTAGAACACAATTTTGTTAACCATTTCCCCAAACCATGTACCATAAACATGAATTAATATATTATTTCTATCCATATTTTCTTATTTAGATTTACTTATATTTTCTCCTCTTTCTCTCCCTTTCACATCAAGCCACTCACCCCGTTGATCTCCACCTCTCCCTTGCACGTCCACCCCGACTTTGAGAACCCCTTCTTGTGCTCTCACCCATGTGGCATCTATCCCATAGACTGCTATTGTAGATCTATCATCCCTTGGACCTCCCTTATACATTTCACATTTGGTACACCACTAAGATAAACCCTTATCATGGACTTACCACCCCCTCACGAAACCTCCAATTTTCATGATGATTCATCATGTTTTCCTTACAATGTGGTGTTATATCTTGATAGAAATGACTCTTCCACTATAAAATCATTTTTAGTCATTATTTGTCCTTCCTTATCCTATTTCATTGTTCGGTGGATCCCTAGTACTTAGGGGTAATTTTTTTTGGTTTCATCAATATTAATAGTTAATGGGGGTCTCATGTAACCTAAATTTATGTCCTTCATTGAGGATTACATATTACATCTAATGCACCAATTATTTGAGGCAGCATTTAAACATTCCATTATTGTAATTTTGAAACAATTTATTTATTGGTGTCTTAATTGTGGGTTTTAATTTTTAAATGATCTTATGGATGATTTATATTGTTCCTTAGTGTCCAAATTTTATTTGAAATTTTTTACATATACAGTGTGACATGTTATAAAATTAAGTGATTAAACTTATATTTTTTTTAAAAACCATAGATTGATTTTATTTTAGAAAATTCATTAATGGCGTATTAATATCATATTTTATTTTATTATGTAGGATTTGTGTTTTCAAATGTGTTTTCTGGAAGTTTTCAGTGGACTTTTATGTGGATGATGATATGTCAAGAAATGTTCAATGTATTTAAGCCATAATTTGAATATAAGTGTGGTGGTTTTATTTTATTTACCAATTTTGGGTTTAACTAATCAGGTAATGTAAAAGTAATTTAACCCAGTTTGGGTGGTTATTTAAACAATTGGTGGTTTCTTTTAAATAAACAGATTTTTAGGAAAGAATTTTATTTTATATATTTGTTTTGAATAAAGAAAGTGTATGTTTTAAATGCTCTTATGATGTGAAATGAAAGGATTTATAAAAAATTAATTTTTAAATTTTATTTGAAATGATTTTAGGAATGGGGGAAATTGATTAATATTCCGAGACATGTGTTTTAAAGGATCATTTGGATATCTATGTTGTTTTCCAAATTAGTGTTAGGCGTTAATTTTATCCCTATTTTATGATTATGCATGTTGTATATAGTAAACAATTTGTGAATATTTTGACAATATTATTGTGAAATCATTCTTTTAATGGTATGAGTGGTGAGGAATTTGTATCTTCTATATTCATTGAGTTTATTCTGTGACTATTGGTCAATCACCTCCACTTGAAAAGGCAAGAATTTCTGAGAAATATATTAAGTGGCATGTATGAGATAAACCGAATTGTTTTATTAGAAGGAATTCTTCGGAAGGATTCCCATCTATTACTCATTTATTACTCATATAGTGTTATAGGTCCTGATCTATAACCCTTTTTATAACCTATGGATTCATGTGATATATATAAGAGATTTTTATTTTAAATTAGTTTTTCTAGGCTACCAAGGACATAGATAGTTTCAGTTGTGTCAAACTTGGAACCATATCTCCATTTCAAGAATTTATTTATAGATAATAGATATAATTCCAATGAAACAAGGACCTTCTAATGATTCTTTAGGGGTTTAACTATATAACTAAATTACATTAATATATTTTGTTTTATTCTTCACACCAAACATCAATTTGGTTTTTTTCCATTCATATGTCTTATTGGTGAATTTCATGAGATGTTCAATTTTAGTGTACTTTTTTAAAATTTAATGTGGTTTTAAATATGGTTTGGATAGTTTCTTTTTTAAAATATAAAGATTTTTTAATTTAATAATGGGGTATCATAATGGGATTATAAATTGACATGGTTTTAAAAAAGTAACTTTCAAGGTTTGTTTTGGTAGATTGATATATTATGGCTTTGGATTATCTAACTATGATTATTAAATCCCACTTTTCATTGTTTGGTATATTATTTTATATTTTATCCTTCCTTGTTTTTTTATAGGTGAAGTGGATTGTTATTGATAAATGTGTGAGTTAAATTTTGTTATCATTATTGTATAAATCATACATTAAACTATTCATTCAAGTTGTATTTAAAACTACCTGAAATGTGATTGAAATTAAATGTAAGGCATGTTTTAATGTTTGTGGTGGCGTACTAAATTTTATTTGTCACTTATAAATTATCATTTTGGATTAATATTATTTTCTAGGAACTTTACCACTAATGAAACAATTTTTAACATTGAAATAAAAAGATAAGTTTTATTTTATTACATTTAATCTATATTTCCCATTACATAGTTTTGTAAGACATTTGTTTAATTTTATAGAAAGTATATAGTGTGTCCTTTTATTTTATTTACATTGGCCAAATGGCCTTTTAATTTTATTTTGTTGATCATGTTTTGTGATATTATTGTGGTTGAAAAGAATGAATTTATGGTCTATATTAATTTGTGTCCTTTTCTTGTTTTGTGATATTGTAGGGGGTTTACAATTTCATTACATATTTATTTGTTTTTATATTTCTAATTTTTATGGTATTTATAATATATGAATTGTCTAGGATGATTATAAATTTTTCTATTTATGTTTATTTTACTATGAATCAAGGAGAAACCATTCGTAACTTTGTTTTTATGCTTCCATGTAATTATTTTCCTGTTAGTGGGTACTAATATTTCCATTCCATAAATCAAGATGCTAGTTTAGGGCATAATCTTGATAGATGACCTGGGATAGTACACTATAGATGGTATCAGATGAGTGGGTTATTTAATTAATAGGTACCTATGATTTTTTTGAGTATACCACATTTTATTAGGGATATATCATTGAATTATTGAGTTAGGATTTATCGTTGGGATACATGAGATGGTGCTTGGTCACCATCCTTTGCGTTAATTGGTGCATGGTATATCAACCTAGCCTCCAAGTCATGAATGTCTCTATATTCCAAATATCAGGATATATAGGTTTCCCTTACATGATTACATTTGATTTAAAAAAATTAAGGGTGTCCTTGTGATATGTGTAATTTATTTTTTTCTTAAAGAAATCATATATTGTTTTGGAAAATTCACTTTTTAGAAAATTATTTCAATTTTAAGTTCTGCCATAAAGTTTTATTTGCAAAATGGATTCTTTAATGTGATTTTAAAATTAAATGATAATAAATTTATAAAATAAGGGGCTCTGAAGAAGTTATAATATAATACTACAAAGAAAATTATGCCTTTTTCGGAGATTTTTATTAAAATTTACAATTAAAAAAATAATATGTGTTTTAAAATATCATTGTATTTTATGTAAAATTTTATTTCATGTTGCTGTCTTAATAAATTGAGTTCGAAACCCTTCGGTGCGAAGAGTTGAAATTTAATTAAATGTGTTCATTATAATATTTGATTGATATACTATGTTTTATAAGATTATTTATTTTTGTATTTTTAAATAATTTTATTGGGAATACATGGTTTCATATAGGATAATTGAATGGTTCAAATTCATGTTTAGTGTTATTTAGTTCATATCCCAAATAATGGCTTAAAAATGGTTTTTAGGGTTGAACTTTTTTTTGAATATATTGGTAACATAGTTAAATTTATTCTGTTTGATGGCCCTTGTTAAACTTATAATTGAGGGGTAAGTCCAAAATCTACTATGATTTTGTGCCTTTATAAAGACTCAAAAAATCAGTGTTTTTATCTCAAGGTGGTTTTTTATTTTTCAAAACGTTTTTCATGTGTGTTTTTTGTTCTGTATTATTATAAAATTATGTTTTATTGATTGATTTGGGATTGATAATATCTTATGAGGTCTATACTATCTTGTTGAGATGAGTATTTATGTTAATGTGATTCTGATATGTTGGTTAATCATATGATTGTATGTGATATTTTTAGTTTTGTGTTAACTCTTATATTCTTCATGCGATCCTTGGTTGGGGAACGTGTTTAAGAGGTTATGTGTGACCATGGTTTGATTATATCGTGTTTATGCATATTGTGTTTTCTTGGGATGTTTGTACCCCATGTTTACAGATGATCCTTTTAGAGATTATATCACTAATAGACATGATATGGGATATTGTAGGATTTGTTCTACAATGTCTTGGATATATGTTTGTTCTAATATACACCTGAGAGTGTCGATTAATGGTGGTTTTCATTGGGATAGTGCTCATATGGTTGAGATTCTAGTCAATTCTTCTTAGGCCATGTTAACCTCGGTTAGACCTATATAGTTTTACCAAGGATTAGTTATGAGGTGTTTCTTATCATTGATGTTATCGTATAGTTCATTGAGGGACCTTAATCCATATGGTGGTTGATGAGTACATTGAGATTCCCTATATTTTATTAGGGATTCAATATTTTCCTTTAGAGAAGTCGATATGTTTGAGAATGAAATTATGATCCCCATTGGATTTCATATTATAGAATGATTTCATAACATTTTTCCTCTTTGAGAGTGTATAGTTTATTGAACCAGAATTTTAGATTATGTCTAAATTAATTAGATATTCTAGTAGGTAATGGTTCTAGGGGACCATTGTTTCACATGGTGGATAGTAGAATTCCTCATAGATACAGTAGATGTTGTATGATGATGTTCCTAGTTGGTCATGATGAATACTTTTATCGAGTGGTTTATCTTTTTAGATCTATTCAAGATTACTAATTCTCTCACCATTTCTTCATGGAGTAAAAATTAGTTCCTTGTAGTATTCCATCATTTTAAAAATCTTTTTGGGGGGTATAAACCATTATGGATGGTTGTATATTTAGAACTTCAAGGTTAATCATTTTAATTTAATCATGGATTTGATATGATTTTTGTTCTTTTTTATGTATCAATGATTTCTTCCATAAAATTTTAAATTTTTTGAATGTATTTAAGGGGGAAATTGTTCCCCTAAACTATTAACATACCATGATGTTATTTTTCATTTCGGGTCTATCTAGGATATTGAATTTTTTCAAAGTATACAAAAAGTATATTAAACATTGTGGGTGACTATGGGAAACCTTGTAAAGTTATTGGTAAATTTTTAGGGGAAGTAAGGTTAAAACATGTTTTCATAATGAATTTACATATACCATAAACCTTACATGGAAATTTAAATTTTAGTTTTTTTCATATTTTTAATATTGGAAATTTTTTATATTTTTCGTTATTTTCTACAAAATTTATCCCCATTGGGTGTCACATATCTTCCCCCACTGGTCTTCTCCTCTCCCTTACACGACCTCCCTCACTGAGATAACCGTTGTTGGTGATCTCTCTTGCATATACATGGTCGAACCCTCCTCCATTTTCCTCCCTTATCCCTTACATAGGTGTGATGCCCTAATGTTAAACCCTTATCTCGACCTCACCTCCCACTCAGAACACCACCTCGTCACATGGAGATTAATTTTTTTCAGTATATAGTTTTATCTGTCCATATTATGTAATCATCATCCCACTATTCCATTTTCACTCACAATTTTCCTTTCCCTCTCCCTGTGTTTTTCTATCCAAACCCTATGACCTCTTGTTTACCTGATTTTTGAGTTTTCATCAATTTTTTGGTTGGTTTAGGAATCTCCATTCCCAACTGGGTGTACACCACCAATATAGAAATATTATAACTTTTATTTTATGGATTTTATATTGTACTTAAATATTTCGTTATTTTATTTTTGAATCCATTGATTATTTGCGGTTTAAATGATTTATTTTAATTTGTAAATGATAGTATGACATGTTTTTGTTGTTTCTCCATATGTAAATATATTCTAGAATTTTTTCCTTCAAGAAAAACATTTTATTTCAATTTAATGTTTAATATAATATCTATTTTAACAAAACATGCAGACAATTTATTTTTTAAATTATTGCAATAGAATATCAAAAATTAATTGATTAATTTTTTCTGTTTATTTTTGTGATTTTAATGTGTTTTCCCATAAGTTCAACTTGTCCACCCAAGTTTAACATGACCAGACAAGTATTGTTTAATATTTTAATTTAGCAATTCAAATATAATTATGGTTCCTTAAAATATATTTACCCAATTTTGTTCTTATGTTAAACCAAAGGGGATAAATTCAAGCGATTTTACCCTATTTCAGACATGATTTATATTTAGTGGTGGTGCTTTAAACAATTTTTTTTTCATTCAAATGAAATCAGTTTTGGGAAAACAGATTTATTTCTTGATTTTTTTTGAAATAATGTTGGAGTGACTTTAAAATAATCCTTAATTATATTTTGGTTGGTTGGTTTAAAATATGTATTTTTTATTCATTTTCAAATTATTTTAAAAATGTTAAAAAATTTCTTTGTATTCTATGAATTTTTTACTAATGTCTCATTCAGAACATTATTAGTTATCAAAATGTGTGTGAGATGATTGTTAAGGCCATATAAGATTCTTGATAATATTACATAGTTTTACCCCTTGGGGGAGTTAGTGTGGATCCTTTACACCAAAATTAATTTACGGTATGATAGTAATAATATTTAGTAATTTCATTTTTTGGGTAACTATGATTTTAATTTTTATTGAAGCTTATTTTTTTATTAATTGTTCACAATTTATTATGATGATGATTATTATTTATATTTATCTTTGATTAAATATTATGATAAGTTTATTTCCAATATTTTTTATTTACCTCTACATTTCCTGTGTTAATTTTTTCACCCTTAATTAGTTTCATTTTATCCCTTACAGAATCTATACAAAATTTATTTTTACACAAGTACGTTTAATCAATTACACATTCCAAAAACCTTAATCATAAGGAATAAAATTAGTGTTAAATGATAATGCCAATTAAATATACGTTTTAATTATCAACCCCATGAAAAAATTAAGGAAAAAATATGAGTGAATATTTGAAAAAGGAAAATTGATTATTATACAATATTTTACATAAGAAGGTACCGAGAGGGAAAATTTAACTAAATAATGTGTAAAATGTGGGTTAAAATTTGAAAAAAACTTGAAGAAAATTTTATTAAGTGAAATTTTTATGTAACACTGGGTAATTGATATTTAAATATACTTTTTGAGAGTGAATGCATGATGGAAATCTAGTAACCATATGTTTTCACGTAAACATAAGTGAAAATTTAAATAAGTTTATAAGTTACCCCATGAACTAATTCAAGTAACGACATTTTAGTTATCAAGTGACCTTGAGTAAATAATTTAAAAATTCTAGAGGTTATTGTATGAAGAATAATTTAGTGAAAAAAATGTATAATGTTATGTGTCCAAAGAAGAAATCATATGTAAATGAAAATTGAAATATGAAGTTCCCATATGTTGAAAAATGAAGTGACATGAATATGGAGTTTAACCAAATTAATTTTGTTATATTAATTTGACTACATGAATATGGATACAATAATTTCATGATGTGAATTTTTCATCATTAATTTGGATACATCTGTTTACTTATGTGAATTATGCTACAATAAAATCAGTTATGTAGACATATTTTCTTATTTTTTCAAAAGAATTTATGTTGTATATTAGTAAATATATTGTTTTTACATTTATATATATAATTTATAGATATTTTTTAATTAATTACTCAGTTTAAATACATGAAAATAACATATGTGTAAAACTTTACTTTTTGATTTTATGAGTGTCAACAGGTTGCTCATTAGCGAGGAGGTATGTTATATTCATTCTGTTATTTTATATTTATTTTTTCTACAGGTTTATTTTAAATATTTTCTACTTTCAAAAATTAGTCATTAATATCTAAAATCAACGAGAATTTGTTTTATATTATTTTATAATGAATTAAATAATATTTACATGGGATTGATCAAATATGTATATTCAAACACATGTTTTAGAAATTGTGATATTCAAAATTATACTCTATGACCCATGATGAGTTATTCTCATATATTTTGAAAGAGTTTATCAATGATATTAATATTGATTAATAACAGTTATATTATTTTCTCTGAACCTGATTTGATTTACAACATTTTTTATATAGAATATCGATAGAGTATTCACATGGAATTTATTTATCTATCTCTCAAAATGCATGGGAAATATTTAACAGGGAAATAACTATGAGTAGTTTGAATATATGGAAGAAGAAATGTTAAAAATTTATTTATATGAAATATTAAAATATAGTATTGTATGTGTTTTTAGCGTTTTCCAAGGAATTATATCATGAAATTTTATGGATGCATTTATTGATACTATAATTTATTATATATTTTTATAAAAACAATTCTCTATAATATGGATTTCATTTTTATAGTGTAATGAAGATAATTTAATTTTTAATCCATGTAACCCTTTTATTTATTGTAAATTTTTAATGAGAATCAACTATTTTGATGTGGATAAACTTTTCATTGTAATTTTATTTTATAAGAAGACCAAGGCATGCAGTGATGATACAAATATTCTACTCTACATTAATCATACATCTTACATAGATCACAGTAGACTCCTGGAAATTATTTTTTCAACTTCATGATGATTTAAAATATGAGTTTCCAAGGAATTATTGTTTTAACATTCTTAGTGGCCCATTCTATAAATGCTCAAGACTCTATCATCTTTATGTAAAATTACATAATGGGATAATTTATATTATTATTTCTATGTAATGAACTTTTAATGTTGTATCATTTTACTTATTTTTTTTTCACGGGGAAATAATAACCTAAAAAAGTTACATCATGGTTGAGTATATCCTCTTAGAATATAAGGTCTAGTACATCCCCTTAGAAGACTATGTTCCTATTAACCCATTAAACAATTAATGATTAGACTGCTTCTATATGATTTCATGTTTATTATATCCCCTAAGAATATTGGGTATCGACTGAATGATAATGTCGCCACCTAGGTGAGAATAGAATAAGTTTATAGTTTGCATGAATAAAATAGTTATAATCCTTATCATATATTGTTCTTAAAATAAATATTTTATTATGTAATTAATTATTTTAAAAAATAAGTTTACAATTTTATAATTATAATTTGAACAAAATATTAGTTTTTTTAATTAAAATTGATAAAATTATCTTAGTATTAATTTTTTATAATTTTCTTACAAAGTTAATATTTTTGTACAAAGTAAAAAATACAATCTTTTTATGAAATATGGAATTTTTTTCTATCATCATGAATACATACTTATGATATAAAATTTAGTAAATTTATTTAATAAAAAATTAATATTTTATAAGATAAATATTTACTTTACTATTTTAGAACATTTAATTTATAAATTATTTCATGATAAATATAAAAGTTATTATCAGTGCTGACGTATTTCCTATACAGCCTTGTCACTACAAAATTTTGTTCCTTATAGTTAATAATTGATTTTTTAAAAGTATTTTCATGATTTTTTATTAATTATTATGTATTATTTATGATTTGGATGATATTTTATTATTTTTTAGTTATAATACATTAATCATATCCAAATAACTGTCCAATACATGAATAGGGTAAGCAAAGAAAAAAAAAGATATTTTCTTCAAATGGAAATTTGTAAATATATTTATTCAAAAAATATAAATATTCTTTTATAACCTAATTAAATTATTTTTCCGATATTAATTTTCATTAATTTTTATATATGAAATAATTAACATATATACTTATGCAATGCTGATTCAGTGCGTCTACAATTAGAAGAAAAATAATAAAATGTTCTTAATTAATAATGTAAGTACCAAGAATGAACCACAACATTTCTAAATATTTTTATATAGAAAGTCACTAAAATTATCTTAATTTGATTCAATTTTGGACACTTTGGGCCAACTTGAATCACCTTAATACCTTCATAATATTTTTTTAAACGAAAGTCATGTTGTTCACAATTTAGTATTTTATTTGTATAAAATTTTAATTTATAGTTTCCCAAATGTATTTTTCAAACATTAATATTCTTTCTAAATATAATAAAATTATATTTTTTTTCTAGTGATTTTTTTTTAAAATTTTCAAAATGAATAATTACCTTAATGGATTTGACAATGACGATGCAATATTTCATTAATTAATGAATAAATAAATTTAATGATAATAAAAATAAACAAAATATAATTTCATATTTTTAAGTTAATAAATGATTTATCTAGATTAATATTATATTTATAAGATATTATAAAACAAATTATTAAAATTTATAACAAGTTTTTGATGTTTTAATTTCATAGTTATGAATAAAGTTTAATTTGACAATAAATATTTTTCATGAACAAAATAATTTAATAATTTATTAAAAAAATAAAAAAACATGAAAAGTTTTAATATGGATATTATTATTTCTTAAAAAATATAATCCAATTATTTTCAGGCCTTTGGGAATTATTTATCCCTATATTTGACGAATTATATTTTAATATTTTATTTGACTCATATGATTTCCTTCGCCTCAATTATAAAAGAAGATTCATCCCTTCACAAAATTTCATCACCATAGGCCATCACGATTGACTATCCACTATTAAATTACCTTAAGCTCACCCCTTAAACATTATAGTGCTTTTGAACTAAAAAAAATACCATTTCTATGTTCATAATGATGTTTATAAAGAGAAATTTGCCTGAGGTAAATTGATTTTTTTCCTTTTAAATTATTTCTAACTTATACCCAATCCTCACACCTTATCCCATATTTCATGATAACATTTGTATCATATATATACTAGAATTTTGTTTTTCTAATGATATATATACCATCAAACATCTTATTTCCTTCTTGTTTTCTTTAAAATGGAATTGTAGTCCAAGGTGTATAAATTCACCGCCTTCAAAGATGATGAGTTTTCATTTTTCATTATCGCATTCCTAGAAAGATAAAATTAACTCATAATGGTTTAAAATGACTTAAATATATATTTTATCACTTCTATTATATCATTTATTTTTTAAAATTATGTCCATAATCTACCGAAAATGGAAACCATGAAATGAACGCATCAGTAATAGTGAAATTAACAATATATTGTTAATGATTTGGGGGAAATATGTTATATGAATATAATTTAAGGTAATATAAATAATAATATAGTTTAAAAAATCAATATAAAAATTTAAACTATTATACATGAGCTTTTAAAACATTTCATGGAAGATGAACATGGGGTGAGGGAATATCTTTTTAAAAAATTTATATTAAGGTTACAAAAATTTATTAATGAAATTTAATTTTTTAAGCCCCATAAGTGGATTTTCCCTCTTTCATGATTCCTTATTGATTTTATGTCATCCATTCAAATTTACAAGATTATTTTAAAATTAAATTGATTCCATTATAGGTGTGTGACATTATTAAAATTATTTTCTTAAAAATAAAATTTATTTTCCTCAAGAAAGAATCATTTTTGAATGATTTATGTGTTTCATCATGTCATGTTTTTTTGAATTTTTTGGATGATTTCCTGTTGTGTGATAAAACTAGGTCATGTGAGACCATTATATATCTCCATTGAATTGGGTAAAGGGATTGAGATAACCAGTTAGGTATCTCTTAAGATCTTTGAGGAACATACTACGATGGTTATTCCAAGAGTAACTGTGATCGTTACTACCTATGTATCCAAGATAGATAATATATTTATAAGAATTAAATGAAATTAATTTCATGAGTTACATTTTATGATCTATGCATTTTTCAATGGTTTCAAGTAAACTTATTGTTACATTCAAATCATAAAGGTATAATAAAAATCTAGAAATATTATAATTGAGGTGTATGGGGAATGTCTAAGGTGTTTTTGGGACATGTGAGTTCTTCAAATGGTGATAAATTCCTATAATTTTTGAAATATTTTGTTTTCTAATGGTGACATATTCTGGTGTTGAATCGTTCTAGTGGTGACTCAATCTTAGAGTGACTGACTCTAGCAGTGACTCACTCTAGATGGGATTTATTATGGTAGTGAATCACTCTTGTGGTGACTCATTTTGGTGGTGATTTATTCTGGAGGTGACTCACTTTGTTGGAGACTCACTTAGGGAGTGACTCAATTTGGTGGCGACTCATTTTGGCAGTGACTCACTGTGACAATGACTAAATTTATTAAGGACTCATTCTGGTGGTGACTTATTCTAGTGGTGACTCATTATAGAGGTGACTAAATATAGTCTTGATTCATTTTTCACCATGAGTCATTTCAATAGTTTTCTATTTTTCTATAATTGTCAAATTATAAAAAAACAACTATGTTTTCATTTTGACATCCACAATGTCGAAAAATGTGTTTAAATGCCTTAGTTGATGGTTTTAAATTTGTTTTATGTGAGGTTAATCATGCGTATAGTTTCTATAAATTCCTAAGACCTTTAAAATTCTAAAAAAACTGTTTATTTTGATGGGATATATGTTTAATCGTCAGTTAAACCAGTATACAATTTCCCACTAATATCATATCATTTCATTTTAGAGAGGGTTCCCTTAAATCTTTCCATCGAGCTATATTATCTATTGATATGATTCCATGGGAGTCATAGAACTTGTGGATATAGTTGGTTCAAGTCCCCCTCAAAGAAGTTCCCTCTTAAACATGTGCCCCCTATTTTAGTGCAGCGAGTTATGAAATATTTTCTTCTTTTATGTAGGTTTTTCTTCATTTCACATTGTCTTTATCATGTGGGATGGGTTTATTATTATCATCTCATATGTTATTATTTAAATATGATTATGAAATATAATTAATTGGTAAAATTAGTTTAAAGGTGCCGGGGAATTTGAATTATGATCTTACATTATTTTATTGATTTTATTTGATTTGTGTTTTATAATGTGTTTTCATGGGTGTAATACCTTGATGAAAATATTGTCTTTTAAATGATTTATTATGATTAAGTGGTTTTCAATTGGAATGATATATTGTAATTTTTATGACACCACAATAACGAAAAGTTTGACAAATTATATTCAGTTAATTAATTGGATTCCCCAAGATCATATGTCTTATATGATAACACCTTTAGATAATGAAGTGAAATTTAATAATATTACCCCATTATAAAAATCTAAAAAAGTGTTTTATTTTCTTAAATGATGTTATGTTTAGAACATTTTTGGTCTATCTATGTGAGACTAATGTGATGTGTTGTGGATGTGCAATGATGTGCATAGGGAAGTGGATTATATATGGTTGTGCAATGGGAATATTAATGTTGTTATGGTAAAGTGGTTGATCAAGGAATTGATAAAGTTTGTGGTATAGTTCTTGTGTGGTTCTATGAAACTAGATGTGGGTGTATAATGATGTGGGTGTTATAGTTGGGATATGCTATTGTGCTTGTGTTTTGAGGTTGTTCGATTTTATTTAACAAAGTATAAATGTAATTAAATTCTTCATAATGATGTCAAGTGAGAATGTTTAATGATTATATTAGTGATGTGATCCCTAGATTAAATGGTAAATGATTATATAAAAACCAATGGGTATGAATTATGAAACCAATTATCTTCGTAAATGAAATGGGATGCTAATGAATGTTAAATAAAAAAGTAAATGTGTTCTTAATGTTTAATTTGTATCTTAAAAAATGTAACATCCCAAGGTTTTCTAAAAATAAATTGAAAATTCTTGAAATTTTGTTTAAGGTATATATTTATAAGTATCCTTTAAACATAATTTTATTTCTTCTATGTTTTGAATTTCAAGAAACTGTCATCTACAATTGTGTTTAGTATGTTATTTAGAGTCTGATGGAACAAACTTGTTTTTTTGGTGAATAGTAACATGCCCTTATGAATAGTAATATGAATAGTGATATGACCTCATGAATAGTAAATAATAATATTATTTTATTTTCCCATGGAAATAGGATAATGGGATCTTTATTAATTTTCCAATGTCACATAAAACTAATTGCACTTCAATATTGTTATTTTTCGAATTAACTGTGACCTTATTTAAAAATTAAATTAATAATATTTAGAAAATTATTTTTGAAAAATGGATTTCACTTTTGAATTCTACACGTCAAAAAATGGTAGGGGTAAATTTTTGGTATTTTTCTGAAACTCTTGAATTTTCAATGAATAGTGAAATACGATAAAATACCGTATAATCAACTTATTAGTAAATATGCACTATTTATGACATCATAAGTGATGCAAGGCCACTTGCTTCGAAATCACATGATGTTATCACTATTTAGGGCCACTTGTTTTGAGATTATTAATAGTCTTGATAAAAATATTATAATAATGATTAAAATAATCTAAAAAACCTCCCCTCCTCCACTATAAATACCACCCTCACTCCCCTCTTCCTCCCACACCTCTCAAGCCTTGAGAATTGTCTAAATTCTGCCAAATTACCTCCCCAATCTTCTTCCCCACGTCCTAGAGCTGCTGGTCTCACCAAAAGACTAAAATTAAAGCCCTTAAGAAGGATCTCAAGGATAAGAGATCAAGAGGTAAACATCCTCTTTCATTTTCATTCTTCTCTTCCATTTTATGTTATTCTCTTCCTTTCCATTTGTATTTTTTTGGTATTTTTAATTAAATATTTCCCCTTACTGTCCAAATTTTGTATGATTGATGAGATATTCCATTCCTCTCATCAATCTTGTTTTTATGAAATTTTAAGAGGCGCCGTTAGGCTGCCGAATTTTTTGTAAGAAATTTCTCATGTTTTATTTATTTCATGATTCCTTCCTCTTCTTTCTTCACCCCCTCTTATACAAGAGGCATGAAATCTCCAGAATCATGTATATTCTATATGTTTTCATGTTTATGGAAAATTACAAATCATTATTCCTCTCCTCTCTCACTTATTTAAAGAATCAAAAAACATTGTCCATTTGTGTCGAATTACCGATATCGTGGACGATGTATTTTCAATTTCCATTAATTATTTCAAGTCTGGTCATGAAACCATCTATATTGTTGAACCAGGTTATAATATATGTTTTATGACTCATATAAGGTTCTGGAATTCTTTTGTACTCATGATTCAATTTTTTTAGACTAAATGAGGTTTTAATTATCAAGGAACCACTTAAATGATCTAAACGAACATAATTAATGTTTTAACTTATAAATCATCATCATATAAAGCATCAAAGTGATAAATGGTATAATTTATGGTATTGGAAATATGTAAATACAACTCCATTCCAATTCTGGAGTTTCACTTCCAATCAACAAGAACGATTCATCATGAACCGATCGTGAAACTCACAAAAGAACTCACCCAAAATAATGCAAGCAACAAAATTCTAACAATTAAGGGGTGAAATGAGGTTATGAAATGACCATATAAGATGTTATAAACATGAACATTTTTCTGTAAAATACTAATAACACTCTTTTAACCATTATACAAGAGGTTTAAACAATTTTTAAGTAAGACAAGCCTAAGGTAAGGGAATTCTTAACCCGATTTCCATTCATTGGTTTAACATTCTACTTTATAATTTGTGTGCTATTTAAATTGTTTGTGTGATGGGTTTTGTTTATATTATGTTTCATTATGTGTATTTACAGAGTATATACATATTACATCCACTCTATTAAGCCTCACTTCAAGTGTATGATGTTTATAAGGGACTTTTCTTCTAAAATCCTCTTTTAAAATTCTGTTTTATAAGATTCAAAGGCAATGTTTTTATGCTATTGTTTATGTTGTATGATTATGTTTTGGTTATTGTGAATTGTTTATGATGAAGGGTGGGACCTATATTTCCCTCCAATGCATTGGGTAAGAGTTAGTTGGAGGTCGGCCGTATGGTTACTCCAAGTGTAACTGTGATGGTTACACAAAGTAAGGTAGCCGTGAGGGTTACAAATTTTAAGGTAGCCAAGATGGTTACAAGATTATGTAAGTAATGCCCCAATATACCTCTATGATTATAATTATTTTTGGGTGGATCTTGTATAAATCTCATGTTACGCTAAGTAAGGTTTTATGGGTGGAAAGCATGTCTTTTGAAAAAATTTTCATACGTCATGCGTATTCATGGACTAATGTGATTTTTCCTTCTTTTTCATACCTTACTAAGATTTTGTGATCATCCCAAGTTTTTAAATGATTTTTCACAGTTTAATGATGAGTAATACAAGGAAGGAAGACATGTTAAATGTTGAATAATTGTCAAGGAGTCTTGTTTTATGTTTTAATGTTTTATATTCTGAGGAAAATGGAAACTGATTTTATGGTATCCACTATGTAACAATGTGTAACGTTATGAATGTTTTGTCTTAATTCTCTAAAGCTCTAAACTTGAAAAGATCCTCAATGTAAAATGAAGTGTTTTCTTGATTAAATTCAAGATTATGTATGAAATAAGTTCGGGTCCTTATAGTTGGTATCAGAGGATGGTTTAGATAACTTTAGGGGTTAAGGTGATGCTAATAGAATACCATAAATAATTTTCACTCTATGTTTAATTTGTTATAGCATTTAAAGATTAACATGTTGCTTCATCTAAGAAATGTTTGTTTATAATGGTTCTCCGCAGAAGGAACATGGATGCTGAAGAGGATAGGCACCGACAGAATGACATCCTTCCTGATCAACAGCCCGGAATGGTAGGGATTGGAACCGAGCAGTTTGTGAGAGTAATGGCTCAGCTAACGCCGGAAATAAATGGTGGTGGCATCCATGCAAGAGGACAAATAGAGGTACCCCAACGGAACATGATAGTGGTGGAACATTTTATGAGACAACATCCTCCTGCATTCAATGGATCTTCTGACCCAGTGGCAGGAGAAGGATGGATTAAAGCCCTTGAAAAGATATTTGACGTTATGGGATGTTCGGACAATCAAAAGGTAAGTCTTGCCATTTATCGTTTTGAAGGGGAAGCTGATCAGTGGTGGTCAATAGTAAGGAATATCAGGGGTAGAGAGGATTTTGATTCCTTAGTGTGGGATGAATTTAAAAGTCTTTTTCTTGAAAAATATTTTCCTAAGGTGGTGCGACTTAGAATGGAGAAACAATTCCTTGAATTGAAACAAAAGGAGGAAGATTCAGTGGCTATGTATGAGGCGAACTTCACCCGACTGGGGAGGTATGCTCCAAATCTTATTCTGGGTCTCGATAGAAAAATCAACCGCTTTTACTCAGGATTGAAGCCAAGGTATCGAAGGGCGTTGGCCTCCCGTGAATTCAAAAGTTACGAGAAACTTGTCCGATGTGCTGAGAGGGTAGAGATGGAGTTTGCTGACGATCACATGCAATTTGGAAACAAAGAGAAGAAGAGGTCCAATTGGAAAGCAATGGGTAAGAATCAACCAATGAAATCTAATGGTAAGAAAATACAGTTTCCAGTTTGTGAAAAGTGTGGCAAGAAGAACCCTGGGGAATGTCTTATCAAAATTGGGAAGTGTTTTAAATGTGGTAAGTTTGGACATATGGCCTGAGATTGCAATGAAAAAGATCCAAAGACTAATCCTGATAAGCAAACTGTAAAGTGTTTTAAATGTGGTGAGATGGGTCACTATGCAAATGCCTGTCCAAAGAGGGATCCAAATGATGCAAAGAAGCCAGACTACAAGCAGAAAGGTGTAGTGAGATCCTTTGCGACTACGTCAGCAGATGTTGGGCCATCCAATGAAGTTGTATCAGGTACTTTGTTTGTTCACTCAGATTTTGCTAAAGTTTTGTTTGATACGGGGTCTACACATTCCTTCAACTCTGAGGAATTTTCTAGTAAATTGGAAATATCACCTCAACAAATGATACCCGAACTTGTTGTTAAAACACCAGGGGGAAATGTTATATCAAAGAGGAATTATAAGAATATTTCTATTGTGGTATGTGGAATGACTTTACCTGAAAACCTTGTTGTTTTACCCTTAGTCGAGTTTGATGTTATTCTGGGGATGGACTGGCTTTCTGATTATCATTCTAAGATTGACTATAGAGCAAAAGAAGTTGTTTTTCAGAAAGAGTTTCAGTTTGTATACAAGAATGAACCCATACAATTGATAACATATCAAGAAGCTGAGAAACTACTGAAATATGGAAATGAAAGTTATATGGCTCATATTCTTGAAAACAAGGGAACTATTCAAATTAATGATGTGCTAGTGGTAAATGAATACCTTGATGTTTTTCCTGAGGAGTTACCCAGTGTCATACCTAAACGAGAAGTCGACTTCGCAATTGACTTTGTTCCTGATGCTAAGCCAATTTCAAAACCCCCATATCGTATGGCTCCAATAGAACTTCTTGAAATGAAAAATCAGTTGCAGGATTTTCTTGTCAAAGGCTTCATTCGTCCCAGTACTTCACCATGGGGATCCCCTGTTTTGTTTGTTAAAAAGAAAGATGGTTCCATGAGACTTTGCATTGATTATAGAGCTTTGAATAACATCACTGTTAAAAATAAGTATCCTTTGCCTCATATTGATGACTTGTTTATCAGATCCAGGGAGCTCAGTACTTTTCCAAGATTGACTTGAGATCCGGATACCATCAGCTGAAGGTGAAGGAGGATGACATCCCCAAAACAGCCTTTCATACTAGATATGGGCATTATGAATTTGTTGTTATGCCATTTGGGTTAACTAATGCACCTGCTGTATTCATGAATCTTATGAATAGAGTATTTAATGAGTTCTTGGATAAGTTTGTGGTTGTATTTATTGATGACATTCTGGTTTTTTCTAAAAATAAAGAGGAGCATGAAAAACATCTAAGGGTTGTTTTACAAACTTTAAAAGAAAAGAAACTATATGGAAAATTCAGAAAGTGTGATTTTTGGTTGCAAAAGATTTCTTTTCTTGGGAACATTGTAAATAAGGATGGAATAACAGTTGATCCTGCCAAAACAAAAGTAGTTGATGAATGGCCAAGACCCACAAATGTTACAGAGATTCGTAGTTTTCTGGGCTTAGCAAGTTATTACCGACGCTTTGTTAAGAACTTTTCATGGTTATCTAGCCCAATAACTATGTTAACACGGAAAGGGGTTAAATTTGTTTGGACAGAGGAATGTGATGTTTGTTTTCAGGAACTAAAGAAGAGATTGGTGAATGCTCCAGTTTTGGCCTTACCTTCCCGGAATGGTGAGTTTGTAATCTATAGTGATGCTTCTTTGAAGGGAATTGGTTGTGTTTTGATGCAGAATGATCAGGTAATTGCCTATGCTTCGAGACAACTTAAACCTCATGAGATGAATTATCCCACACATGATTTGGAATTGGCAGCTATGGTTTTTTCTTTGAAAATATGGAGGCATCATCTATACGGAACCAAATGCCAAATATATACTGACCATAAAAGTCTTAAGTATATATTCACTCAAAAGAAATTAAACATGAGGCAGAGAAGATGGCTAGAACTGATAAAGGATTATGACTGCACGGTTAATTACCATCCTGGAAAAGCAAACAAGTAGCGGATGCCTTAAGTCAGAAAAATCATGCATCATTAACCATGCTACGTTTGGAACGTGATCCCTTGATTAATGATTTGATAAATGTTGGCTTAGAAGTTGTTGGTGCAGGGAATACATCTGTTTTGTTTCAGCTTTCTGTGCAGTCTTCGTTGTCAGACAGAATTATGAAAGCGCAGAGGGAAGACCGTGAGCTACAGAAAAAGGTAGAATTGGTTAAAATGGGTAAGTTTCCAGAATTTAATCTTGATAAAGATTGTGTTTTAAGGTTTGGAAAAAGGTTGTGTGTGCCTTGTGATTCCCAGCTGAAGAAAGAATTGTTGTGTGAAGCTCATATTTCTCCATTTTCTGTTCATCCTGGAAGTACTAAGATGTACAGAGACCTTCGGGAGTATTACTGGTGGAATGGGATGAAAAGAGATATTGCTGATTTTACAATGAAATGTTTTGACATGTCAGTAGGTTAAAGCAGAGCAACAGTTACCGAAGGGGATGCTTCAGCCTTTGCCAGCATCAGAATGGAAATGGGAGAATATATCCATGGATTTTGTGGTGGGACTACCAAAGACTTCTCGAGGTAACAATGCGATATGGGTTATTGTTGATCGGCTAACAAAGTCTGCTCATTTTCTTTATATTCGAGATACAATGACATTAGACCATCTTTCTCGATTGTACCTCAAAGAGATTGTCAGGTTACATGGAGTTCCTCTTTCCATTGTGTCTGATCGAGATCCTAGGTTCACTTCTAAATTTTGGAAGGGACTTCAGAAGTCTTTGGGCACAGAGTTGAATTTCAGTACAACTTTTCATCCTCAATCAGATGGGCAGTCAGAAAAAACGATTCAAACTTTGGAGGATATGCTTCGAGCTTGTTCAATGGACTATAACGGAAGTTGGGATCAACATCTTTCATTAGTTGAGTTTTCTTATAATAACAGTTTCCATTCCAGTATTCAGATGGCACCTTTTGAGGCCTTGTATGGAAAGCGGTGTCGGACACCTGCATTTTGGGATGAAGTTGGTGAAAGAAAGTTGATAGGGCCAGAATTAGTAGAAGAAGTGGCTGAGAAAGTGAGGATGATCCAGCAACACATGAGGACAGCTCAGAGCAGGCAGAAAAGTTATGCAGATAACAGAAGGAAAGACTTCTCTTTCAAGGTAGGTGACCATGTTTTCCTTAAAATATCTCCTTGGAAAAGTGTGATGCGTTTCGGTAAGAAAGGAAAACTAAGTCCACGGTTCATCGGTCCTTTTGAAATCTTGGATAAAGTTGGAACAATTGCATACCGCGTAGCTTTGTCTCCGAGCTTATTTCAGGTACACAATGTTTTTCATGTTTCGATGTTGAGAATGTATGTTCCAGATTCATCACATATCTTGAGTCCGGAAGCAGTTCAGCTGGCAGAGAACCTTTCTTATGAAGAAAAACCGGTTCAGATTCTTGATCGAAGATAACAGGTATTGCAGAATAAGGTAATCCACCAGGTAAAGGTTTTGTGGAGAAACCACATGGTTGAAGAAGCAACATGGGAGTCTGAAAATGCTATGAGGGAAAAATACCCTCAGTTGTTTAATAAGTAAATAAAATTGCGAGGACGCAATTTCAAGAAGGTGGGGATAATGTAACATCCCATGGTTTTCTAAAAATAAATTGAAAATTCTTGAAATTTTGTTTAAGGTATATATTTATAAGTATCCTTTAAACATAATTTTATTTCTTTTATGTTTTGAATTTCAAGAAACTGTCATCTACAATTGTGTTCAGTATGTTATTTAGAATCTGATGGAACAAACTTTTTTTTTGGTGAATAGTAACATGCCCTTATGAATAGTAATATGAATAGTGATATGACCTCATGAGTAGTAAATAATAATATTATTTTATTTTCCCATGACAATAGGATAATGAGATCTTAATTAATTTTCCAATGTCACATAAAACTAATTGCACTTCAATATTGTTTTTTTTCGAATTAACTGTGACCTTATTTAAAAATTAAATTAATAATATTTAGAAAATTATTTTTGAAAAATTTATTTCACTTTTTATTTCTACACGTCAAAAAATGGTAGGGGTAATTTTTTGGTATTTTTCTGAAACTCTTGAATTTTCAGTGAATAGTGAAATACGATAAAATACCGTATAATCAATTTATTAGTAAATATGCACTATTTATGACATCATAAGTGATGCAAGGCCACTTTCTTAGAAATCACATGATATTATCACTATTTAGGGCCACTTGTTTTGAGATTATTCATAGTCTTGATAAAAATATTATAATAATGATTAAAATAATCTAAAAAACCTCCCCTCCTCCACAATAAATACCACCGTCACTTCCCTCTTCCTCCCACACCTCTCAAGCCTTGAGCATTGTCTAAATTCTGCCAAATTACCTCCCCAATCTTCTTCCCCACGTCCTAGAGCTGCTGGTCTCACCAAAAGACCAAAATAAAATCCCTTAAGAAGGATCTCAAGGATAAGAGATCAAGAGGTAAACATCCTCTTTCATTTTCATTATTCTCTTCCATTTTATGTTATTCTCTTCCTTTCCCTTTGTATTTTGTTGGGATATTTAATTAAATATTTCCCCTTACTGTCCAAATTTTGTATGATTGATGAGATATTCCATTCCTCTCATCAATCTTGTTTTTATGAAATTTTAAGAGGCGCCGTTAGGCTGCCGAATTATTTGTAAGAAATTTCTCATGTTTTATTTATTTCATGATTCCTTCCTCTTCTTTCTTCACCCCCTCTTATCCAAGAGGCATGAAATCTCCAGAATCATGTATATTCTGGATGTTTTCATGTTTATGGAAAATTACAAATCATTATTCCTCTCCTCTCTCACTTATTTAAAGAATCAAAAAACATTGTCCATTTGTGTCGAATTACCGATATCGTGGACGATGTATTTTCAATTTCCATTAATTATTTCAAGTCTGGTCATGAAACCATTTATATGGTTGAACCAGGTTATAATATATGTTTTATGGCTCATATAAGGTTCTGGAATTCTTTTGTACTCATGATTCAAATTTATTAGACTAAATGAGGTTGTAATTATCAAGGAACCACTTAAATGATCTAAACGAACATAATTAATGTTTTAACTTATAAATCATCATCATATAAAGCATCAAAGTGATAAATGGTATAATTTATGGTATTGGAAATATTTAAATACTACTCCATTCCAATTCTTGAGTTTCACTTCCAATCAACAAGAACGATTCATCATGAACCGATTGTGAAAATCACAAAAGAACTCACCCAAAATAATGGAAGCAATAGAATACTAACAATTAAGGGGTGAAATGAGGTTATGAAATGACCATATAAGATGTTATAAACATGAACATGTTTCTGTAAAATACTAATAACACTCTTTTAACCATTATACAGGAGGTTTAAACAATTTTGAAGTAAGACAAGCCTAAGGTAAGGGAATTCTTAACCCGATTTCCATTCATTGGGTTAACATTCTACTTTATAATTTATGTGCTATTTAAATTGTTTGTGTGATGGGTTTCGTTTATATTATGTTTAATTATGTGTATTTACAGAGTATATACATATTACATCCACTCTATTAAGCCTCACTTCAAGTGTATTATGTTTATAAGGGACTTTTCTTCTAAAATCCTCTTTTAAAATTCTGTTTTATAAGATTCAAAGGCAATGTTTTTATGCTATTGTTTATGTTGTATGATTATGTTTTAGTTATTGGGCATTATTTATGATGAAGGGTGGGACCTATATTTCCCTCCAATGCATTGGGTAAGAGTAAGTTGGAGGTCGGCCGTATAGTTACTCCAAGTGTAACTGTGATGGTTACACAAAGTAAGGTAGCCGTGAGGGTTAAAAATTTTAAGGTAGCCAAGATGGTTACAAGATTATGTAAGTAATGCCCCAATATACCTCTATGATTATAATTATGTTTGGGTGGATCTTGTGTAAATCTCATGTTATGCTAAGTAAGGTTTTATGGGTGGAAAGCATGTCTTTTGAAAAAATTTTCATACGTCATGCGTATTCATGGACTAATGTGATTTTTCCTTCTTTTTCATACCTTACTGAGATTTTGTGCTCATCCCAAGTTTTTAAATGATTTTTCACAGGTTAATGATGAGTATTACAAGGAAGGAAGACATGTTAAATGTTGAAGAATTGTCAAGGAGTCTTGTTTTATGTTTTAATGTTTTATATTCTGAGGAAAATGGAAACTGATTTTATGGTATCCACTATGTAACAATGTGTAATGTTATGAATGTTTTGTCTTAATTCTCTAAAGCTCTAAACTTGAAAATATACTCAATGTAAAATGAAGTGTTTTCTTGATTAAATTCAAGATTATGTATGAAATAAGTTCGGGTCCTTATAAAAAAGACTTTGAAAATGGCATAAAGGAAAAAATATGAATCAGGAATTGATTTTTTAGGTCTTTATTTGCATTTAAAAGTGGCAGAGATTGTGTGGATTATGTGAGATGGATTGTTCTAGCAATTAACCCATATTATGGGATTATGGGTTGTAACTCTATAAGTATATATATTATATGTTTTTTTTACTTTATATAAACCCCTCCCCCATTGAGGACTATGTTGCAACACCCACATAATCACATATGGTGTTATTTTCCCAATATTCTTTTGGGATTATGGATGGATGAACCACTAATCCTCCCTTCTCATTCTTCTCGGAGATGTAAAGGACATGAATAGGTTGTGATGTATATAAATCCATTGTTCCCATGTCTAGTTGTGAATTAATGATATGTGGTTTCCCTAGTGTGTACAGGGGGGATGAGATTTGTTCCGATGCACCATGTGTGTGCGAGCGGGATGTGATGTGATGTTATATTATTCCGAATATGTGGGGGTCCATGATATATGACATTTGGGTGTGAGAGTAGAAAATATGTGGGAAAGCATTGCAGGTTACCCTATCATTGATGTGATGCATATAATATGTTATTATACATTGATTTTTTATTTCGTTCATCATATTTGGTTATGTTTAGGTTTTGGTTTGTATCTCTATTTAAGTGATGTTCGGTTTTAATACATTCACATGGGTCCATTAATATTCTTTTTTCACATGTGCATGAGGGACAATGGTTATCCAACTAAGTTTACATTTGTGCTCAAAAATCACGCATAAACACTTATTGGATGTTTCTAGGAGAAATACATAGATGATTATAGATAGTACTAGCTCAAACCAATGGATAGTTTCTGTGTTAGTTCTTTAACATTTTTTCTTTTGGGATTTATTTTGGAGAATTTTATATTTATAAGTTATGATTTATACATGAATTAGGAATGGATTGGATTTTTTTTTGAATTATTTCATAGAGATGAATGTTGTTGATTCATCATATATGTCAATATTATATTCATATAAAGGGTTACGCCTCCCAAATTGTGAGATTTTATTTATATACCATTACTATTGGTCTCTATCCTAGGGCCTACTAGATGTGGGAATCTATGGTTATTATCTCTCCCCCGTAATTTTAGAATATATTTGGGGGGGGGGGTTGGTGATAGAATTGTATCAGAGCTAATGGTAGATCTATATAATAGAGTTTAGTGTTTGTTTTCATGAGGAATTCATGGGTAGTAAAGGAAATAGGTACAATTGACCTTGGTGTGTGACATTAACCAAAGATAGTGGATAAAACATGAGATTTTAGGTCCCCCATGATCCATTGAAAGGACGTTGATCCTACTAAACAACCAAGCGAGGTGGTGCCACATTCATGGTATAGGTACATGAGAGGTACATGCATTATGATGATTCTTGTTTGTATTTGAATTTGGGGGTGTTGAGAATTTAACATAAATTAAAAAAGTAATGAAATTTTATGTGCGTTTCTCTGAATTTTCCCAGACTATTACTTCTAATAAATGTTTAATATTTTATTAATTATTCATATGAAAAGAAGAAATGTAATGTAATGTTTAAATGGGATAATATATTTGTTTGAAACCTTCTTGATGTTTGAATGTGTTGTTTCCTTTCCTATAATAGAATTATTATTAACAAATTTTAGCTTCCATCCTTTGTTTGAAATTTATGAAACACCACTGGTTTTTATAATGTTTGAAATTATTAAAGAATCACGACTATTGTATATTTTTGATCAATTGATTAATTTTAGAAACCACAATAAATAATATATCCTTGACATATGCTCCATAAAAGAATGAAATAAATAATTTTTAAACAAATATTGAAATTATTAACATTTCCATGTGGGTAAATATGACTTGTATTGCCTTCCATTTATAATATTCCATTTCCATGAGTTATGAAACTATTGTAAAACATGGTTTTATCTATTAAATAATTTAATTTTAAAAAAATATTATCTTTATTACTAGTAATGATTTTATTTGGAATCCTAAAAAAATAAAAACAAGCTCTTTTTTTGCTGGAATACAGTTGTAAAATATTGATATAACCATATTTTGTAATCATGTGTTATGGTGGAAATTATAGAGACATTTATTAAAAAAATTGTAAAATTATAATAATTCATTGTAGTAACCTATGGTTACACACAACTATTTAATTTAAATTTTTTTATTTTTATAACTAATAAGATTTTTTTGGTAAGAAACTAATTTTCAGTCACATATTTAAGTCAAGAGTAGTATGTTACTAGAAGCATTCCTAAAGCTCGAAACACATTTTTATTACCTATTGAAATTTAATTATTTTAGACTATATCATGAAGAATGTTTAATATGGTTTTTTAAAATATAGATGTTGAATCATGTTACAACTATTGAAATAAATAAACATGTTTTCATGATCAATGAATTAATGATTAATTTGAGCATGAAAAAGCATGAAACATAGCAATACAACATATGTAAATTTAATATTGTGTCCATAAAGCAAGTTTTATTTTCGACAATTATAAAAAAAATTATGTATGTAATGTGGTACTTGAATTGATCATAAGATCCTAGTATATACAAATTATCAAATGAATTTGTATGTATATTTCCTTTACAATGAGATAAACCCGAACTGTCTTATATAACCATATTAAACATGGTATGTGACAATAGCTTTTGCACATTTTCATCTTTAACATGGACTCATGTTATTACTATTTAAATACATTTCATGATGTTTTATAATAATTAACTTACAAATAGTGATCATTGTTTTCGTTTTATTGTTATTATTACATTGATGTTTTGATATGCCTTACTAAAAATTGTGGTTCTTGGTAAGCATTCTCACTCTATGGTTATCATGTATTATGACACCCTTTATGTGACTACATTATTTATATCATCACGTATTAAATTTATAATCACCTATATATGGTTAATGAACTAGTTTTACCTGAAAATGATTGAAATTTATTGACAGTACCCATGATAAATTATAAGGCGAAGTAGAGTAATGCCCTATGTAATCAGGGATGTTTCAATATGTTGCTTCTATGTCTATTTGTTCTCATTGTATTTCCTTGGGTGATGTATTATTAAAAACAATAGGTATATGAAAAGGGTTAAATGAGTCCCTATTTGAGATGTTCTATACTTTGATATAATTAAATCTATGTGGATGAGTATGTACCACCAAATGTAGATAATATCAGGAAATGGGAGATGCAATTCAATGATTTCTTTTCTTGTGGATTTCATTATGATGATAATCGTGATCATTTGTTTGGGGAGTGTAGAGGATTATATAGATGAGGTGGTTATGAAAAAATGGTTATTTTGTGTGGATGGTAAATTGTTTTTTTGAGGTTTTTGGATAAAATGTCTTGTGGCTATTTTTATTGGTTGATGAGTTTCAGAGAGCGGTTCTGTTTTGAATTGGTGGTGATATGTGGTGGTTCGGACATGGTGATGTTATGGTGAGATGTTATGTATAGTGTTTTGTTGTGATTATGTTGATGGAATCCCTCACTGCTAATAAAATGGTCATTCAATTAATGTCGGTAATAAAAAAATGATCAATACTAATGAACATTGGATTACCTCCCATATAAAAATCCGTTTTTAAGCATCTGATGATAAATTTTTACTACAATATTTATCATCGTTTTTTTGATTGATCTAATTTCAATTAAATGGGTTATGTCCTCAAACATATTATGTAACACCCCGAGATTTTATAAAAAATATTCTTTTAATTTCATTGATGTCTTGTGTTGTAAGCTACAACAAGATTTCCTTGTGCTATATGCAACACCGAATGAGCTTGCAGTATACACAACACTATTCTTGGATCATGTTACACACTATTTTGATAGTAGTTATTTTACGAAACATTGATTTGTATATATATATATTCAATGTATAAATGAAATATGGTTGGATTCTGTTATACAAAACAACGGAGGAGTCTTGTACAACACGCAACCCTGACTTGGCTTGCATTACACGCAATCGCTACCTTCCTCGATAGCGTGTGTCGTACGCAATACCAGGTTTCACTAAACAATGATATATTGTTATAAAATTATTATGGACTAGCCGTTATGAATAGTATTGAATACATTTTGAATTTTATAACATTATTATTCATCTTACACATTTTCTAGAATATTGTATGGGAACAAAATAATTTTTTCGTATAAAATATGTATTTTTAAAAAATTTCAGTTTTCCCACCTTTTGCTGACGCACCCACCTTAAATATTGTTTTTGACATGTCTATAAGTTCAATTTGACAAAATAAAATTCTTTTTTGGAATCAGGATATAAAAATTTACTTTGGATAAATTTTAAATATTATTCTGATAACTTTCATATTTTAATGAATAGTAAAAACACACTATATTTTAATTAAAAGCAACTTTTTTTCATCGAAATAATTTATATTGTTATATTATATTTTTAATTGGTTTTAAAGTGTAATTAGAATAAATTTTTACCTTTTAATCCAATGTTGTTCATTGGAATTAATTTCACTTTGAAATTGGATATAAACAAGTATCAATCTTTTGATTGTTTTTGTTTCTTAAAAACACGCTATTTGTTTGGATAAATGGAATTAAATTTAAATTTAATTAATGAAAATTATATGTTATGAGTTTGGAAAAATAGACATCAATTTTGAATTCGGAATATCAAATAATGCTTAGGCTGAATTTTTGGTATTTTTCTGAAAAACTTCAATTTTCGATGAATGGTGAAACCACTTAGTGGTAGTTAAAAAACTGACTTTTTTTAATTTAAATTAAATTTTACCACTTCTGTGAATTGAATTTCAAAAATATGAGAGACACGGTTAATATCAAGGACTAAAATTGGTTCAATGAGATGAAAATAATTTATGGTGAATAGTAACTTTTTACTTTTATTTACGACGGTTAAAAGTAGATAGTATAATTAAGGGTAAAAATGATATTATTATTACCCTAACACATGTAATAATTCTATTGGATAAGTTTAATTTTACCAAATAAATCTTAGGAATAAAATATGACCATTTAGGCCCACTTGGATTAGATTAGGACATTTAATATTAATTTATTTAAAGAAGGGTTAAAATAGTTAAAATCAATGTTTAATAAGTAAATCATTTTTAATATAGGGTTATACATAAGATAAATTCTACTATAAATATTAATTATTAAAAAAACATATTTCCTACATAATGGTATTTTATTTATAATTTTTAGACATTAAATAATTTAATTAAGTTTTGACACAAAGATGATGAAGTAATTATCTTATTAATGAAATATTGAAATAATAGATGTTATAAATACCCAAATAAATGTAATTTGAGACTTTTTATGAATTTAACTAATTTTATAGGTTAATATGACATTTTATTTTTGATTTAATTAAATTTTTTCGAACTAATCATTCTGTTATGAGTTTTACAAAAATCAATTACCAAATAGTGTCAAAATTGACATAAAATAGTTTTTAAAACAAATATTATATTATTAATTGGTATTCTATTCCTAAAAATATAAGGTTCGGCTTAATTACATATATAAGGTTATATATATTAATAATAAACAACTTGGGGTTCTTTTGGCTTGTTATAGTAAGTTTATTAACCTTATAGTGTAAGAAAACAAGAAGACACGGTAAAAGTAAAATTATTTAACATAAGGTTAAATCTAAATTATAAGGTAAAAATAGAAACCTAAACATGTCTAAGTTATATTGGATGAAATTATTTCGACCCATCCACACATTAGCTTTGAAATAAATCAATTTGAATCTATTAAAAACCGAATATGACTTTATAATAAAATAATATTTTTAGTTTTTCCAAAGGTGCCCCTCTCCTCCCTTATAAAAGGGCACCTCCTCCCTCTCTTCCTCACACCACTTTGAGACTTCACGCTCGGCCAAACCCTGACAAATTCTCTTCTCCACTTCCATAGAAACATCCTAGAGGTTCTGTTCGTCTTCAAAGACCAATTTTAGTGCCCTAAGAGGAGGTCTCAAAGAGGCGCTTCAAAGAAGAGGTAATGTCCGTTACCGATTCTTTCAACTTTATTTCTTATTCCACTTCTTATTCTTTAGTTGTTTAATTATTAAGTAATAACATCAGTATAAATCAAATAATGATATGTTATTATAAGTATGAAACAACCCTATTTCACCATCTATCCATCCTATGGAAAACTGAAATCACCACGCGTGCGTACGTACGGAATACCGTCCCCATGCCGTGGTGAAATCTGTTTTTCCACCAACACCTTACATGGATGGGTATAATGGTGTAAAGAATAACTATATATGGTTATTATAACATCATACTGATTCTGATATATTATACCATCCACTCCAATTCTATTCAATAATTATGGGAACGATATCATCGCTCGTGCGTACGTACGGACTACCGTCTCCACGACGCGATGAGATTCATTCTCCATGTTAACTATACATGAATCATCATAATGTTTATATAATGAATAATAATGAAATATATGAAATAATAATGCTACTGGATTTATGTATATATATATATATGTATTTCATCTATTTAGTTTCATTCAATTCAATAAGGAAACGAAAACAGCGTTCATGCGTACGTACGACCTACAGTCTCCATGAACGGTGTATTTAATTCCATTTATCGATCTATAATATATATATTTATATGATGAATATATATTATATATAAATAATGTTTTACTTTGTAATTATGTAAACCAGTATATAAGTAATAATATCAAGAACGACAAGTCGAAACACATACGATAAATGAAATGATTTTACCCAAAACGCCGCTTTAACATGGAATTTACAAAAGAACGGGTAATATAAAGTCATAAGTGAAACATATATGATATCGTAATAATGAATATGATTTTATAATAAGTTAATGACATTATTTAAATCATTATACAAGAGGTTCGAATACGTACGAAACATATCGGACCTAAGGTAAGGGATAATTTTGCAAATCTCATTTTTATCCGAGAATGCTTATACGTAAGTATTTACTAGGGTTATTGTTATCTTCCATGTACATGTTTTCTAAAATTGTTTTTATGTATGTTTAATCTCATTTTTACCCATTTTTACTTTTACTACATGGTATGTAAGGAATCTTTCTTTTGTTTACGTTACGAGGTACTTTTTGACTTTTCTGACAAAAGTACGAGGAGAATGTTTTTTAACTTATACGACATGAAAGGATATTTACGGTTTTATAAAGCCTTATTTTCATGAAGGTTCCTCAAAAATATTTCATGACTATTTTCAACAAAATGTCTTTATTTTAAAATTTCATGATGTTTTGTGAAAAGAAATTGATTTTGAAGAAGAAAGGATATTTTCATCAAGAATTCATTTCAAGTATTTTATCAAAACCATTTTACATCTAAGATGAAATTATTTCAAATCTGTATGTTTCAAGTATAATATCTCTATGATATACATGGTTTCACTTTTCTTATGATGATATGATAACCATTTGTTTTATATGTATTATGTTATGATGGGATGATGTTTATGAAACCCAATTTAGTCTTTGTGTTTTGATGAATGATTTATGATTGTTTTGTGGCACAAGTAAGAATGATTTAAATATGAGATGGGTGGGACCTATATCTCCCTCAAATTAATTGGGTAAAGATTTTATATCTCATGAGATAGACATGGATGGAACGGTAAGTTAATCCGGTTCAGTGTTACAGGACTAAAATGAGGAGTGAACTCGATTCAGAAAGGGACTTTGTCCACTAAGATGGTCTTGGCAGCAATGCCTTGGCTACCATGGAAATCATATCATGTGATTAATGTTTTTCCACAATTAAAAGTTTTATTCCCAAGCTATTTTATCATGATTGATGTTCTGTTATGATCTATGCCTTACGTACTACCATGTTTTATGTCATTGCTCAAGATTTCAATGTTTAAACATTATGTTCATGTTTTTATGTTCAAATGTATATGGTTTGTTTTATTTTCTCCATACTTACCCTTAATGAGCATTTGAGCTCACCCATTATATGTTTTCTTATCCCTAGGATTTAAAGAAAGGTTTTAGGTAAGAAAAAAAAAGGGGAAGATCTTTATGGGATATGTTGAAGATATTTCACCATGATTAGAAGATTATTTTTCCAACTTTACAAAGACACTAAACTATTATGGTCCTTTGGTGTCTGTTTTTGTTATGTATTAAGTATTCCGCAAAAGTATTGTAATGTCCATGTATGTTAGGCTTTGGGTCTCTACAGTTTGTATCAGAGGAAATGTTTATTTATCCTTTGGAAACTAGGACGCGAAAACTTTAGGGAAATACCTAGAGATATTTCTAAGGTATGTATAGGGATGTCCCTAAGGTTAAGTATAAGTATAGGCTATAGTCTTAGAATTATGGTAATGATCTTAGAATTTAACCTAAGATGTTAGATATTGAAGGTTATCCCCATGGATTATGATTTTGGCCTCTCACACTATTCTTTTTGGGTTTTAGAAAATGGATGGAAACAAAAAGATTCACGATAATGGAGGATATGATAAACAATGGAATGACATTCTTCATGAGCAACCTAATGAAATTAGATCTAGAAGTCCAAACATCATTATTATACCTAATCATAAATCTTAAAATATGATCAATAATCTCAACTTTGGTAAGTATCCCGACTCAGCTAATAAGAGAAAGATGGAGTTTCATGATGATCATAGAGGAAAGAAAGTTCAATTCCCCTCATTTAAATCATGTGGGAAGAGGCATCAAGGAGAATGTTTCAAAGGAACTGGAAGATGCTTTGGGTGCAGAAAAGAAATACACAAATCCAATAAGTGTAAAGGAAAAGGGTCAGTGAACACCATGGAGAAGGATAATGGTATTGCTACGACATCAACAATGATTAGATGTTTTAAATGTGGAATGTATGAGAATTATTCAAACCAATGACCTAAGGGAAAATCTCATGAAGAGAATCAGAATGGTCGTATGGGTAGTATTTATGTTGATGATGATGAAGAGACTACAAATGATATGTGAGATGAAAGAATTGTTAAAGCTCAGTCAATGGTTTATAAAGGTAGTGGAATGATTACATGTTTATCAAGTGTAATGTTTCATAAGTAATCTCACGGTACTATGGAATAAAGAGACATCTAAGGATTATAACACTGTTGTCTTTACTTAAGTTTTTAAAGTGTATGATTAATGGTACCGATAACCATGAAATGTTATTCAGATATTTTTGGAAAATAGATGATATGCACATAATGAAGGGATAAGGAGAAAATTAAATGTTTGATAGTATTCATGAGCTCATGACTGATATAAGGAGAAGGTTATATCATGGTTTGAGTATATAGAATTTTTGGATTTTGGTATGTGGAAAGAGTTACCTTTTGACAGTATTCATGTTTTCACTAAGGTTATATGGTAATTTATGTTTCAAGAGAATACATGACTAAGGTATTCATGTGTTTGGAATGCAACCAACAAGATATATCTTATGATATGTGTGGCATAAATGCTTGTATTCACATTCTTCGTAGATAACCTTTATAGTAATTGTTTTTTCTTTATACTATGTACTTAGACCGAAGTATTTTAGATAAGCCTAAAGATTGGAATGGATTATGTTGGACATAAGTTAGTATTGTTTAAGGATAGAACTTTTTTTGATAGTATTGATGGGATGTTATAGTAATGTAGTTTTTTAAAAAGGACAACCTGCAAGATGGGCGACAGCCCATCACGTCGGACAAGGCTGTGGGAATCGAACCCACAACAGAAGTTCGACTGGCCTTTATCGCCTACCACTGGCCTACAGGAAGTACCTGTTTAGTAGAAACTAGTTTTATTATATTAAGCAGTATGATATATGAAGTATAAGTCCATTTTAAGAACCATATATGATTAATATCATTATAGGTGGACTTATGTATTATTGATAACTTTTATAATTTTTTGTTTGAGACAGATGAAATGACCCACAATTCTATCACATGATCTACTAACACTTCACGAATGACAAATTCAACTTCATTTCTTTAAGATAATAAGTGGAAATTGTCCAAAGAACGACCAACGATGAGACTGTACCGAAATCACGAAATTATTTATTCTAATTACAATTTCATAAACATTAGGGAAATGATCATGAAAACCAAAAATGTTATCCTAGTGCCCTTATATCTGATTAATCATATGGTACCTTAGATCATCACAAATCTATGGCTTTGTGATTGATGGCTTTTTCATAGCCATGTTCTCTACCACTCTCCATCAGAACTTGATGGTTATATTTTTCTTCCGTATCCATATTTTCAACTATGTTCTCTGATATGGAAACCCAGTGATGAGTTTCTTTGGGTAATCATTACATTTCATACTTTAGTTTTTAAAATTAAGTATTAGTATTACTTTTTACGATGTGGGTTTCTATAAATAGTAAACGATTTATAACCCCGTTGAATTTCGAGGGTGAAATTCATTTTAAGGGGGGTAGAATGTAACACCCCGAGATTTTATGAAAAATATTCTTTTAATTTCATTGATGTCTTGTGTTGTAAGCTGCAACAAGATTTCCTTGCGCTATACGCAACACCGTATGAGCTTGCAGTATACACAACACTATTCTTGGATCATGTTATACACAATTTTGATAGTAGTTATTCTACGAAACATTGAGTGTATATATATATATATTCAATGTATAAATGAAATATGGTTGGATTCTGTTATACGAAACAACGAAGGAGTCTTTCACAACACGCAACCCTAACTTGGCTTGCATTACACGCAATTGCGACCTTCCTCAATAGCGTGTGTTGTACGCAATACCAGGTTTCACTAAACAATGATATATTGTTATAATATTATTATAGAATAGCCGTTATGAATAGTATTAACTACATTGTTAATTTGATAACATTATTATTCATCATACACATTTTCTAGAATATTGTATGAGAACAAAATAAAATTTTCATGTAAAATATATATTTTTCAAAAATTGCAGTTTTCCCACCTTTTGATGATGCACCCACCTTAAATATTGTTTTCAAATGACTATAAGTTCAATTTGACAAAATAAAATTCTTCTTTGGAAACAGGATATAAAAATTTACTTTGGATAATTTTTTCATATTATTCTGATATCTTTCATATTTTAATGAATAGTAAAAACACGCTGTATTTTAATTAAAAAAAACTTTATTTCATCGCAATAATTTATATGGTTAGATTATATTTTTAATTGGTATTAAAGTGTGACTAGAAAATATTTTTACCATTTAATCCAATTTTGTTCATTGGAATTAATTTCACTTTGAAATTGGATATAAACAAGTATCAATCTTTTGATTGTTTTTGTTTCTTAAAAACACGCTATTTGTTTTGATAACAGGAATTAAATTTAAAATTAATTAATAACACTTATATATTATGAATTTGGAAAAATAGACATCAATTTTGAATTCGGAATATCAAATAATCCTTAGGCTGAATTTTTAGTATTTTTTCTGAAAAACTTCAATTTTCAATGAATGGTGAAACCACTTAGTGGTAGTTAAAAACTGACTTTTTTTTAATTTAAATTAAATTTTACCACTTCTGTGACTTGAATTTCAAAAATCCGAGAGACACGGTTAATATCAAGGACTAAAATGTGGTTCAATGAGATGAAAATAATTTTTGGTGAATAGTAAGTTTTTACTTTTATTTACCACGGTTAAAAGTAAATAGGACAATTAAGGGTAAAAAATGATATTATTAATACCATAACACATGTCCTAATTCTATTGGATAAGTTTAATTCGACCAAAAACAATCTTAAGAATAAAATATGACCATTTATGCCCACTCAGATTAGATTAGGACATTTAATATTAATTTGTTTAAAGAAGGGTTAAAATAGTTAAAATCAATGTTTAATAAGTAAATAATTTTTAATATATGGTTATACCTAAGATAAATTCGACTATAAATATTCATTAATAATATAAAGATATTTCCTACATAATTATATTATATTTATAATTTTTAGACATTAAATAATTTAATTTATATATGACACAAACATGATGGAGTAATTATCTTATTAATGAAATATTGAAATAATTGATGTTATAAATACACAAATAAATGTAATTTGAGAATTTTTATGAATTTAAATAATTTTATAGGTTAATATGACATGTTAGTTTTTATTTAATTAACTTTGTTCGAACTAATCATTCTGTTATGATTTTCACAATAATCAATTACCAAATAGTGTCAAAATTGACGTAAAATAGTTTTTAAAACAAATATTATATTATTAATTGTTATTTTATTATTAAAAATATAATTTTAGGCCAAATAACTTAGATAAGGTTATATATATTAATAATAGGCAACTTGGGGTTCGTTTGGCTTGTTATAGTAAGTTTATTAGCCTTATAGTGTAAGAAAACAAGAAGACACGGTAAAAGTAAAATTATTTAACTTAAGGTTAAAATAGAAATCTAAACATGTCTAAATTCTATTGGATGAGAGGATTTAGACCCATACCCAAATTATCTTATAAATAAATCAATTTTAAGCTATTAAAAACCGAATATGACTTTATAATAAAATAATATTTTTAGTTTTTCCAAAGGTGCCCCTCTCCTCCCTTATAAAAGGGCACCTCATCCCTCTCTTCCTCACAACACTTTGAGCCTTCAAGCTCGGCCAAACCCTGAAAAATTCTCTTCTCCACTTTCATAGAAACATCCTAGAGGTTCTGGTCTTCTTAAAAGTCCAATTTTAGTGCCCTAAGAGGAGGTCTCAAAGAGGCGCTTCAAAGAAGAGGTAATGTCCATTACCGATTCTTTCAACTTTATTTCTTCTTCCACATATTCTTATTTAGTTGTTTCATTATGAAGTAATAAAATCAGTATAACTCGTTTACTAATATTTTATTATAAGTATTAAACAACCCTATTTCACCATCTATCCATCCTACGGAAAACGAAATCACCACGCGTGCGTACGTACGGAATACCGTCTCCATGCCGTGGTGAAATATGTTTTTCCACCAACACCTTACATGGATGGGTATAATGGTGTAAAGAGTGACTATATATGATTATTATAACATCATACTAATTATGATATATTATACCATCCACTCCAATTCTATTCAATAATTATGGGAATGATATCATCGCTCGTGCGTACGTACGGACTACCGTCTCCACGACACGATGAGATTCATTCTCCATGTTAACCACACAGGAATCATCATAAAGTTTATTTAATGAATAATAATTAAATATATGAAATAATAATGCTATTATATTTATGTATATATATATATGTATGTCATCTATTTAGTTTCATTCAATTCAACAAGGAAACGAAAACAACATTCATGTGTACGTACGGCCTACCGTCTCCATGAACGGTGTATTTCATTCCTTTTATCGATCTATAATATATATATGTATATGATGAATATATATTATATATAAAACATGTTTTAAATTCTTAAATTATGTAAATTAGGATATAAGTAATAATATCAAGAACGACAAGTCGAAACACATACGATAAATGAAATGATTTTACCCAAAACGCTGCTTTAACAGGGAATTTACAAAAGAACGGGTAATATAAAGTCATATGTGAATCATATATGATATTATAACAATGAATATGATTCTGTAATTAGTCAATGACATTATTTAAATCATTATACAGGAGGTTCAGATACGTACGAAGCATATCAGACCTAAGGTAAGGGATAATTTTGCAAATCTCATTTTTATCAGAGATTTCTTATACGTAAGTATTTACTGGTGTTATTGTTATCTTCAATTTACATGTTTTCTAAATTTTTTTATGTAAGTTTAATCTCCTTTTTACCCATTTTTACTTTTACTACATGGTATGTAAGGAATCTTTCTTTTGTTTACGTTACGAGGTACTTTTTGACTTTTTTGACAAAAGTAGGAGGAGAATGTTTTTTTAACTTATACGGCATGAAAGAATATTTACGGTTTTATAAAGCCTTATTTTCATGAATCTTCCTCAAAATATTTCATGACTATTTTCAAAAAAATGTCTTTATTTTAAAATTGCATGATGTTTTGTGAAAATAAATTGATTTTAAAGAAGAAAGGATATTTTCCTTAAGAATTCATTTCAAGTATTTTATCAAAACCATTTTCCATCTAAGATGACTTTATTTCAAATCTTTATGTTTCAAGTATAATATCTCTATGATTTACATGGTTTCACTTTTCTTATGATGAAATGATATCCATTTGTTTTATATGGATTATGTTATGATGGGATGATGTTTATGAAACCCAATTTATTCTTTGGGTTTTGATGAATGATTTATGATTGTTTTGTGGCACACGTAAGAATGATTTCAATATGAGATGGGTGGGACCTATATCTCCCTCCAATGCATTGGGTAAAGATTTTATATATCATGATATAAACATGCCAGAACGGTAAGTTAATTTGGTTCAGTTTTACCGGACTGAAATGAGGAGTGAACTCGATTCAGAAAGGGACTTTGTCCACTAAGATGGTATTGGAAGAAATGCCTTGGCTACCATGGAAATAATATCATGTGCTTAATGTTTTTCCACAATTACAAGTTTTATTCCCAAGCTATTTTATCATGATTGATGTTCTGTTATGATCTATGCCTTACGTACTGCCATGTTTTATGTCATTGCTCAAGATTTCAATGTTTAAACATTATGTTCATGTTTTTATGTTCAAATGTATATGGTTTGCTTTATTTTATCCATGCTTACCCTTACTGATCATTTGATCTCACCCTTTATATGTTTTCTTATCCCCAGGATTTAATGAAAGGTTTTAGGTAAGAAAAAAAGGGGAAGATCTTTATGGGAGATGTTGAAGATCTTTCACCACAATTAGAAGATTATTTTTCCGAGTTTCCAAAGACACTAAACTATTACGGTCCTTTGGTGTCTGTTTTTGTTATGTATTAAGCATTCCACAAAAGTATTGGAATGTCCATATATGTCAGGCTTTGGGTCTCTACATATTAAGAGTGTAAAAATCCTTCCCACATCAAGACACGTTATATTATAACATGTTTTAGAACCATTGGGCAAGTCACTGCCACCCAAAGAAGACAATATCATAGTGCAGTGGATTTCTTTATTTTTTTGGTATGAATTTGGTAGCTATATCTATATTAATATAGTTTTGTTTTTTATAAAATGTTTTGAAGAAAAATTGTTTCATGAATATTCTCATGCTAAATAATTTGTTGTTAGAAAACATGGGGGATTTTATAACTTGATATAACTGATTGTTCTAACCTTATGTTTTTTATTGTTTACATATCATGTCATATGTCAAATTAATGACTCATGAAAAAATTAGTTGAATATATAAGAATGGGTTTTCAATAAAATAAATATAAATAATGTTACTTTTTGAAATAAAAAATCGTGCGAAATAATGAAATAAAACATTCTTTTAAAGGATTTGAAAATATTGGGTGAAACAAAAACAATACCCTTAAATGTTATGATTTGAAGTAGTTTTTTAATGTATAAAAAAGTCTTTAAATGAAGTTTTATTTTTTATGACATGTACTTATTTAACAATTATTAATGTTGAGTTGAGTAAAAAAAATTATCAATAAATGATTGATTTGTTTTTTCATAATTTGTTCATTATGAAAATATATGTGGCCTTTTTATGTTTGAGAGGTGTCTCTATTGGTATATTGTTTTAAGGTATTTTGTATGTTTATAATTCTTTTTCCTATGTGGTTATTTTTTTCCAAATATATCAATAAAAAAATGATGGGTATCTCAATGGTTGGTTGTTCGGATAACCATTCTATTTCCTTATATTTTTGTGATGCTTGAGGATTAATAATTTCCATAGTTTTTGTGTTATGAGTGTATGGTGTATTAGATAAGAGTACTTGTAAGTGTGGGATATATATGTGAGCCCTGTATATTGAGTTTTTTGGATTTTTCATTCTCTGTTTCCATTATGAAGTTCTATTAAGAAGATGCTGTTTTATAAGATTTATTCATTTCCCCATGACGTTATGTGTTTTATGTGATGTGTAATAATATTAAAACATTAGAAAGGATGAGTTTGAATTCTCAAAGAAAATAATAGTTTGAGAGGTATATGATATAACAGTACTAATGTTTTGGCCCATTACCTTACAAAAAATATAATATTTGAGGTATCTTGGGGATTTTTGAGGTATTTTGGCGACATGTTAATCATTCCAATGGTGATACATTCCAACAGTTTTTCAAATTTCTAATTTTATAATAGTGAATAAAACTAGAGGTGACTCATTATGGATGTGACTAATTCTAGCAGTGAATCTATTGCCGAATCATTTTGAAGGTGGCTCGTTTGGCACTAACTCAATCTAGGGGTAACTCATGCTTGGGGTGATTCATTCTTGCAGTGACTCAATTAAGAGGTGACTCAGTCTGGTAGTGACTCATTATAATAGTGACTCACTCAAGTGGTGACTCATTCTAGTGGTGACTCATTCTAGTAGTGACTCATTCTGGAGATGACTCATTCTGGTGGTAATACATTTTTGTTTGTGAGAAATTTAAACAGTTTACCATTTTTCTATAACATTATAGTTTTTAAAAATTACTTATTTTCTATTTTTAAATCTTTTATTGTGAAAAATGGGTTTATATTCATTAATGAATGGGTGTAAATCTAGATTATAGGTGGTTAATCACACCCTTAATGTCTAAAAGTCATCAGATCTTTTAAATGATTGAAAATCCACATATATTGAGGGGATCTAGCATAAATGGTATTTTTAATATTTATAAAGAATCCCAATAATATTGGATATGTTTCTTCTAAAGAGTGTTTCTTTCATTATTCTTTTAGGACATACATCCCATTGAGACACTTCCCCAAAAGTCATTAAACTAATGGTTGTAGTTAGTTTCAGCATCCCCCTATGGTTCCCTTCTGTATGTGTTCCCCCTATTTTGGTTTAGAGTGTTTTGAAATCTATTCTTCTTTCATATTGGGATTTCATTCTTTTATAATTATGTGTGTCATGTGGGGTGGGTGAATAATTATCATCTCGTGAGAACATGGTTTCATCCAGATTAGGAAATATAGTGAATTTTTAAATTGAGTTTAATGGTGAAGGGGAATGTGAATTATGAACTAATAGACTTTCAGGGATTTTATTAGATTTATTTTTATATTGATATTGAATGGGTGTAATTCCTTGATGTAAATAACATCTATTGGTTTCTTAATTTTATTATAGTGTCTTTATTTTGTAAACCATTGTTTTGTGGGATATTAGTGACACAACTATAAAAAAATGGTTATCTACTTATATTCAGTTAATTAAATGGATTTCTCATGATCATAAGGCTTATATGTCAACTCATATAAATAAAGAAGTTAAATTATTAGTATCCCCCATTTTCTAAATATGAAAATATGTTGTATTTTGATATATGTTGTGATATGTGGAATAATGGTAGTTATGTTCGTGGGACTGATGTGATGGGTCGTGGATATGTTGTGATGCCTGTGGGGGTAGTGGATGACATGTGGTTGTGTAGTGGGGTTATGACGGTTGTCAATGTAAAGCGGTGAAATGGGGTTGTGATAGTAGTTGTGGTATGGTTATTCATTGCAGATATGAAACTTAATGTAGATGAACAATGATATCTATGTCGATGTTGTGATGGGGTGTCTTTATTGTGTTGGCTGGTTTGTTCAATTATATTAACCCAAAAAAAATTTAATTAAATGCATGATATAGATTTAATGTTTTAATTTTTAAGGAATAAATTGATGATGGGATATTTGGATTTAATGGTTAATGATTATATAGAAAATAACGGGATGGAAATATTAATTAATGTGTCTTTTTAAATAATGTATAATTCTGAAGGATGTTGAATAGAAAGAATAAATGTGGTAGTAATATGGAATTATTGGATAAATAGATCCTCTTTAAATTTATTAAAGACTGTAATATGAATCATGTAGTGTGTTTTTTGGGTTTATAAAAATTTAGGGGAGACATTAACTGTGTGTATTCTATGAGATTAATTGTTCTTGTTGGAAACTAATGTGATGGTCTTGTGTGCTCTAACTATATATGTAAAAAAATATACGTTCTTGGATTTTTATGCACACCCCACCCTCATTGAGAACAATGTTCCCACACCTACTTAGTCATGGTGTGGGTGACTTTCCTAAGATGCTAGTGGGAGGATTGATCGTTGGATACATACTCTTCCCTACTCCATGTTCTTATAGATGAGAAGGGAAATCATGGGTTGTGATGGCTAGAAGTCAACAGTTTCTTTTTGATTAGGGATGTGATGAAATTTAATGGAATGTCGTTTATTTGGTGGGGTGTGTTGTGTTGTGGTTTTCCAGGTGTGTGTGGATGGTATTTGATGTGACGTGATGATATTCAGAATATATGTAAGCGCCAGGATCTATGATGTTTCAGTGTGAGATAAGAAAACCAATGGGAAAGTGGTGCGAGGTAACTTATGATTGATGTGATTCTTATTAGATAATGTCATACGTAGATGCATTATTTGGTGTGAGAGCCATGGTTTGGTTAGGGTTACAGTTTGTATACCTATATAGGTTCACTTTGGTTTTACTACATTTACACGGGTGCATTAGTATGCTATTTTCACAAGTGGATGAGAGACATTGGTTTTCATATTTAGTATACATTTATGCAGACACTAAATATATAAAAAATATTTTCATGATTCCCACAGGACTACATATACCATGTTAGATTTTACTCTCTTGGGTCATTGGAAATATTCATTGCCACATATTTATAATTTTATTGGGATTTGTTTTGGAGTATTTTATATTTATTAGTTTTTTTATACATGAATTTTGGGATGGTTTGACTTTATTTTATATTATTTCATGGAGTTTTTTCAGTTGAATCATCTTATATCCCGATCTTGTTTTCATATAAATGTTAATGCCACCCATATTGCAATTTTTGTTAATATACCATCAGTGCTAATCGAAAACATGGGGCCTACTAGATGAGTGAGATTGTTGTCATTATCTCTCTCCCAAAAATTTGTATTCTTTAGAGGTAGGGGGTCGTGAAACATATTATTTCATAATTTTATTTGATGTTAATTTGATTTTCATTTTTTAAATGATTTCAATTAAGGAATAATAATTTCATTTTTACATTCTATGTCCCTTAATGATATTTTTTTGTTCATCCCATGTTTTAAAATGATTTTTATTTGGATTAGGGAAGGGTAAGGGAAAAACCAAAGATGAATGTTTTGAATATTATTCATGAAAACAATAAATGGTTTATTAATACATTTTTATAATGGAAGAAATGGATACATTTTTAATTTTATCCACTTTGGGTGTTAGTGTGTTTTCATGTTGGAATTATGACACAATTCACTAAAACAATAAACCTAAAGGATATTTGGGAATATAAAAAAATGACTTTCTAGTTAAACTAACCAGATTATGAAATGAATGAGGACATTTTTTTATTTTTGGTATCATGGAATGGTTTAGATAATCTTATGGGTTAAGATAATGATAAAAAATACCATAAAATATTTTGGAAATTTAATTTCATTTTGATAGGATATATAATATGAAGATTACCATGTTTATCTGTCTATGATATTTCTTTTCCTAATGATTATCCATTAATGAAATAGGGAAATAGAAGTATGAAGGCACCAAGTGACTGATATCTTTCTAAATCCATAACATGTAATGGTGGGAATTGGAACACATTAGTTGGTGATAGTAATGTCTTAGTCAATGTAATCTATAAACGGAAGAGTTATCCATGGGAAATATCATCCAGGTCAATCTTAGAAGAATATCGTAGTTGTTGATTGTCTTTGGAGGAAACACCCTCTTTATATTAGTTTATTTTATGACCCAGTGTTAAATAATGGTGGTATTAATTCCCTAGAATATATTTTCAATGACATGGAGTGTTCTTATAATAAAAATGTTAGTCTTTCTAATTATTGTTTTTTATATGATGTTACCAAGTGTTTGTTAATGGTCATGAATATTAGGGATAATAAAGAGATTTATTCCATGGAATGAGATGAATTTAAGAATATTTTCAATCAAAAATATTTTTATAAGGTAGTACAACATAATATATAAAATTAGTTCCTTAGATTTAAACCGAAATATGAATATTCTGTGTCCATGTATGAAGAAGACATCACTCGATTGGAATGGTACTCTACAAATTTTATCCAGGATCATGATATTAAAATAACTTCTTTTACTCATGATTAAAGACATAATATTGAAGGGTATTTTCTTCTTGTTAATTCAAATTCAATAAAAAAAATTGATCAATTTGTGGAGTAGGTGGAAGTGGTGTTTTCTAATGATCTTCTATAGTTTGAAAATCCAAAAAAGAATATATGGTGGTAAGAGAATGAAAACAATTCAACAAGGAAGTTTAATTGTTTAAAAATAAGGTTTTTAGTTTATGATAATTGTTGTAAGAAACACCCTAGTGAATTCCTTTTTAGGTATGTCAGTTGTCTTCAATGTGGTATGATTTGGGACATAGATCATAATTGCAATGAAAAACATCATGGTGGTGTAATGAAAAATTATGATATATAGATAGTGAATTGTTTTAAATGTAATGTGATGGGTCTATATCTAAACGAGTATCTGAAGAGGAAACCCTGTGATGGAAAGAAGAAACACTATAATAAAAATGTGCAGTGAAATGCATTGTGACTACATCAAAAGATGGTGTTCCATCCAATGATGTGGTATCATGTACATTTTTTTACTCATATTTTTGTAATATTTTTTTGATACGAGGTCTATGAATTTTAGTATTTATGATTATTTTTCTCTTAAAATGGACATTTCACCTCAAGATATGAAACCAAAACATATGGTAAAAAACATGGGGAAAATATTTAAGATGAAAATAAATATTATAATCTTTATGTTTTTTGTCTTTATAATGACATTTCCTATAAAACTTGTTTCTTTATTTAATAGAATATGATGTTTTTTTGGGTATGGTCTATAATTATATTTACCATGGAAATTTTTATTATAGAGTTAAAGATGATTAATTATGAAAGAGCATAAGTTTTTATGAAAAAAATAAACCCATACCATTGGAAACATATCAAGAAGCTAAGAAGCTATTTAGTGAATAAAATGAAATTTAACTGGACATATTTTTTAAAATAAGGTAACTATTAATATAAATGTTGTTCCAGTAGTAAATTAATACAAGTGTGTTTTCCCAAATGAATTTCTCAGTTTTATATAAAATTATGAAGTTGAATTCAGTATCAATATAGTTCTTGATGTTATTGCAACTTCAAAACTCCCTTATCAAATGGCTCAATTTGGGCAACCTGAATTGAAAAGGCAGTTGTATGAGTTTAAAGAAAATGGTTTTATTTTCCAAAAGTACATCATCTTAGGGTGATAAATGTTTTTTTAAAGATATAGATATTTATAGGAGGATCTATATTTATTATATAGATTCTTATTATATCAGAGTGACGAATATGTATCATTTCCTTATATTAATGACATGTTTGTTTAGCTCCAAAAAGATCAGTATATTTCCATGATAGAATTGCAATCCGGTAACCATCATTTAAAGTGGAAAGATATTGACATTCCAAAAAACCACATTAAATACTAGATATGAGTATTATGGGTTTGTTTCTATGCCCCATGGTTCGGAAAATTCCGCAACTATATTTATGGATCTTATGAATAGACTATTCTTGGAATATTTCGATCAGTTTATAGTTGTTTGTATTAATTATATTCTTCTTTTTTCTACATTATATGAGTATCGTGAATCAAATATATGTATTGTCTTGAGAAATGTCAATGAAAAGAAGATATATGAAAAATTTGACAAATGTGAATATTGGTTACAAAAAATTTCATTCCCTTGGAATGCTATTAATATGCATGTAATAACAGTTAATCCCACCTAAACAAAAGTGGTTGACGAATGGAGAAGTCCTACAAATGATACTAATATTGGATGTTTTCATAGATTATTAGGCTATAAAATAGTTTTATTAACAAAATTACACATTTATCTAGAATACATACTATGTTAACTAAAAAAGGAATCAAATTTATCTAGAGCATAATTTTTGAAGTTTGTTTTAAAAATTTAAAAAGAATATTAGTGAATTCCCATATATTGGTTGAACCCCTGAGAAATGGTTATTTCATCATCTTCAGTAATTCTTTATTTAAGGAGCATGGTTTCATTCTGATGTAGAATGATCAATTAATTTCTTATGCATCACAGTAACTAAAACCTCATTAGTTAATTCATTCCACAAATGATTTGTTATTAGAAGTTTTTTTCAATCATAAATTTTGACTCATCATTAATATGGAAAAAAATGTGATATATATACTATCAAAAAAATTATTAAGTACATATTTACTTAGAAGGAATTGAAAATGAAGAAGACAAGATGGCTATAACAGATAAAGGATAATAATAACATAACAAATTACCATCTTTGAAAAGAAAATTAAGTTGTCAAATCATTGAGTTGAGAAAAAGATTCTATATCAACCATGTTATGTATATGAACGGGACCCTTTGAATAATTATTTGATGAATTTTTTAATTTAATTTTATGGTGTAAGAGATTTCTCTATTTTAGGGTGTTAATAATGTTGTCACTCTCTAACACAATTAAGGAATCATTGAATGAATACAGTGACATAAAAAAGGTAGAATTGGCTAGAATGGAAATTTCAATAAATTTAATGTTGTTAAATATCGTGTCTCCAGATATGGAAAGAAGTTATGTTTGTATTTTTCATACACAACAGAATAATGAATTATTAAGTGAAGATCATAGTAACATGTTTTCAGTTTATCTTGGAAGCACTTACTGGTATAGAGACCCTCACTAGTATTAACGATTGGATGGAATGAGAAGAGATTTTATAGATTTTATAATGAAATGTGGGACTTTTAAACTGGATAATGTTGAATAATAATTTCCAAATGAGATTCTTTATCCTTTTCTAGTGCAAAATTGGAAATGTAAAATATATCCATGGATTTCATAGTGCTGCTACCAAATACTTTATGGGGTAACGAAGTGATTTGGGATATTATTTATCAAATGTATAGATATGAACATTTCCTTTATATTCTTGATAGTTTGCATTTATATTCGAATTCATGATTGAATTCTGATTATATAGTAATGTTACCTGAATTTAATGTCTCTATTGTACCAGATCGTGATCCCAAGTTTATTTATAACTTTTGGAAAGGCCTTTAGAAGTCATTGGACACTAAATTAATTTTCTCAACTTTTATCCATATTAAATCTGATGGTAATACATAGTGATCAATTTATACATTGGATGATATTATTAGATCTTGTTCAATGTATTTATAGGGAATTCGGGATCAAAATCATTCATTAGTTGCGTTTTCATATAATAACAATTTTCATTCCCGTATACAGTTGGATCCTTCTGAAGAATTATATTGTAATTTGTGTTAAACTCCATTATTTTAGGATGATTTACGGGAAAATTTGTTGATGGAACCAGAATTGGTAGCAGAAATGGCATTGAAAGTGACAATAATCTATAAATATATGATGACACCTCAGAGTTGGAAATAATGTTTTGTAGATAACATGATGAAAGAAAATTATTTAGAGGTACGTGGTCATGTTTTCCTAAAATTTTCTCCTTTCAAAGGTGATATTCACTATGGTATGACAAGAATATTAAGACCATAGTACATTGGACCATATAACATCTGGAAGAATATTGGACCAATTTTACACCACATAGCATTTCCTCCAAGTTTATCATTGGTTCACATTATTTTTAATGTAATGATGTTATAAATATATATTCTATATTCATCTCATGTTTTGATCCCAGAAGCATCTCAACTAGAAGAGAACATTTCAGATAAAGAGAATCATGTTGAGGGTCTTGATTGTTGATAACAAGTATTGCTGAATATGTTAATTCATCTAGTTAATGTTTTTTGGAAAACCCTATTGATTGAAGAAGAAATAAGGGAATATTAAAATGATTTCTGGGAAAGGTACCACTATTTTTTGATAAGTGGCTAAATTTAAAGTATAATATTTAAAAATGGGGTTATTATGTAACAATCGAGGTAAAAATAGAATAATTTTTTTATTTGTTTTTTTGAATTAACTAGTTATGTTCATTTTGGAATGTAATTATTAAAATAAATAAATTATTATATTATTTTTTAAAACATTATTTTTTTAATTATATAATTATAATTAAAAAAACTAATTTCATTTTTGAATTCAGTGTCATGAAATTATATTAGTATGAATTGTTTATAATTTTTCTGAAAAAGTAAGATATTTGGTGAATAGTTAAATGTAGAGTCTATTTATAAAATATGATATTTTTTTGAATTCATGAAGAGATAATTATGATATAAAATTTATTGAATGACTAAATAATTAATTTATAAGAGAAATATCATACAATAATTAGTAGGAATATATAAATTAATATTTTTTCATGACAAGTATAAATGTTATTTTCAATGCTGATGTAGTGCCTGCGCCAGATTGGAAGTGTCAAATTTGGATCCTTATAGTTTAAAATTGAGCCGGAAAAACTATTTGGAAGACTTTTATATTAATTATTATGTATTATATATGTTTTGGGTGACATTTTTTAATTTTATAGTTATATAAAATTAATATTATCCAAATCTATGCGCAATGCTTGAATTGAGATTGGAAATTCATAATAATAAATTAATGATGTTGTCTTGGATTGAAAATTAGTAAATATACTTATTAAATAAATGGTAATGTTTATATTGATCATAGTTAATTTTTTTTATTGTAATTAATTTTGAATTTTTATATATGAAATTAGTAACATTAATTCTTATGCAACGATTATGTCGTTCATGTGAAAGACCAACAAAATAAAAAGTTTTTAATTAAAATTATAAATTCCATGAATGACTCAAAACATTACATAATATTTTTAAAAATGTTATTTTTGATCATTATCATAATTCTTTTCATATTTGGGCCATTTTAGACTTATATGAATTACATTAATCCCTTCATAATATTTTTTAAAAAAAGAAGTCAAGTTGTTCATACTTTTATTCGTAATTTTTCTAATATTTTAATATATGATTTTTCAAATGTTTTTTTCCAACATAAATATTTTTATGAAAAATAATAAAATTATATTTTCATGGAATTTTATTTCTAATATTAATGGAATATATGATTTCCTTACTATCTTGCACAATGATGATGAAATAATAATATTATTAAATTATAAATCAAATTAATTACATTTAAAATAATAAAATGTTTATAATTATATTTTTTTAAGTTAATTAAATATTTATATAGATTAATATAATATTTATAATACATAATAAAAAAATTTATTTTACTTTGAATCTTTTTGTTGATGTTTTAAATTTATAGTTATGAATAGTTTTTAATTTGGAAAAAAAAATATTTCTCGTGAATAAAATTATCTATGAAATAATTTCAATAATTTTACCTTTTCCAAAAATGATAATTTTTCTTTAAGAATGGGAATATCTATTTTTGAGTCATTTTTATGTGTTTATCCCTATATTAGATTAATTATAATTTAATATTTAAAGTATTTCCTCTGTTTCTCATCACCTAAATTGAAATGAAGACTCATCTCTTCACAAAATTTCACGAGAATTAGCCAAATTAATCGACTATCATTTTCCAAATTCTATTATACTAATAAATTTATACATTATAGTGTTTCCATTATAAAAAATTTACGCTTCCATTTTCCAAAGTTGGTTCTCAAATAGAAATTTTGAAGTGATAAATATCTTCTTTTTTTATTTACTTTTTTTCTCATTTATAAAGTATCCTCGCTCCCTATACTATGTTTCATGATAACTCCAACATCATATATATATACATTATATATATATATATATTAACTTTATAGAAACCATAATATCTCTAATTCTCTTCTTTTATTCTTAAAAATGAAACTATTGTTCACAGTGTGTCAATTCACCACCTACATGGATGATGAGTTTTTCCTTTCATTAATGAATTCATGGAATGTTAAAATTCAGAAATAGTTGAGTAATATTACCTAAATATATATGTTTTATATTTTAGAATATTAATTTTTTTGATACGTAGTACATAATAAACTAATCTTGGAAACCATGAAATAAACGCACATGAAGGAATAAAAGAAACATATTGTTAATAAATTGCTAGAAAGATATTATAAGAAGACAATTTAAGCTAATATAAACATAAAAATTGATCATTAATAAATAAATATCACTATATAAATCATTCTATAATAGGTTTGATAACTTTTTAGGGATGTTAAACATGAGGTAAGTGAGTTTATGTTTTTAAAATTCTTTTCTCAAGTTACAAATATTTTTATGAAAGAAATGTTTTTCTATTACACGACCTATGTGGATTTTCCAACAATAATGAGGAATTATTGATTTTATGTCTCCCCTTAAAGTGTGAAATATTACTTTCAAATGAAAAATTTTCATTTATATGTTTATTACTTCATTAAAATGATTTCTAAAAATGGAATATTTATTTTATCAATAGTGTTTTATTTATGAATTATTTATGTGATACGATCATATTTAGGTTCATGGGAATTGTTATCATGAGGAGTGGTTCCATGATAAACTAAGGGAGGGTGATCCCTTTAGGGCTCTCCAAAACGATTTTAAAGGGATATATTTAACCAGACATGTCTCTCCATAGAGATTTTGAAAATAAACTTTGACAGTTATTCCATGTGTAACCATAATGGTTACTAATTATATTTCTAAGAGATCTAAATTATTTATAATATTGATAAGAAAATGATGCCATGAGTTTTATATGATCCATGTATTCTTTTATTTGTTTTATTGGAAACATATGATTTCATTAGGTGAGTGTAAATACATATTATTCACATTTTGAAAAATTTTTCATTCATGTAACAAGGATTTCTTTTTTTTCAAGCTTACTTATTGATATTGGTATTCTCATCCCAATTATTTAAAAAATTTCACATATATTGAGAATAGCCATGGGAAAATAATAAGACAATATGAATGTTGTGAAGATTTTTCAAAAAAAAATTATTTTTTATTTAAACTTATGTTTTATGCAACAAATGGACACTATTTTTTAGTGTAAACATTTTAAAATTATGGGTTACCATGTATGAATTATGACCAAAATCAGTAATAATCTAAACTAAAAAGGTCATCGGGAATGTATTAAATTTAATTTATAGTTTAAAGAACTAAATTATGTAATGTTTAAAGCCATTTCATTATATATATAATCTATGAGTTTTAGAATATGCATGAAAAATTATTTTTTAGGTCGACTCTTACAAAATAGTGGGATTGGTTATGAAACAAAAAATAATATGGCCCCTCAATACCCAAAAAAGATATAATATTCATATAGAGAAAATAAAATTCTATGTTGGATTGTAGTCAATAAAATATAGGTTAATATATACCCATTAAAATTCAAGTTTGGGTATTCTCATATAAATGGATACATATTTTATTAAACCAGTAAAAGAAAAGAGATTTCAGTTATGTCTATATATATGAAAATATTATTTAAAAAAATAACACTCTGTCAAAAGTGATATTCTATATTTGGATACCTACATATAAATAGTTTTTAAATATTTTCCTCATGATCATTTAGATAAAAAATAATAAAAAATTATTTATTTAATCATTTTATTTATTTCATTTTATTTTCCCTTGAATTTATCATATCTTTTAGGTGATTTTTTTTACATTATGGCCATTAAATTTTATATCATATATTTTTAACTCAAATTATATTTTAGTAAAAAAATAATTCAACTTCATATTTTCTATTTCGATTACACCTTCAAGGCCTAACAATATGTTTCAGATCTTGTACCTTTGAAAATAAGTTAGTTTGTAAATTTTTTTAATACTTCACAATCCATATTATAGGATGTCTAAATTATAGATATATTTAGATTAATTTTATTGTTAATATTTTGTCTTTTAAATGTTTATTCTAGTCTCTAAAAATAATTAGATAATGATGGTTGTCTAATTGAATAAACATAGTTTGAATCCTACATTTCCACTATATTTCAATGTTAGTATATGTACTCAGTATTAGATTATAATAGAATAATATCTTAAGTGTATTGAAATTATACTTTTTGATACTGTGATTAAATTTTTTGTTTTATTAAAAACTAATTTTGAATAATTTTATAGTTCAATATGTTGATAATAATGATAATAATGATAAGTTTATATGTATTCATTAATGTAATATTAAATGAAATATATGAGAAAAAATATGTAGTTGTAGCACTTCCCATGAAATTGGAAAGTATTTTCAAAAAACTGTATTTGATGAAAGAGATTCCAAGATATCTATTTTTTCAATAATTTTATAATGTCTAGATAAATGTCAATTGAGTGTCCATCCCATGAAAATGAAAGCTACCATTATGAAAACAGATATATCATACTGGGTAATTTATATTCAAATTTATATTGTATGAACATTATTTATTTTGGATGTAAGAAGAAATTTAATTTTAAACCAAATTGTCGAAAGCTAAAAAGTAATAGAAAGTTAAATAAGAAATACAACAAATTTGTTAATTCCTAAAGTTATTATTAAATATTATTTATAACACCACATTATTTTAAATGAATTACTATGTTCGATAACTTACATGATATGTAACACCAGGCTTAAATAAACCATGAAATATTTTTTTTAAATATAACAATTTTAACATTGTCATTGAATTGGTGGGTAAGAATTGGGATTACCAAATTATGAAATATATATTTATAAATTTCATAATCAATATAAATTTGATGATTAACTCATGGAAATATTCCCATAGTTTTTTAGTAATGTTTTTTAGGATTCCAAAATAAGCTATCATAAAAAATTGATTTTTAATTGTAATATTAAGAAAATGTTATATAGAATTTCAGGACTATTTTTAAATATTTTTTTTTATAATTTATAAATAGTTCGTGAAATAAAAATATTAATATAAAATTACAGATTTATTTTTGGAATTTTATGAAAATAATGATTTTCTAGTGATCGGTGAAAAATATTGATTTTCATTGAAAAACATTATTTTTGATTCAAGAATTTAGAATTTTAAAAATTTAAAAAACATTTCAAATTAACTTTATTTATATTATAATATTATACATCTTATTAGGTTTAGTGGAAAAATTATAAATGTAAAATCACTATAAACAAATTTTTGATAATTAAAATTAAATTACTTTAAAAAAATCATCATGTTTTTCAAATTTAATATTACAAAAAATTCATCGACATTTGTGATTTGAATTTTCAAAAATAGAATTTCAAAATGAAATTAGTGGGTTTAAATTTGGAAATATGTTACCTTTTTTTATTAAGGATAATAGCATTAGAAATTATTATTACCATGATTAAGAGAAATCAAGTATTTACGTTTAAAAATAAAATAATAAGGACTAAAAAGTACCCCTAAAACTTTACTCAATTTTATTGGATAGTTATATCTTATCCATAATTATACAAAAGTCTAATATATGACCTTTTTCCGTTTAGCAATAATTTTTACCTTTATACTATTTTATAAATAGAATAGTCAAAAATATCATTATCTCTATTCTATTATTAAAAACGTGAAATTAGGATTAAAAGACTTTAAATTTATATATAAATATATATTTTAAATATAATAGTTATTTGTTTGTTTTGTAGTGAACTACTAATTTATTTAAATTCATAAGCAACACTGATACAATATTTATTCAATCAATAGATAATTAAAATACAGTCTATTATAAATGGTAAAAGTAATATGATATGATTGAATTATTATGTTCCACGATTTTTTATATTAAAATGTTATAAAATAGTTATTTTAATTCCTTATATTCGTAATCAATTATTTTCCTATAGTATGAAAGCTAAAATTAAATGATATCTTCCAAAACGGACATCAATGACATTTTATAATAAATATTATTTTATTAAATGATTTATGATTCAAAAAATACTATTATTTTATAGGGTAATTTTTATGGTTTAGAATACGATTTTCAGAACATTAATTTACTAATTTCTCTTTAATAGTAACAATATTTACCCATAAAGAGTAAAAACTTTGTTATTGTAAAAATTATTGAAAAGAGTTAAAATAGGTCCAAATAAAAGTTTAATGGTGAAAACACAATATAATATTCTATATTTTTTATTAGATTATATAAACTCATAATCATATAATCTTTAAATGATATCAATTTTGATCCATTTCAACATAGAAATTAATTGATATTGATTTAATAGTTTATGAAAATCCAACAATTTCACTCCCCTCTCTCATAAATTGAAAACACATCCTCTCATTTATTTACAGATAAAAATATATTTGTTATAACCAAAACCATTCTATACCCCTTCAAAATCCCTAACCACAATGTAGAGAACATAGTTTTGGTACAATACCGACCTTCTAGGTCAACAAGTGTATATAAAATGTGTTTTCTAATGAAGAGATATAGTTCATAACCGAGGATTTTGATTTTATTTCTTCTTTTAACTGTATAAAATGTTTGTAAAACTTGTTAAAAAAATAAAAAAATGTATATTAAATATAAATAGATATTTTTGTGTAAATATTATAATTTATATCAATATACTCTTCCATAAAATGGGAAATGAAAACATCATTTGTCTGTACGGAAGACTATCACCTCATGAATTGATTTAATTCATTTGAAATAACCACCTCTCACTTGTTTTTTAATGATAGAATACATGTTTATATAAGATAATTATGATATATATATATATATAATTTCAAAATATAGTATATCATATATTTCATTAACATTCCATTCACAGAAAAATGATAAAGTATATTAAGTGTAAATTTAGACTACCACATCCACAATGTGATGTGATTCATTTTTCAACACCACAGAACATGGTTAATATATTTATGTTTTTAAAATGATAAAATATTTTATTTATCATCAAAATTTTAATATAAAAATAAATAAACAACTATAATATTTCCATCAATATCATTGACATATGGAAATTTTATTCATGTATATGTACAACCTACAAGTAGTTGGAGTTTGGCTTAGTGGTAAGCACACTGTAATACTACATGAATAATGGGGGTTCAAAACCCATTGGGCGCAGGTTACTGTAGAATTACTGTAGCAGTACGGTAGTAGTAGTGGTACTGTTGATCGGTGGGCACTGTAGCGGCGGCATGGCACTGTAGCGGCGGCGGTACTGTGCAGGTACTGTAGCAGCCGGGTTACTATTCACAGAATGGGGTTTGGGCAAAAAATTTGGGCCTACGAGCTGTGTAATGGGCTACAAGCTCATTGGGCCTTCGGGCTATGTAATGGGTCTCCCTCTACCCAGTTAAAAGAGGTCTTTGCTTTGCTTTCATAATAAAAATGTGGATTCGGCCCTAACCTTTTAAAAAAATGTTCAACCTACAATATCTATGATTATAAAATAGTTCATTTATCAATTCCATATTTTCTATTTCTTTTAAAGAAATTAATGTAATAAAAACATTCTTATGAAAATATCATTAGATTGAAGATGATTTAATAATAAATCAATTTACTTTGTCAAAACACCAAAGTTGTTTTAGAAATTATTATTTTAATATCCTCAAAATAATAGATTTGGACTTAAATGAATAATTATTAATTTATTCTATTAAAAAATGAAATAAATTATCTTAGGATATGGTCTTAGATCTAATTTGTTTTTATAAATTAAATAATTTATATGATTTTTTATATATATTTAAAGGAAATACATGGAAATTCTATACTCAAGGTAAGTGATATTGTCTAAATGTTTTTTTATTGAGGGATACTTTATTATTATTCAACTATTTATATTGTATGGTGTATATAATACCAATTATTCATTTTATATGATTAATCCATAATATTTCTTGTTCTTTTTTGTTGAAAATTTAAAGACATCATCCAAGTATGTTGTACATGAATGTTACCCTGCTATAAAATGATTTTTTATATATTTCAATTCATGGGGTTATAAATATTCTTCCATGAATTAGTTATTCCATTATTATGTTAGAATAAATATATAAATTAATGTATAACATTATTCCAATTTTTTTTGTGTTTGAAAATTTTACTTATAATATCTCTATTGATTAATTCTCAATTCAATGATATGAACTTTGAAGGGGGTTTGATTGTCTAAATTTCATTTTCTTTATACTTGTTTCATATAATACATCATGATGTATATGTGTGGAGTATATAAAAAAATGAACACATTTTAACGTATTAATTAATTTAATTCATGAGATATGAATATCCCTAATATATTATTAATTTCAATTACATTTTTCTAAATATTTAATGAATCAATCAAGGATTAATGTTACAATCAATATTCATTTCATGATATTTTATGTATAGGTTTCATTTGAAGGAAATCGTGTGCTGTTATTTTCATGAACCACATATAATTTATTTTACACTATTTAGGAATTTGGTTTACACTTTTTTCTTGATTTCCTCTCACATTTACTAAACAAACATTTTGGATTTTTTTGTAATTGATACCGACCATTTATCATATTTTAGATATGAAATATTTCTTTCCCATAACCATGTTTTATAAATGCTTTTCAAATAATATTATTATCTAATCATATGATATTTAATAATTTTTACATGATTTTTGATTTAATTTTAAATGTTTTTAAGATGAAATTTGTTAATTTTTTCCATTATGGTATCTTTTGGCAGAGTTGAAAAAATGTTTAGAAGGAATGCTTCTTTTTAAAATTTACAACATGACTGTATTTCATATCCATCTTGTAAGTTATATTCATTGAAAATAATTTATATTATTCCAATGTTATTTTGAAATAAAATAATTTTAAAAATATTTTGTGATTTTTTTAATAGTTTTTTAATATGATAAGTGGAAATTTACCCAAGAATGTTTTTAATAGCCTTCTAATCATATTTTCATTTAATAATTCTAACAACCCCTGATCTTACTTACAGTCAACAAGGGACAAGTTTTTAATGATACCATCCTTATTAAATCTTTAAATGGATTATGATATTGACATAGAACAAATTTATTTGACATAGGTTAGTCTTGTAATGAATGAAAAATGATTATTGTTATACCTAACAGTGAATGATTATAATTAAAATATTCATGAATTGTATTTTAATGATATTAATGAAAATGAATATCTGGATATAGATTATATGTTTGGTTGATCCCCATTATAAATCATGTTGAATGGTTGAATCAGATACAACTTATTAGATGAGATGATCCTGATTACATCTCATGTTGGATGGGTGATCCGAATATAGATTATACAAAGTGTGAACATCATTATAGCTCTATAGTTCATTGGGTAATGTTATTTTTCATTATAGTGATGAAGGACGAGGTTTAGTACTGTGGATCTTCCTATTGATTTAACTACTCTTTAGTTATATTTTACATTTGTTAGAACGATATTATTCCCATATACAAAGATAATTATCTATGATTTCTTTGGTTTTTTAACGATTCCTTGGAAAAAAATTGAAGTCAAATGGATCATGATTAATGATTACAAAGACGTTTTTCTAATCTATTGTTTTCCCTGGTATTATGATATATGACATAGGTATATATGTGTATGAATTATGTTATATTAGGTTCAAACATTTTTATTATGTAATCATACTCTTATAAACATATTATACTCACTGATGAAATTTAAAAATTAATTCTAATGTTTACACATACTATGATTTTGTTCTATTGATTCTTATTTTTTATTTTCAAGAGTTCTTGAAGAATAATTTTATGTACAATATATAGAACAAGGTAAATAGGTGTGAATTCCTCAGTGGAAGATTTTATAGATCATTATGATCTAGTTTTTTATTTATCAATATTGTAATGTAAGATTTTATACTATTTATCTAAGACTCTAAAACTACAAGACTCTTGGGTATGTATATAATCAGAAATTTCCTTTTTTATGTTTTCTATTTTTCATGGAAATAATATTTTGAAACAGAAATTGGCATAAAAAATTATATTTAGTGATCTATTTTAAGTAAGTATATGGGATTATAGGTTTAGGGCTATTGGAGTTGGCATCAGATTATGGATTAGAAAACATATGACTTTAGTATGTTATCATGTGAGGTTATCATAAGAGTTTTTATACCATCATGCTGTTATAGGAGTGAGTTTGATCATAAGTTAATTTTTTTTATAAAAACCTCATCATTTTTACATAATTTAATTTTGAGGGGATTAATTATATTTTGGTATAAGATTTATTGGGTTAGGTTATATGTAAATCATAGAAAAAACGTGAAGAAATATTTTTGGAAAAATTAATTTAATATTTTTCGATTTAATCTCTATCATTATTTATAAAACATTGGGTGTATATGATGATTTTTATTTTGGTAATTATTGGTTCATAAAAATTGATAATATATGTATTATTATAAAATTAATAATGTAATTAACGTGTTACTTAGGGATTAAGTGATTAATGTTATCTATGAATAAGATAACTATAACTATGGGGAAAATAATGTTATTTTATTTTATTTTATATGTGTATTCAAGGATGATTATTATTTTGAAACCTTATAAAATATTATTGTGTCTTTATAGTGATTTAGATTAATTATCTAAATAAATATCATATCTTGGTGATTATGTGATTAAAAAATATACATTTTTTATCTGAGGCATTATGATTCATTGATGATATGTGGAGATTAATTTTTTATTTATGTTTTATGAATACATGATAATATTATTCTAATGATTGGGTATTATAATTGAATTATCGATGCATTATTTTCTTCTAAGAAGGATTATTCATTCTATGATTTATCTTTCTATTTCCTATTATTTTGTTTTTTTAAAATTATAAAAAAATAATATTATTTTGATATCATTCCGTATATTATTTGATCTATTATATTTATATTCTTTTCCATTATTCTTGAAAAAAAATCTCAAATACTCATTGTTTTTAGTAATTTATATCATTCTATTGATAATTTAAAAAAGGAAGAAATTTTTTAGTCATGTAAGAATATTTATATATGTTCATAATCTATATAGTTAAATAAAGACTCAACTTTAGTAATAGGTTCTTAAAAAATGTTATCATATTGAATTCCATTTCAATGAATTTATTGTTATTTTAATATCTCATTATTTATGGTATTTTGGTAGTTAACTTTATCTTTCCCATTCACTTTTGTATAATCAATGTTCTCTTTTACTCTTAACCATTGTTATGACATTAATTTTTCTTCCATGTCCAATTGATCACATCCAATAAATATTATCCTATTTGAAACCCATTTATTTTTTATTGCAGATAATATTTATTCTTCCCATTCCATCAATTTAAGAGGAAATATTATTAACATTTTTAATGACATGGAATATCAACAAAGTTATTTCTAATTCATAAACCATTCAATATCCAGTCACTTTTCAAATTGTGAGGAAAATTTTATATTAAAGGGGGAAGAATGTCATATCCCACGATTTTTAAATAATGGCTTTATAATACAAGATACACAACACTAAAAATAAATGATCCCTGAAATATTATAATTTAAATATGATCGGTATAACCTATCCATTGAATTGGTGGGTAAGAATAAAAATTACTAGTTTTTTTGAAATATATAAAATTGTCTTATTCGATGCATATTTATTAATTATTTACTCGAAATAATCACTCAAATTATTATTAAAGAGGGTTATTTAAAAAAAAAACAATTTTTTATCCAAAATTTTATTTTATTACTTTTTGGGAGAAATTGATTTAAATAATTTATAATAATTTAAGGATTTTTTTAAAAAAATTGCTTATTTTTTGGAATCAGAATGTTTAAATTAATATTGAGTTTTTTATTTTTTTTATTTTTATAAGATGATTTATTTTTTTAATGAATAGTGAACTGTTTCTAATGAATTGTTTAAAAATATTGATTTTCATTGAAAACTACAATTTTTATGAATTTACAATGTGCCATTTTAATTTATAATAAACAAAATGCAAAAAATAGATTTATTATTTTATTAATAACCAAAATAATTGTTTTAGAATAAATTTTATATTTTATATTTTTATAAAATATTTTTTATAATTAAAAGTTTGCTTTCTAAATAATTTTTTTTTCATTTAATTTTTCTGGTTTAATTAAAAAAATTAATCAGCCAATGCTATGTATTATATTTTTTAAAATGGATTAAAAATTTAGGAATAATAGGACAAAATTTCGTAAATATTTACCTTTTGTTTTCTTTCATTGTCAATAATAACCATTGTAATATTAATTACCATGATAAAGGGTAATTTTATTTATTATGGTTAAATGCAAAATGATAATACCTAAAAAACTATTAAATATTTATTAAATTTACTAGATTATTATATATCATCCATAATCGTAGAAAAGTAAAATATAAGGCTTTTCTTTTCTATTTGAAATTATTTTTTGACATTTATAATATTTTATGCAAATTAATGTAAAATATGTCATTCTACAGGTATTAATATTAAAATTTTTAAATAAGAAAAAAATAAATTACTTATTTTTATAAATTCTAATTTAAATTATTAATTATTTTTATTTATAATGATAATGTATTTATATTATTTTTCAAGAAAATATTTCTTTAATTGACTTTCCAGTATCGATACAATATTTATTCAATTAATAGAATAATAAAATAGAAGTTTTTGAAAATGTTAAATGAAATACAATTTCAATGAATTTTTTTTCTCTATGATTTTTTATGATAAACATGGTATATAAGATAAATTTTAATTTATTATATTTTAATATCATTGTTTGTTTTTATTTTACAATTAAAATGAAATTAATTGTTCCAAAATTTACATTAATATTATTTTATAATGAATAATATTTTATTCAATGATATCAAAAATAAAAAATTCAACTATTCGGCTGAATGATTGGAATATGGTTGAAAATTACAATGGTCATCCATTTATGGTCCATTTTTATTTTTTATAGTTACTAAATTGACCACCCAATAGTAAAATATTTGTTATCATGGAAATTGCCTAATGGGTGAAAATGGATTAAAAAATATAAAGATAAAAATAACCACAACATGAATAATTGTTTTGAAATTATTTATTTTCACAACCATCATATCATATAATAATATCCATTTGGTTCAATTTTAGCATTAAAATTATTGTATATTAATTTATTTCTTATTGAAATTCATAGAATGACTTCCCTCTCTTATAATAAGGCATTTACTCTACCTATTTACTCCCACATAAAAATCATTTTTTTGACCAATCCCAACCCAAAAACCTTCCTAAAATTCCTATACACATTTTAGAGGCCTTATATTATTAAAAATACCATATTTATAAATCTTCATGTGTAAAGCAATAGATGTATTCTGAAACAGATGTATAGTTTTTAAACGCGTGTTTATGTTTTTTTTGTTCTTATACAAAAAGAAAATCTTCTTAAAACATGATTAAATAATAACATATTAATATTAAATATACTAATTGTTTTTTAAATATCATAAACAATTTCTATCTCTACTTATATTAAATTAGAAATGAAAATTTTGTTCATGTGTCTGGAAAATAACATCCTTGCAGAAAAATATATTATTTTTCAATCACCACCTATAATGTATGGTAATAATGATAGAAATAATATTTCTATGTATTATTTATGAAATATTTTTAATTATTAAAATATAACATGTCATATATTTTCTTATAATTCAGTTCATCAAAAATTTATAATGCACTTTGTGTGAAAATGTGGACAACCACTTCCACGAAGTGATTTGAATCTATATTCATCAACATATCACATATATGACATATATAAGTTTATCTAATAATATAATATCTTATTTAATAAAAAATTAGTATTATGTAAATATAATATCTTCCTTATCTTCTTTCTATTTTGGTTGTTGAAATATTAAAATGTAATTTATTTTTATGTAAGTCTTAAAATCTCCAGGATTATAACGTAGTTCATTTTCAAAATAATAATTCAAGTTTTTTCTAAGAAGAATTTTTGATGTATATAAATAATAATTATATCATTATTATTATTCAATAGATGATATAAGAATGAATAATTTGACTGAGGTCAACACACTAATATGGTTTTCAAAATTATGAACCTAACATCCACAAAATACTCGATATCGACACAAGTGATAATGTAATTGAATATGTAATAAAAATATATAAATTAAGTATTAATTATATATTGTAATAAACCTAATTAGTTTTATTATTAAATAAAACAATTAATATTATTTTGTTATATATGTGTCAAAGGACATGCATTGAATGTTTGGACTCGAAGAGTGAGATTATTTATCTATTTTCATTCATTGAGGAATACTTTATTACCAGGACCAAATGTAATTTATATTATGTATATACATCACCAATTAAATTTAATATACTTAATCAATCAAAATTCATATTATTTTATATTTTAATATTAATTAAATTATCCATGGTTATTTTACCGAACTGTACCAAGTGGTCAAAATAATCTTAACTCATTTTCTTTTCGGTAGGTTTTAACACTACATGATCGTCATTTTTATGAGATGACTAAGTGTTAATTAATATATATTTTATTTATTATTAATTTAATATTCACAAAATCTATCTTTTTTACACATAATAATTCCATTTTTTTCTAAATTAAATGTTAATAATGTTTCAAGGGATTTATTTGTCTCAATCTGATTTTCATGTGTTGTGCTTCATATTGTACACCAATATTTACTTCTACAGGATCCATGAAAAATCATGAATGAATCTTAACATATTAATTCAAATTTTTTATGAGATTTACATACCCATATATAAACCTTATTTGAATTACTCTTTATCAAAAATTTACCAATGTGATAAAGGTGTTACGTTACAATCTCCTTCATTTTAGGGATTTCTTGTATCTACGATTCAATTTAAGGAAATCAGGTCCTTTTATTATAATGAACTACTTATATTTTCATTTTGTGTAATTAATATTTAGGTTTACATGTTTAGTTCAAATTTCTTCCTTTATTTATTATTTAATAATTAAGAAATATATTCTTATGGGATACATATCACGTATCATCCTTTAGATTTGGAGTATTTCTCTTCCATATCCATGTTTTCAGAAATTCATTCAAAAATGATCTTTTCTAAGTATAAATGATTTTCTAATTTTTTACCTCATCCATGACCTTTTCTAGAAGGGGTTTAAATGTAAATTTCATTTTATTTACATAATTAGACACTTTGGCTCCCATTACCAAATGTTTGAATGTAATATTTATTTTTATCATTTATAAGATGCATAGTGTTTCCCAATTTCATAAACATTATTTTCAATGTATTTTATTTTATATTTATCAAGGATTAATTTTCAATAATAATATTTTTATATTATTATGTGAATTTCTAGTTTTTAAATGTTAATTTTTGAGGAAAATGTGATTTTTATACAAGAATGTTTTCATTTGTTTTTAATCATATTTCCATTCATCAATGTCAACAACACATGATGTTATATAAACTATACTAGGGAAATGTCATATTAATCCCACACAATTTATTTCTCTAGATTTCTTATCAGACTTACAAGGAGCCCATTTCTTTTACATGACAAAATCATGATATAATAGAAAAATGAGAGTTATTCTATAAAACATTAATGGATTATAAATGTTTTATTCATCAATGGTACTTCGATGTTATTGATGATTTATGATTATTCCAATATAAAATATTTTAAGAGTTGATCTCTATTATATATCATGATTAATCTTTAATAATAATACAACATATATGATGGGAAGAACCCCAATATATCTTATGATGAATCAGTGTTCATGAAATAGCATATATGATGTGTTATCCCCATTATAGCTCTGCAATGCATTGTGTCATGTTCCTTGACTTTATAGTGATGAAGGAAGAAGATTTCTAGTGTGGTTTATCCAATCGATTTAACAAAGATCCATTAATTTATGATAATAGTATAATGATAATGATCCCTGATACCGAAATTTATTATATTTTCTTCATATAGGTTTATAATTTTTACATTGATGAAAATTGGCATCACATGTCTCATTATAATTGATTTTATAATCTATTTACATTCATAAATATTTAAGCCATGATTCATGTTTTATGATCCAGGTCTGGAAGGGATTGAAATTTCTAATGTTGTTTCCATGTTATTTTATTTTCTTATCATACCAACATTCTTATCTTATTCACAATTATAAAATTCAACTTGTAATGACTATTTTAACCCTTAATGGTAATTTTTTATAACTATACTTATGTTTCATTTTCACCATGTTTTGAACTAAGATTTTATGTTTATTATTCATAAGAATGATACTGTTTGTGAATATCATTGTGGTATATGGTTTAGTTTTTTATGAAATATTTATTTATATATCCAATTTTTTTTGTATATGTTTGTCCAAATTATGTAAAACTATAAAGGTAATAGTTCTTTGGGTATATAAGTGATATTATATTTCAATTTGATGTTGTATGTTTTTATGGAAATGAAATGAGTCACATTTTTCTGAATTAAGGCCATAAAATAAAATTTCATTTTTTATAACCAGATGCAGGAGTATTTGATTAGAGCTGTTACATCGTGCAACAATAGTTAAATAAAAGAAGAAATTGGTAATGTGGTATTTTTTGAAAAATATTCAATGGTTTCATTTTCATCTTGAAAATAGTTTTTCAACAGATCCTGGTTCATTTTCTATGAATTATAGAAATATATGTGTAAAAAGTATAATAAAAATATTTATTTCAGTTATGATTTTCATACTTCAATCTATTAAAGAATTCATGAGGGGTGTAATAAAGATCTAATGAAAATTTGGGATTTATATGAAGATCAATGAAAGGAAATTAATATTATACATGTCTGAATGAAAAAAAATATTAAAGGGGTATTGAAAAAAAAATCATAAATTCATTATAATTGATACATAAATTTTAAAAAATAAGGATGTATATGTGATATTAAAGTATAGTATTTGAAACAGAACACCTTTCACACATGAGAATCTATTCAATATTTTATATATTTTTTCGATATATAATTGTGAGGATAAATAATGAATTAGAAAATTTTATAAATTATATTATTTTCTTCACAATGTATGTTTATAATATATGTGTTTAAAATGTCATCATAGGAAAGAATATATATATTAAGAAATGTATGAATAAAACGAAATGACTAGTTTGTGATTATTTTGTCTTATTATGTTTTAAAATAAATTTTTTAAGGGAAAATAGACTATAATTTATTCAATAAAAAATATTAAAAGTGGATGTTATGGTTATTGTACTCGTGATTTTATTTCGATGTTCACTCAATATTTTTTCCACTAAAAAAGTTTATTTTTATAATATACATTCAAATAAAAAGAGTATGAACCATATATTCCTTGGGAACCTAAAGGTATGTATGCTAATTCATGTGAAAATAATTCATTATTTTTACCCAACTAATATCTATTTGATTTCATAATCTTATGTTCAGTATGAATTTCATTATTGATTTATCCTTAGCGTGTTTTCATGATCATTTAATGATTTTGTGTTTCATTTTTTGAAAAGAAATAATACCATTTATTAGTTTTGGATGATATGATATAATTAACTATTTTTCATTTTTTTGTTTGTAATCATTAGTAAAACTATTTTTATATATCACTCTATTGAATTTTCATTTTGATAAGACTATTGAATATATTATTTTAGAATTAAATTATGTATTACTATTATGTTATTATAATTTTATTAAATTAAAATTTCATTGAGTACATTATGAATTTTTTCATGAATCATTGTTATATTAAATAATTTCTCTAGATGATATTTCACTAATAAAATTAATTTCTTCTTCTATTACATTGATATTTTCAATTTCAAATGAACTCCTCAATTTAGAGAGTGTTTTCTTATATTTAATTCTAAATTAATATTGGATATTTCATTTATCGAAACCTATTATAAGTATGATTATTTTGTTAGTTATAAACAAATTAATATCACATTAAATACTAAATATGAATGGATTTATTTTATTAAATTTCGAAATATACATGAACATGTTTTCTATTTCTAGAAAGTAGGAACCAAAATTAAGGGAAAATAATTTCTTTTATCTTTTTATAAAAATATTTCACAATTTAGGGCTACATTAATGTTTATTTAACATATTTCGAATGAATTTTTTCGATATATTTTTGGTTTAATTATGATGTATTTTAGAGTGTATATATTTTCAGAATTCCAATATTTTTACATATTAAATCTTAAATTTGAATTAACAAGATAAATGTGTGATCCTAATAGGGGTATTCCATATATAATTATGTATTGAATTAAATTTCATCATAAACTATTATGTTCATTCATGTTATGGTATCTATAATAAGATTGTATGTTTTTCAATCTAAATTCATATTGTGTTAAGTAATATATATAGTGCACTGACTAATGGGTAGTAAACCTTATTTCAATTCTACTAAAAATCCCTTGAATATTATTCCTGTATTAAGGCTCTTTTTGTCATGTTTCAATTTTTCTATGCAATATAAAGTCTAAAATAAACACTTTAGTATATAACAAGAAAGATCAAAGAGAAATTTAGGTTTTTTAATTTGAGATATATTCTTTTATGCATGATTAACATGTGATGTATTAATTTTATAAAATGTTTTTTGAAATAGTTTATGCATGAAAAAACATGGTTTTAGATTATATAAATATTTTATATATAACTAATAAAGAGATTTATAATCTGTTACAGTCATGTGGAATCATATTTAAATATAAAATTTTATGGGAGTTTGAGTGTGGTTATATAATAATATTTTCATATTTACATGAAATCTGTAGTAATATAGAATATGTTTTTTAGTTTTCAATATTTTAATTTTATAAAAATATTTATAACAGAACCCTATTTAAAATCTCCAAATAGAAACAAGTTGATTTCTACCATGTTTTTTAAGTTTTATTTCTCTTAAATGGTTATTTTAAAAATGATTTCATATTTATTTTTCTCAAAAAAATTAAAATTAAAATTATTGTATTCCACTAAGTGTTGCAACAATTATTGTCTTTATAGTGGCACCATGACACATGTTTCTACAATATGAATCATTAAGAATGATTTATATAGTGTTTATATTAATCTGTTTTAATTTTATCTGTAAAATTCAACTTATAAAATACAATATTTATTTTTTACAACTATGCTTCAATTTATGGGGATCTAAATTTTGACTATAAAATTATGAAACGTAAATCTGTATTAAAAATTGAGGAAGAAACATTATCATTATTAATTTGACATTTTAAACTTAAAACTTATCTTATTGATCATTTCAACAAAGAGAGAGAGATTATCAAATTCATAATTTTTTAATTATAAAAAATGTGGGAAAATTTTTGTGTCTCATTTTCACATTAATTATTATATGTTTTCCTAATTTCAAGATATCAAAATTTATTTTCTTTTGGATAATTTAAATTTACTATTTATTTAATTTTAATTTCTATTTTATTTTTCATCATTTATTCTTATTATTCATACTACTATTAATGTTTTTTTGTTTAAATTATATGAAAATATCATTTTCTATGTATGATTTAAACCATATTAATAATGTACTAATTTTTATTTTTTATTATATATGGTATATCATAATCTTATGAAACATATGAAATGATTATTTTTTAGGAAATATATTTAATCTATTTCCCAGAAAGAACTTCAATTTATGGATCAACTGTGAGTATTAAATGAAAATTTTAATCAATTTTATATTTTGAATATCAATCACTTGAAGAAAATTAGAAAGTGATGGTGAGTGTAAATTCTATAGGGGAAGAATGTGATCATCAGTGAAAACATGAGAACGTATTTGATTGTGAGTGAATATATTGTAATTTAATTAAGGTAATGTGACAAAAAATTTAAATATTATAGAATATACGTTGAGTATGTTACATTTTCATGTAACATTATTGAAGTAACCATATGAAATGTAATTCTAGAACTGACCACATGAATGAAATTATGTAATTTTATATATTGATGTTATTGTAAAAAAATTTTGTGAAATGCTTTATGTAACCTCATGAAAGAAATCATGTGATCCCATGTTATTATTAATTTGACAATCAATGAAAATTTTTCATATTCAGGAAGCGATTTGGTGAAGAAAAATGATGTGATTTCATGTTAAAAAATTAAATGACAGTAGGTGGAAAATTTAGTGACCATAAGCTTAATAAATAACTTCTAGAAGATTGAATTTTTTAAGTGATTTAGATGATGTGAACTTCACAATATGAATTTGTCTATACGAATTACCTATATAAATATAGCTATATGAATTCAATTATGTGAATTCATCTACCTGAATTGGGATACATGAATTTTAATATGTAAATCCAGCTACGTGAATTCAGCTACATGCTTTCACCTCTATGAATTTGCTTAAGTAATTTCCACTAGCTGGAAATCATCTATGTATAAAGACTCTCATGAATGGAAACCTTTATTTATATGATATATACATTATATAAATTTTGGTTATATAAATATTTTCATTACATGGATATTTTTCTTATGTGATGAATTGATATTCATGAAAATCACCATGGATATCAAATTGACCATTGTGATTTTTTTAGTTTCTATAGGTTGTTAATAAACCTACAAATATGCACTTATTTCATATTATTTCGTGTTTATATTTTCCTAATGTTTATTTAAATACTTTTAATTTTAAAACATTTTTCCTTAACAATATATATGCCTTAAGAACCTGTATTAGATTGATTTATAATGAAATAATTAATATTCATATTGTATTAATTGTATAGGGATATTAACATTGATATTTTTAAAAATATCAAATTCATTATTAAAAATCATAAATTATGAATACATAATATCATATATTTTATGGAATATTTTTATGTATGTGAATATTGATTAATAACAATTGAATTAATTATTCTAATATTGATTATTAATACAACATGTATTTTGTTTCAAAAAATATTTAGATAGAGATTACATGGATATTAATTATATCTCTTTTAAAATATATGAGAAAAATTTATCATGGAATTAATAATGAGTAGTTTGTATATATGGGAAGGAAAATTTTAAAATTATAACTGGTTTGGAATTTAAAGAGTATGATTTGAATTAAATATATGATTATTATAAATAATATACCATATTATTTAACGAATATAACTAAAACATTATTAATTATTTATTTAATGTTATAATTTTTTTTATTAATATGTTTATGTTTATTTTTTTAATATATTTAGGATAATGAAAATCATCTTCCACATGAATGTATAATTTTTTGAATTTGTATTGTATAATCAATTCATTTGATGTGATGAAAATAATCGTTGGTTTTTATGGTGAATAAAAAGGGAAAGTATTCTAGTAATTATATATAGACGTGACACCTATTTACTATTACATGTTCTATTATTCACAACTGTGTCCTGGAGACTCATCATTCAACTATATACTGCTATAAACTTTAGGTTTCCCAAGATTCATTGTTTCAAAATTCTATAGTCCATAAAATTTTCTTGATCTAAATGCCATGATCTTTATTGAAAATATATATCTTGGATAAATTAAATTATTCTTTATTTATGATGTAATTGTTTTAGTTTTTTTTTCACACTTACTTGAACCTTTAAATGACTTTATATCCCCATCAAAATTTACATAGGGGTAGTCTATCCTGTTTGAATAAATTGTTTATTTTATAAACTTATAATAATGTGATCCACTTAACTTATAAAATATTAGAGTAATTGACCTCTCCTATAATTGTATATGTTTAGTTTCTCTAATGAGAATACTTGAAATCTATAAACCATTATATAGAATAGGTAAATACTTATCCCATGAGATTATTGGTAGGTTTTATACCTATTACAGTCATTGATATGTTTTCAGATATAACATAATTTGTTATACCTCATCCTCGAAATAGATATAGTTAGGGATTGATCCTATTAAACACAATTTTAGGAATGATCCTATAATAGTATACGATGGAATTGAGCGTATAAAAGTATATGATTGGTCTTATCTAGTAAAAAATATGTTTTTGTCTCAACCATTAAAATATATATGAATTGGGTTAGGCCAATATGTGTGAAAAAGTTAGTTATAAAGATTTTTACCTCTATTTAAAAATTGATATAGCACAGTGGGAGCCATTCAAAAATTTGGTGTGTGAAGAATAAATGTATGATAATTTAGATCTAAATTATAATTAAATTTTGTTCATCATATTTTTCTTTCTTTCAATTTATTTGATATTACTTTTATAATATTTGGGTGGTTGATTTTTTTAATATTTGGACAATTCTCATTCCACAATAAAATTTATAAATCAGATTACTGTTTCAAATAATATAAATTCACCTCCTTTGGACAATTTCCATCACTCCCATTAGACCTAATAGGGGAATCATTGGATTATATTATTGGGTGATATTAATGAATAGATGTTTTTAGTTGATTATAATTATGAGGCTATGAGGGTGAGGTCTATGTTTCTTTATACACATTGAACTTGTTCCCTGATTATTGATGTCTCACCACTATTATAATTTTAATGGGAGTTTTAGGAATACAGTAAGTGAAATATATTATCTAATTCCAAATTATTATTAGTTGTTTTCGTAGAGAATGCTTCCCTCATATACCCATTATGTTAAATAGAGATGATACCAAGTCATTAGATAACGTCATTTTTATATCATGTGAAGGCATGTGAGCCCTGCATTGTTTTTTCTTGCATTCCCTAAGGATTCAAATAAGGATGTGGAGCGGTTTAGTAATATCATCCAAAGTTCATTATCACCATTTTTGGTCATTATAACTAAACCTTGGGCATGATTCCCAGGAAACTAGGTCAATATTTGGATTACCTATAAAATATTATTGTGTGATTCAACTTCAGTTCATTAGTTACTTTTATTATTGACAAAGTACATATATTATCTATTTTTAATTCTTATTTTATATGTGTACTATGTACATTTTGTACCATTTTGTTACTTTTGGTTAAATTAAAACTGGTTTTTAACATGGTTTGGAATGTTATTTCTTAAAGTAGAATAGGTTTTTTATGACATTAAGTGTTTTAAGATAATGTTTCTATGTGGATTTGGTTATGAAAATTTAATTTTCAAGGATGTTAGTGAAGGGGGATAGATGAATGCTTTGGAATCATTCCCTAGAGTTTTAAAACCACTCTTTCCTTAGTCGGGTTTATTATTTAAGAATCTTAATAATCCATTTCTTGTTTTATAAATTTATCTCGTGGTTTTTCTTCAATGTGTTTGTGTCATTTTGTTATGTTTTTTATAAATAATTTTTAAATCTATTTATTCTAGTTGTATTTTAAACAATCATGAAATGGATTACAAAATACTGGAAAGGAACGTGGAAGGGAGGGTTATGGCTTAATTAGTGTTTATGTTCCAAAAACTATATTATATTCTTAGTATAAGGTTGATGCCAATGTTCTTGACCTCTATTGACCTCTATTAGATAATTATTCGACTTCGTAAATTGTGGTATATTTAATTTTACCCTCTTTTCCATATGGTTCCTTTAACTTCTTTTTTTGGAAATTATTTTACCATTATAGAATTTATGATGTATGAACCTTTACATTATTGACCTTAAACAACTTGGATTTTATCTCATTCTAGGACTAGTTGGTAGTTATATCATCCCATGTATAAAACAAATGAATCTGGTGGTGACCTTCTATGTGTTTGATCATTATAGTGGAAGGAGATTGGGGTGAAAATATTAAATTAATTTTTTCAATTAATTACTGCATATATTATTAATATATATCTAATTTGGAAAGGATATTCAATATACAAATAGGTTATTCTGGGTTTTCATTAGTTCTATGTTTTTTCAATTACTCGGGTCCAATAGAGAAATTATTCCCAAGTGAATACATGTTATCCCTCTACACTTTTTACTAGCCCTTTGGATATAGGAATTCCCCCATATCCAACAATGGTCCATTTCAATAATAATTTCTATGAATATAGTAGTTTTTTTAATATAAATATGGTGAGTTTAATCTCATTAAAATATCAATAAACCCTCACTACATGTAAACAACCTCATGTATATGGGGAGGTGTGACTGATGTCGGTTTTTATATTCTATTTAGTAACATTTTGGGAGAACCAGACTACAGTTTTACAATTTAGTATTAGCTCTCTTTTTTATTTCACTTATAATTTAGGATTCTGTATCAAGATATGGGATTTTATTAGAACCTTTAATAGATCCTATGCACAGGCTTACCATAATTCCATATAGAATAAGTCCATGTTACCTAGGAATTGATATTAATTCTAACAATTATTCAATGATATAATTTAGTTATATTAAATACTATAGTGTGAGAAAAATGGTATAATATCTTACTCTAGGTCTAAATAGGTAAGAGGGTCTATGTTCATATATCATATTTTTTACATTATAATTTCTTGAAATTTGTATAATTGTTCTTTATTGATGACCCAATTATAGAAATTATTTGGTTCTTTAATGATTCAGTAATATGTTATATAATTTTCTCTTATTTAAATTATTTTTTATACTCCAAATAACTAAAAAAATTAATATTAGTTACTTTAGATATGATTGTGTGATGGTTAATTATATGAATTTTATCATTATTATTGACCTAAACGTAAGAATTGGTGTGCATGTTATTAGTGTTCCATTTTTATATAATACTCTAGAGTGGATATAGTGTATATAGACTAGAGTGTCATAATTAATCTTAGTTTTTATCTGTAACTATGACATAAATAACTAAAATAAAATTTTCTAAGACATGAATTTGGAATTTATGGGATATTCTAAGACAGAGACCTAAAACATATATAAGGGTGGGGAGAGAATTCTACCAAGTATTAAATCCATATAATCCTTCATCGACAATACTCATAACAGATTAATAGCTTTGAGAGAATCTGATTACAATTATATAGTTAATGGGACATAGTTATTCATGAACATGTTACTTTATGTAATTATGATTCTTGAATTTTAGAAGCATTATATAAATCTATTTACTAGTGATGTTTTCTTTTAGTTTATCATTTCAATATTAAATTCTTGAAATATATATTTTTTAAAATCAATACTCCCTTTATATTAGGGTAAATATGATTATGTATATGTTTTGTGGACTAAAAAAATATTCTTAGGATGGATTAGATCAAGTGGACTAACATGAGAGACTATCATGGAAGGATTTACTATCAAATTTCTACATGATATTTCTCATGATGTTGAAGTTCGATATGTATTGGGAGTTTATATATCCCATTTAGGGTGATATATTTCCAATGCATTTCACTTTTTATTTTCCATGAATACTTTTTTACGAACCTATATTTTCATGTGATTTTTCTACAAGGGTCGATCTCTTAAGGGATGGATTGAGACCTTCCATGAGTGTTAAGGAGAATATCATTCACTTTTTATATTATTTTGAGGTTGAACATAGTAAAATTGTTAGTGTGATAAATTTTTTGGTCAGTTTTATTCTATGGGGTTTTCCCAATTATAGGATACAGATATAGATCATCAAGTAGAGCTCTTTGTTGACATGATGGTTATCCTATGGGTGGTGATGAAAAATTGTAGAGAATCATTTCATAGGACCCAATAAAAATGACTTTATGCACCTAATTTGAAAAAAATTAGTGGTGGAATCTTGTTATATTAGGATATGAGATAGTTTTGGGGTTCTTTGACCTTTTTACTAAATTCATTATGCGCTTTTTTACCTGTGTTTGAAATCAATGTTAAGAATAATTGACTACCTCATATTATTCCATAACATTACCTGTCGAATTATAATTTCAATCATAATATCATGTTCTCGCATTAATAAATTAAAACCTCACATGATCACCCAGGACTAGTGATTTCAATCTGGATAATTGTATGAAATGATCATTATAACTGTTTCCATGTCCATCCCAAGTGATCAAATAATTATTATCAACTTAAAGATAATCAATTTTTTTATAACCACTGTCAAACAGTACAGTTCTGCTAGATTATGTTTAAAAATTAAAAATCTAAAAATAATAAATAAAAATTCATTAATCGTGAAAATATCACAAGTATACAGTAATCAGAAAATTCACATGGTATTAACAGTAGTAGAAGATAAATTGAGCTTTAAAATAATTAAAATGGGGAGAATGTGAAACTACTCATCTTGAACACTTTGGATCAAGTTTACCATTAATAGATAATAAGTTAAAGAGAAATCTATATAATGTAATGAAATAATAATAAATAAACATTCAATTTTGTAATCATGGAAGTAATCCACCTTCTAAGTGTATTGTTCCACATTTTATATTAGAATGATCTACTATATTTTGAATTCAATAAAATATTCTATGTGTAAAAAATACTATTTATTCATCTATATGTTATCGTGAAATCATCTGGTAAATTAAAGAATCAAATTATTCTAAATTCTTCATCAACACATGATAGGAATGTTTATAAATACTGGGGATTGATAGAATATAATTAGAGTGTCTATGTGAATATTATCATCATATAAATTTATAATACCATGAATATTAGTTCTCTATTGAGAATAATTAGATAATTAGTGTTTAAATACATAGGGAATTTAATGTTCATCAATTTTTAATTGAAGGATGATGATTATTATTTTGATTGGTGAATGGGATTTGTACCCTTGGGCTTCAAAATAATAGTGATTCACAACAAGTTGGTTTACTGGGTCCAAAATTTGAATACCAATTTTTTTATTAGAATTTAATTTTGGATGTTCATGCCTAAACCAGGTTTAAACTAGTGGTAATTTTTGATCTACGGTACTATATACTATTTTTAGGGTCTTAGAGTTGACGTGGGTATGTTTTTTATGTCATATACAATTTTTTTAGGTTTTTCGATTATATAATTTATGATTTAGTGAATTTATCAAGTGTTTATTCTTCCTAAAAAAACTCCATACATTTAATTTTAAAATAAACAACTCAAAAATATAATAATCTAATTTCTAGAACAACATTTTAGTTTATCATCTATAATTAGATGTTGATCAAATAAAATACTCATAATCATCTTCAAAAACTTGTGGTCATTTTCAATGTGGATGGATTTGGGCATGAAGGGCTATTATAAGAATTATATAAAACACCAACTAACTCAGCTAAACATTATTAACAATGATAAATAACTTATTTTTCTATGGATTAATTGTCATATATATAAAATCACTTTAAACAAAGAATATGAAAACAACAACCATTTTTATAATATTACCCAATATTTTCATTATATTATCTATCATAATTGTCCCAAAATACAATATTTTTCTATTTTCCATGGATCAGGATGTTCATTAAGGCATTTAATCCATTTTTTGAGCATGCACATACCTTGGAACACAACGACAGATATAGGGATCTCATTAAACCCAAAATACTCCTTGTATTCTCCCTACACATCACAAAAAAGACCAAAATAATATAATTTCCAGCATTTATTCATTGTAAATATCAAGGTAATTTAGGTACCACATTATAATGGGTATGAATTTTTCTATTGTGATCAAATCAAGGTTTTTTAGTCTATATCCCATTTATTCATCTTCTACTATATTAATTCCATAATAGATCATCTCATTCATCACTACATCATGATCGATCATTTTTCATCTCCCTTTACATCAATTTGAAAATCAGAACCCCCAAGTATGAGGCCTTGAGTTTATAATTCTTCAGTTCCCATGCCATTATTTGTTTCTAGATTACATAATTCTGTTCCATCATTGGATTTTTCATTGTGATTAGGATCTTGATTAAACTTATTTCTCTCATTTATTGGGAAACAGATACCTTAAATTATCATTTTATAAATCATCAATCACTATATTTATTGATAAGCCCGCTGAAATTAAACTACAATAGTGATACAATGTTCTGGTCATCATTGATTCATATCAAGCATCTATTATTTCAATTTTTTTAACTAATATTCTTTATCGTAGAATTAGTTTATATTTAACTTCTTTGAACATGAACACCAATTGATGTTAGTAGTGGTTATTTTATATTTTCAATTCATGAGATTGTATCAGTCAGACATCCATCGTATTTTTTCTTGACATAACCAAGTATGACTAGTTATGGATTCTTTTTCTAATTAAATACAATCTTGGCATGATTGGTCTAATAGTAATGGTGAGTTGATATCAGTAATGTCATGGTCAACCAATATTTAGGTGGTATGGTTGGTCAAATCTACTTCTTACAATATTTTTTATAGGGTCTTTCATTAATAGGATGAACTAATGTAATGTTGGTGATATTAATGTGGTAACACTCAACTACCATAATTGTACTATGACATTCATTGTTTTGTAGATTCTGCTACCGTTTGGTGACTTATGAACTACTTGTGGAAGGTCGAAGGCATGATGACATTGGATTTATTGTCCTAATATCTGTGCATAGTCATTACTTTATATCCTGGGATTGTAGGTCATATAGGAATGATATATTTGTCATATATGACTTTATTATGAGGTATCATTATTTTAACTTCAAGTGTAGGTTGATGTGGCTAATGAGTTTTTCATTTTCAACTATGAATCTGTCCTTGTGATCATTTCATTAACTGTGGGAGGCATGGTATCATGTTTCATTTACATTTTTTATATGTAAAAATTTAAAACATAAATAAAGTTTATTATTTAATTAAAATAAAAAAACATTACAAATATATATAAACATTTATTACTTTTAAAAAATTACATTCATTAATCCAATATTTTTTATGGATTTTCAATTAATTATAAAAATTAAATAAATCAATAAAAAAATATTTAAGAAATTTAATAATTTGATTATAAGTTTAAAAAATTATATATAATATATGAATTAATGAATATTTAGATTTGTTATAGGGTTTAATTTTCAATGATTGGAAACAATAAATTAATTTTTTTGGTTCACATGAATAGGGTAACATTGGTTATGGTTTACCATATCCTTCATGAGGGATGACTCCTCTTTGTGTTTTTTCAGATGTAGAGAGGGTCATATTTTGGTAAAATGTCACTAACCCCTAATGGAGTTTCATTGATATTGTCATATGTGATGTTAACAACCGTTCTATCATAATTCTAATCATATTGGCAATTGGAGTGGTGTTGAAATATATTAAGGATTTTAAGATTTAGGATAGATGTCACCAATAATTAGTAGTTCTGGTTCTTCAAAATAATCATTGATAAAGGGAAGTCCTAGAACCATGAGGTAGTGAACATAGGGTCAACTGGGTGGTAATCGTTAGGGTATTTCATCATCAAGAGGGCATGGGAGAGTTAATGTGACACCTGGGTCATAGTGACATCACAGACACCCTTCCTTAACATTGCCGCCTTGTCCTGGTATACCAGGTAACACTAGTTGCCCTGCAGATACGTGGTCCCCCTAGAGGCCCGCCCACTTTCCCAAATTGGTCATGTAAATAATCATAGTACCCATATAAAAACACATGTATTTCCATGGTGTTTTTACTCACTCACACACACCTATAAACACTTTCAAGAAGGTCACCCATTCTGATACCTACTCTTGGCCAAGCAAGCTTAAAAATGGAGTTCTAATCAGGTATGCTCATAAAAAAGAAGGTTCAATTTGTTAACATGTGTAATATCACTTAATATTTTAACCCTTTATCATTCAGGGAGTTACATTAAACCCCCCGCCCCCACTTAAGAGTAAAATATACTCGTTGTAGGCCTTATATATCAACCCAAGAAGTGCAACACACTCAAGGCTGAGAACCTCCCTTTTAAACCAAATGTGACAACTGGGACTTAGTGACAGCATATACACCCCACAATAACATGGTCACTAGGTCTTGGCTATCTAGGTACCACCAGTTTCCCGTATAGACATGTGAGCTCCACTTTAAGGCCGAATCATGTGTTTAAATGAGTCATCTAACTAATGAAATCCTCCACATGGAAACACGAGTCCTTTCTAGTATGTTTTTTCCTCACTCAAAAACACCCAAGAAAACATCTCAGAAGGTCACCAATCCTTATCACTACTCCATGCCATGCACGCTTAACTGTGGAGTTCTAATCTGGTATGCTCCCAAAAGAGGAAGGTGCACCTTTTGGCACAAGTCATATCATTTATTCATTAAACCATTTTTCATTTAGGGTGTTACATTTATATGCTCCTAAAAACATCATTCTTTTACATATGAACCTGCTAATCCAAGTGGGGGAACATTTATTGTTTGAGGTCTAATTTTATTGACAGTTTAAGGACCTTGGTTATAGTAGAATCATTGGGTGATATCCCAATTTTTGTGTTTCATTATTTTCGATTGATAAAGTCTGAATAAAATAATGAAAAAAACCACACAATCTTATAGAGATGATATTGGACATTTAATTATTAACTAATTTTGAAACTAAAATTACCTCAAATATGATAGTACAACTAATCAGAATATTGATTCCACCCTCATCTCATTATCATTGCAAGAAATAATATTAACAAAAATTCCTAATATATGAGTCAACATATTCTTAATCAATATCTAAATAGTGTTCATTAAAATATAACCATAAAAACTATATTATATATTTCATTATTTTATTCTTAATTAATCAGAAAATATCTCATTAAGTCTATTTTTCTTGAGAGGGCGTTCGGGAATTATTAATTTTAGGTTTCAAAGAATTATAAATAGGATTTAATTTTACAAGAAAAATTCTCACATTCAATAAAATAAACTTTTATTTTATAATTAAGGTTAAATAATGAATATTTTCTTTATCAATTCATTTATTCTATGTAATAACCAAATGAAATTATAATAATAATATTATTATTATTTCTACATCATTTTTTATTCAAATATCATTTCATTAATAAAAAAATAATATTAATATAAATGTAATTACATAATTTTCATTTCCTTTGGACCAATAAATTGACATGTTATTCCTCTATGTATTTTTCTTACATTTAATAGAAAAATATTTATTCAAATAAATATATATATTTTAATAAATAAAAATTTTATTCTCAAAATATAGGTGTAAATATTTATTTCCATAATTAGGAAATTATATAAATATTTATATTAATCAATTGACTAAAGATATGAATAGATGAATATTTATTTTTTTCATTGTTAATTTAAAAAAAGGATCAGATTAAACACACCTTTTTCAAAATTAAATATCTCATTATTTTATTAAAATGATCAACATTAAATGAATAATTATTTTTTCATATATCAAGAATATTTGATTTTTAATATTAAATACATTTGATTTTAGTGAGATTCTGTGTACATATAGTATATGAACCTATAGGAATCTTCATCAATTTAATTAGGATATCTTACATAAATAAAATGAACAACATCTTATAAAATGACAAAACACTCATAGAGACATACATTAATATCACTACAACAACATTGTTCCCTTGAATGATATGATGTAATAAAATATAGTTATATATTGATATCTCATTAACCAAGATTCATTCATTTATCATTACCCTATATAATTGAATTTTATTTAATTAAATTCCCAAAATTAACTTATTAATAAACTACAATGTACATGGATTTTGTCTGAAAATTCAATTTTTATCAATGGGCCAAAGATATCTACAACAATTAAAATATATGGAAAAAATTCATTCATGAAATATTTAATTAAGGTCAAATCAAGAATATGTCCTCATAGCATTCATCCATACATAAATAATTTTCTTCATAATATATATTAATAATACTGTCAAATATAAGGGCCAATACACATATTCATATATATAAATATCAAATAAAACACAGAATATGGTGAATTCTTATTGGAGGGTTTGTCCCCATGATCACTCTTTTAAGGGAGAACCCAAGATATCTTTTTTTAGGGGGAACTATGTGAAAACTCCTTGAGAAGAAGTCTCAATGTCTTATATTCTCCTAATAACTTGATAATTAAGTTTTATCAATGTCTAATAAGAATGATATATCTATACCATAATACTTCTTTGTTAATTTCACCATATCACCTGTATATTTTATAAAAATTTGTGGAATCATTATAACATATTAATTTTTTGAATACTCTATATACATTACCACATTAAAATTACATAATAGAAAAAAACTTTTTAATAATATATTTATTTAAATTTATATTATTAAAAGTTAAATATTTAATTGATTATAGGGATCCTGCTCCAATAGACTCCTGCATTCATGAGATCTAATTACTAGAATTTACCAACTAATTATTGTTTACTTTATATTCATTATTCTGTTGAGTTATGGTTATGGTTGTTATATGTGTCACATTTTTCTTTCATATTCACTGTACTTATAATGATTTCACTTATTTGAAAATTCTTACAATATGTGACATCCCTAAGTATTTACCATTTTTCCTCTATAATAATGATTACAAAATTTTTATTTTCATGGTTATCAGAATACATATTCTGTTAACACATTATTAGTATAATATTTTGATATGGAAAAAACCATTATGTTTTATATTATTTTATTTATACATCAAAAGTCATAACATACTTGTTTTTTATAGATATAGACACCACTAGCATTAATACACCACCATTACATCTCTTCATAGCTTATCTACGATTTAATACCAAATTGATCTAAATTATACTACTTTTTTATCACTTGATAACTAGAATTCAGTCTTCTCTAATTACAAAGAACATATCATTAATTATTTCTCATGGTCAATTGGGTAGTTTTGACCTCTATTTTATATAGTTATCCATGTTATGTTTTCTATTTCTCTACAAATATTTCTGTGTATGAAATATTAAACCTCAATACATATCATGATATATGTGATACATTAAATCACATGAGAATATTTATTTATTCTCATCATTATAAGGTAATAATATTTTTCAACCCATTAATAACGAGAGATTTATTTCTTGTGATACTATTAATAATTTTCTCTTGAATTGTTAATCATTTATGTGTTTTAATACTATGTAAACATATATAATATGACTTGATAAATGAAACCATATAATTCAATCATATCAAATTATTCTCTCTTGAAAATATAAAAATACATTAATTTATTCTTAGAGAGATAAAATTAATAAGCATAATATATATTTCCCATATGTTAGTAACATATTTTACAAGGAACCCATGGTTCTCGCACTAACCTCTTATAAACATATTCTTACAGTCAAATTTCAATTAATTAAATATTTCATAATGATTCGTCGAATAAAATATTATTTTATCATAAATATTTCTCTAAATGATTAATGGATCTATACAACATTGATATATTATAGAAAAACCATTAGTAAAACAAACCCTAATATTTATGTCATATAAATATTTTCCATAAGATTTGTATTAAGGATAGTGATCTTGATATAATTTTTTAAAATTTTAAATTTATTTATGGTGCGTATAAAAATTAAAATTCTAAAGTTTTATTTGAAATGGTACTTATGTAATTTTTGTTTCATGGACTTTTCCCTAACGTCACATGAAACCTTTAGAAACAAATCATTCCTTTTAATTTCAATATTTAAAATCCCTAATAAGTACCTTCCTGAATACCCATAGATATATATAAACAAAATAAATGATTCTCTCAAATACATAACTATATTTTAGTACATGGAATCCAATTCTTCATTTATATCAACTTACAAATTGTAGCTTGTTACCATTTAATAAATAATTTTTTCAATAGTTATTCCATATTAATATTAAATACTATATCTCATAACATTGTTAATATTAATCAATTTCTATTTTATTTTGACTTTCCTACAGAACAAGGGTCTCTAGAATAATGCCTACATCATAGTCTTGTGGATTTTATGTTCCTCTTCCAACCCATGTGCTTCTAGATCATTGAGTTCATTGAAGTATAAATTTATTATATCATCAAAAATGTTAATCGATTCTCAATTATACAATTATATTAAATCACTAGAATAATAAATTTCAATCATTTTTATATTTTTGTCCTTTAAAACCAATATAATAATAATCTCATAAGAAAATTTTTCTTGGTGCTTGTTCATTGATGAAATATTCCATAACAAATACTTTGTATATTGAAGGATGTATGTGTGAAAAAATGAATTAATTTCATATTATTAATTATATTATTTCAAATACTTAATATAGTAGGAATATTGTTATGTGATTATCACCAATATTTTCAAAACATTTTTGGAAAATTGATATCCATGATATGAAATGGTTTAAACAATAATAATCTATCCTCATATTACTAACATCATCATTATGATGTGTATAATGTAATGATTATTTAGTAATAAATACACTATAAATTTTCTGATCAATGAATTATGGTTTAAAATATTCTCTAGAAACTAATTCAGAGAATCTAATCTCATTTACCATTAATTTTTTATTCTTATTTTTCACATTCCATAAATCACATTAATGGATTCACATTAAGCTGACTATTTCAACTATACATTCATCCTAGAGTAGTTCACATGTAATTTGATGAACTATATCTATATGCATTGTGTATTAATCGCATTTTAATTAAAAACTCTTATTTTCTATAAACCAAACATGTAATCATGTCAAATAATTAACAGTTATAGTTCAAAACATGTATAGATCATTCTGGGTATATACAAGATTTAATTATATTTTTGAATTGATAATGATTTAACATGACCCAAATACATTTACATTTAGTCTCATGTTTTGTATTCTTCACATATAATTGGTATTTGAATAGTTTTTATTAAAGTGTAATTAAATGAATAATTATGCGTGATATATAAAAAAATTCATTTAAAATGTTAATAATGTGGCAAAATTTCCAAAACATGAAACCATGTTATTTTTTGGTAGTACATAATGTAAAAAAATATTTTTACAATAATCATTCCACATTAAAATTTTGATGTTTTTATATCCAACTAGTTGAATTTGTAGTCAACTTCTATCGCCTGCATTGATGTTTTCCTTATTAATTATATTAATTATAGACTTCTTAGAATTTATTATTTGGATGAATATATGTAAGTGTCATATTTTATATTTTTTTAAGAATTGATATATAAATTTCACTTTTTATGATTAATATACCCAATGTAATTTTTTTTCATACTTCACCTTTAATATTATGAAATTAGTATTCTATTGTCCTTTTGTAAAACATGTTTTGTTATTATTCTATTATTCATTACCCTCCATGTGAATCATTTTTTTAATTATATTGTAATTGTTCAGATGAATATTAACATACATAGTATATTCAGACATATCACTCACCCCCATTAACAGTAAATGAATGAGGAACCATATTTCCCCAAATCCTTGTCAATATAGTGATCCATTGTCAAAATATTATTGAGTGCCTTCTCCAAGCAATCTTTTTTAAATTTATTATTTAATATATAGAATATGTGTTGTAAGGATGATAATATTATATTAATAGACAATTTATTATCTATATAGAAGCTCAAATATGATAAATTATTGATATACATAAATATATTTTGTACATGATCACTAGATAATTATACATTATCCAGTTTGTAGTTGTGAAAAGATGTTACAAAATCATTTATATTTTACCTCTCCTTTTCGTTTTCAAGTTTATCTATATGAAAAATATTTGTGTATATACCCATGTCCTAATATTTTATCTCCCACATTATAGTCATATATAAAATCACAATGCAATGAAAACAAAAGTGTCCTCATTATTCCACATGTAGGAATCATTTTCACCTCAATCGCTTATTGAGGTGGATAATAAAAAATAGTGTATTCCGACTCATAAAATAAATTTTCCCATTGTAGTTCAATGTGAAATATCTTATATCACTCATGGAATTTTATCCTGATAAGAAAATTCTATTTATATAGAATTTATCATAGTGATTTCATGGGTTTTATTATGGCATCCCGCCTTTTTATCACATTAACTTTCATTACATTAAACAAAACTAAGGATATTTATGGTTTAGTGTCTTGGAAACCATGAACATAATACATGAAAACATAAAACATTATTCTTAAACACATGAAATTATTCTCCTTATGTTAATCTAAGGTTCATTTCTGCATCTTTGAACCTGGGGATATATATCGAAGGAAAGGGTGAGAAGAAGGCCCAGTAAGGGAAACAAGGGGAAACATTAAACATGTAAACTTTAGATACATCAATAAAGTCCTGAAAAAGAACTTTAAGGCATGAGAATGAAATCATGAGGCATATAATAATAAAAATAACGTGTTTTATAACTTTAATATGTGGATACAACATTTAAATTAGACAATAATTTCCGTTTCACCAAGCTCTATCCCCAAAGTGTCATTAAAACAATTACCAAGGTTATTCACCAAGGTATCGTTAAAATGGTCATCTCTAGAGATTAAGTCATTACCCAATGCATTGAGAGCTATTAGGGAGAAACCTTAATTTGTCTCTATTATCATGTGATCCAAATATATCATCATCAATAATTTCATAAATAACCTATATATCATAAAAGAAATGGTTCTCATTTCATAGTCATAACATTTTAAAAACTCCTTTAAAGACGCGATCTTTATGTCACTTTAAACCCACAGAAAAGGAATGCGGGTCTCATGTACATAAATCCCGGAATTTAAAATAGAAAATTTTGATATATATTTGAATACCCCTATATAATAAAGATTTTTGAGTATTCACTTAATAAAATAAAAGAATTTTAGAAAAAAAGAGAGACATTTTGAGAAGAAAATTCAGCAGCATAACAGCTATGTTGAAGGGTTTTAGAAAAATTGAAAAGAGAGGGGACATGGGTTACTAACTCATAAATGATCCATAAAATAGTATAGGGACATAATATAAAGGATATAAGAACATGGTAATTAAATTTTAAGGACATACCATATGAAATTAAAAACATGAAAGGAAGACAAAAATAAGATTTCTCTTCTGAAACATTTGGCAGCATAACGACGTCGCTTAAAACATCAAAAAATGAATAGATGAAATTAAATAGGGTCTCTAATATTGTGAAAATAAATGGAAAGTATGATGAATATAGATATCATACCCCAACATGGGAAAAATGAACTTGAATGACATGACATGAAAATTGAACTTTGAAAATGGGAAGAGTGAAAGAATCCCTTACAAAAATTCAGTCGCCTAACGACGCCACTTAAAAATTCATAAAATGAAATTATGAGTGAAAGAGGGGGTATCTCATCATATTAACACGAAAATTAAAATAATATAAATATAAAATAACACCCCCAACATAAGAACACGGGGCTTAAAAGAAATGACATAAATTAGAGTACTTGAAAACAATGTGAGAGGTAGGATCCCTTACCTTGAAGTGTAACTTCAAAAGCATGAAGGTAGGGACCTTGGGAGGACACCTTGGGAGGTAAAAAGACCATAACTTCGTTGGGGATGATTTGGAAACAAAATTAATGAGGGAATGGATTGGTATTTATAGGAGAAGTGAGGGGACAAGGAATTAATCGCCAAGGGACACCTCATCTGTGGTATTGGAAAAACCATGGGCTTTCCCATGGTATTTTCCAATGGTATTGGCCACATAGAACACCTCATACCTTATCTTACAATTCATAACACTATCAGAAATATTTCATAATTATTACATACTTAATGATGTCATTAAACACCAGAAACTCAAAAACCGTATTTTCACTATACACCAAAAATTCAACTTTGTCAGAAAAATCCCAAAAATTTACCTTAACCAAATATCGATGCTCGAAATTCAAAAATGAACTCCATTTTATGAAAATAAATTTCTAAATATTTTTAATTTAATTTTTAAATAAAAACACTATTCATTGGAAATTCAACTGTTTAAGAAAAATCCCAAAAATTCACCTTAACCAAATATCGATGCTTTGATTTCAAAAATTAACTCCATTTTATGAAAATAATTTTCTAAATATTTTTATGTTTTAAAATAAAAAACACTCTTCACCTGAAAAAACTAATACTTAACCATTACTTTTTGGAATATTTATTTACCTATTTTATTGAATCACATTACTTAATAAAGGTGCCTAGATTATATTAATACATTATTAAGTGAGGTTACATAATCCATTTGATCACATTACTACTCATAAGCATAAAATCACTATTCATAATTTACTATTCATCAAAAATTATGTTGATCTTATTAGGCTCTAAATTTCTGACTGAACAAAACTGTAGAAGAACATTTTTTTAAAATCATTACACATTATTGATTATTTAAGGTTTACATAAATATTTTTAAAGTATCCTTTTTCTAAAATTCATCAATAATATGCATAATATATTTATCCGGACATTTGAAAATTCACAAACTTCACCATAAGAAGACATCATAATTTTTTATTTAAATTAAAGGATTGCACAAGGCAGTTACGGTATCATTACATAACTTTTATAACACCAGCATAAGACCTATGAGTAAGGTGTTCTATGGTGATAGAATCATGGGGCGGCTCAGCCAACATTGCTCGAGTAGTGATTTCTATCAGCTGGAACTTCTCATGAAGGTGATTCCATCCCAGCTTCACACGATGAAGTTCGGATTGGGTTTGGTCCAGAGCAAAGCCCAATGGTGCTACCTCCTTCCCGAGTTCTGTCAGATGGGCTTCGATCGGCCCGAGACTACTAGATAGGGCCATCGAATCTTCATTCTATATTAATTAATATAGATCACTTGTATTTATAGACACTAATTACAACATTTAGTATCCAACGATCATATTGGTCAATGGTCATATAACAGTAGAAACCCAACGGTCTTATATTAATTATAATCATTTTATAAAATGAAATAGTTTTGTTGAGTATAAAATAAAATAACACACACTATTAGGGAAAAAAATTATTCAAAATTTCAGGTCATTTCAATCTCCCCCCCTTAAGAAATTACGTCCTCTCAATTTTAAAATTGGGAATGGAAATTTTGATGAATGTCCCAAATCGGAAAAAGAGTCAGTAAAACTATTATTTTAAAAGAATGAAAGTGAAGTACAAAGGTCAACCGAGTTAACCCATACTAGGATTCCAGGTAGGAAAACATGGATATGGAAGAGAAAATAGAGGGTCAAGTTCTGATGGAGAGTGATAGAAAACATGATTAGGAGAAAATTAACCACAAGAAGATCACAAACTTAAGATGTGTTCAATGGTCTTTGATTACCCAATAGGAAACGTAAACCAAAAACATTTTAGTTTTACATTCCTTTTCATAATTTTGAGGAATTCATTAACTACATAGAATAAAAACATAAGGAAATATACTTACCTTCAAGAAGAGTTTCATCCATTAATATGTTTCCACCAAGAATAATCTTTTTTCCAAACAATGAGCATTAAAAAAGACTTGATCTCATCAACAGAACAAGAATCATCTTCTAGACAATCACATAATCCACAAAATTATAACTATATTTTCCCTTGTCTTTATTCATCAACTAAAACTAAAATGGTTAGTATGAGATCAAATAATCCCCAAAAAGGATTATCCTTTATAAAAAGAAATATCACTATTAATCTCCATAATTCAACAAAAGTACCCAAAGTTCCAGAAAGACCATTCAATGCACAATTATCCATAAAATTCTTTAGTGTAATCTAAACGAAGATTGGAACCGAAAAATCAAAAGGATTTAATCAAATAGTATTCCCCAAAAACAATCATAACATTTAACTCCAAATAACATCGACTACTATTAAAGTCTCATACTAAAGTGTAATTTACCTATTCACATATTCTCTATGCTAGGTTAATCATTTTCCAGAAATAAACCAAATCACCATATGTCCACAATAAATACATAAATTATTACAAAAAAAAATCAACCATTCCTCCTCAATTTAAATCTTGTATTATTTTATTTCCCTTAGGCATATAGTACTCCAAAAGAGAAAACATCGTCCAATATAATCTTTATCATTTAATCAACAAATCATTTTCCTATACAAAGGATATCCATTTGATAAAACATAAGTTTCCAAAATTAACTTATTTTTTATCCATAAAAATAGAAGGTTCATTATTCAGTCCGTAGGGAATAACAACAAACTCATAATGCCCATATCTTGACGGGAAATCTGTTTTTAGAATATCATTATTCTTCACCCTCAATTGACGATAACCAGAATAAAGATCAATCCTAGAGAAGAATTGAGTCCCACGAAGTTGGTCAAATAAGTCATCAATTCTTGTAAGAGATTATTAGTTCTTCACTATGATCTGATTCAGTTCTCTATAATCAATGCATATCTGCGTTGATCCATATTTCTTCTTCACAAAGAGAACTGGTGCTCCCCTAGGAGACACACTTGGTCAGATAAACCCTTTTTCCAAATGATCTAGGAGTTGTTTCATTAATTCCTCTAGCTCCACATTTTCCATCCTATAGGGGGTCTTTGACATCAGATGAGATCCAAGTATGAGTTCAATGGATAACTCTACCTCTCTTTTTGGGGGAAGGTTCAGGTAACTCCTCAAGAAATATGTCAACATATTCCTAGACAATGGGGGTGTCACACATGTTTTTTAGTCATTTTATTTACTTTATTTCACTTGGCGTCAGGTGTTTTTGCCTAAGCGTGGGTGAGTCCCGGTTTAAATTTTTAGTGTTGGGTTGAGTTTATGGTTTGGGATAGTGCATGAACACTGTGCGTTTAAGACGTGTAGTCTTCTTGGGCACGTACTTTCCGCTTGGGTACGTGCAGCCCGCTTGCATTCTTCTTGAGTACCGTACGGTGCGCGGATACCGCACGGTCACCCAGTTTTAACGTTATTAATTAGTTGGTTGAGCAGATAAATAAATATTTATATATATGCGTATATATGTTTACTTATATGTTGATGTTTTAACGTTATGTGTGTATATATATATATGTTTATAGGTGTATATATATAAACATATGTTTATAAATATTATGTTTTAACGTTATATGCTAATGTGTATACATGTTTATATATATTCTCATATATGTTTATATGTTTATACACGTTATATATATGTTTATATATATATATATATATGTATCTATGTATCTATGTTTATATAAGTAGGTTTATATTTGTTTATATATATTTATATATGTATATATGTTTATAATAATTATGATTTATTATTATTATTATTATTATTTGATTAGAATTATTATTATTGTTTGTTATTTTGGTATAATTATAATTATTCTTAAAGTTTGTTATTATTATTATAATTATTATTATTCTGATTATTATTATAAGAAAAAGAAAAAAAGGGAAGAGGAGGTTGGGTTAGGGTTTGCGCATAGCCCCCCCTTTCTCCCTCCTTCTGGCCGCGTAGCAACCCCAGCTGCGAAGCCGCTCCCTTCCGTCGGCACCCCTCCGGCCGCACCCTCGGCTCTGCCTCCTCCGTGAAGCCGCGCCCTCTCGGCGGCGAACCCCGCACCCCGGCCAGACCTTCCTCCCCCTACTACGTCGTCCCCACCGACTCACCCTCTGCCTTGCCGGCCCTCTCGTCGCCGCCTCGCCTTCCGCCTCTGCCAGCCCGTCGTCGGCACGCCCCTTGATCCCTCACCTGACCACGCTGGCACCCTCCGTGCCGCCCCACCCTCTCGACGGCGAACCTCCCCCTTCACGCCGGCCTGCTCCTTCACCGGTGACCGGAGCCTCCACCTCGCCCTTCACCTTAGGACCCGCACCTCCTCCCCTCTCCAGGCGTTTTTTCGGCTCAGAGCGCCCCCCAGAAACCCTCTCCCACTCCGGCCGGCCACTACCGTCTTCGGCGGACCCGATTCCAGGGAGCCCAGCCCTTTCCGGCACGATTCCGACGAGCCCATCCCCTTTCCAGCGCGATTCTGGTGAGCCCAGCCCCTCTTCGACACAATTCTGGAGAACGCGGAATTTCTCAGTGCCTCCGCGTTGCTCTGGCGTGGCCATGAATCCCCTCGTCGGGTTTGCGAAGGGTTTCTCGGGTCATTTCGGACCGCGTCCCATCCATTGCCGCCGAAGGTGAAGCGATTCGGATCTTTTCAAACTGCTCACTGATATTTGGGTAAGGATATATTTATACAGTGTTATATATTCTAACGCCAATTTAAATGTAAATTGAGTTGCGGACCCTTGAGGTCTTTATCTGGTCCAGAGTCAGCTTTACCTAAATTTTTATTTTTTTAGCAATGTCTCGATTTGCCGCTCTTGTTTCAGGTAAGAGTTTGTACCAATTGATTTTCTTTGCACTGCTTGATTTAGTTGTTTTTGAGTCCCTGGTTTTCTTTTGGTTGTGTGTTGGTCTTCGTCGCACTGACTTTGGGTGTCGACTGTTTTGTTAAGGTGTAGTGAAGTTGTTTTCTAGTGTGTGCGCTTCTGTGGGAGTGTGTGTACATGAGTAGGTGGCCGTGTGAGTTTGAAAGCGTTGGCTCAGCCAATTTCTTGAGGTCAGTTTTTCCAACCATTTCCCTTTTATATTCAAACCTTGATCACTTGAATATTTTTAATTTATCCTTTTATATCATTTCCATCTCTATCGTATTTATGAAATTCATCTGGCTTAGTTATGTTGCTGTTTTAAATTTCCGAAAGTGGCTTTTGATGCTGGTTTATATGAAATGCATAGGTTCTTGGTAAAGTTAAATCAATTGCTTTGTGATGTGTTTGGTTGCAATTGATAGTGATTGTGTTTTGGAAATGTAAAAAAATTGCTTTGGTGTGTTTTTAAAAAAAAAATACGAACTAGTAAGTTGTTTTAGAAAAGATTTGGAAATGGTGGTTGGTTTGAAAGATGAATTTGTTTTTATAAAGTGTTGTGAAAGAAATTGAGTTTGTTTTCATTTCTAAAGTGTTTTATGAAAGATGTTTTTTAAGGTGATTCTTCTAAAAACTAAAGGTGCCGTTGGATGTTGGCACATCCATGGGAGCACTAAGTGTTCCCATGGATGTGCCTCTAAATGAAGATGACACATTGAAGATATGTTTTCTTAAAACTAGGTTTCAGAGAAAATAATGTGTTATTTTAGAGGGAATTGAAAGAAGCTGGCCCGGTTGGCTTTTGGTGTGAGTTAGATGGTCGTTTTTATTAAAGGCCCATTTGGCTCTTCCAACTCAATTGTAATATTTATGTTGAATCTTTGAAAAGAATGTGTTTGCACTGACTCTTAGGAAAATCGTGTGTGCCCGATTGGTAACCTAACTCATTTACGAAATGTTTTGAAACTGCGCAGGCTGTGAAGGCCCGGTTGGCAGCTTGTTGAATGTGAAAGAATTTCATATATACATATTTGTGGGGCATCTCTATAGGGGGACTTCCCTTCAAGGATTGTCGTGTAGTGGTGTCCGTGTAAGGGGTTGACAAGTGCGGTGAGATGAGTCACGCGTGAGAGGGCCTTCCACTTACACAATATTATTAAAACCACAGTGGGTTCCTGGGCGTCTTTTAGAGAATCGAGTGACGATTGCTGGAAAACCCCGATTAGACGGGTTAGTACCCCCTTGGTAGGTAGGCCTTGTGGGGCGTGCCACTGGTTGGCTGTTAGGGCGGCCAGTTGGTTATTGACTGTGGAGTACCATGCCGACAGGTAGTCTGAACCCTAGTACGTCCAGGGGGTTTCTAGGGATGTTTAGGATCACCCATGGTTATTGCTTATATCTGTTTGTTTACATTTACTTGCACTCGGTTTCCAACATTTATTTATTATCTGTTCTTCTTTTTCATAAATGTGATAAACATGAATTTGAAATTTCAGTTTTCACGAAATGCATTGTTTTGGGGAAAATGGGTTGGGGCGTGTGTTGGTTTTTGAGATGGTAAAATGGGATTTTTTTTCTTATAAAATATGAAAACCCTATTGTCTATCTTTGTATGTGAAAACTACGATTTTGGGATTGTTTCTGGAAAGTGGTTTTGGTTGGATTATGTGGTTTACTTTGGCATCCCTACTGAGAATTTTAATGCTCACGTCTATTTTTATCATTTTAGTCACAGGTTTCCCTCGTTCAAGTATTCTTGGCTGAGTTGCTCATTTTGGGAGCAATGTTGGCCGTGATTGGGAGGTGAGTGAAGGGTCACATGGAGGTATGTCTGCTATTTGGTTTTATTTCTTTCCACTGTTAGAGTTTAGTACTTTTGTTCTGTCCATTATTATTTACTTATTTATCATTTTTGGCCAAATCGTTCCCAATGTTTTAACTTTGATGCCCGACACTAGTTTCCATCCCGGGGGGATCGGGAACGCCCCTCGGGACTTGCCACGGACCGGCTCGGGTGACCGACTCAGGGTCGACCCGGGCTGGTTTGTGAGAAAATGGCATCAGAGGCAGGTTCTTGATATTTGGGATGTCTGTTAGAAGGAGATTAGGACTGCCGGGGCTCAGGAGGTAGGTTACGGATCGGTGCCTGATTACCACCACCCATGAAGAGACCTGAGTTACCAGGGGTAGTCTGGGTTTTGAGTCTTTTCCCTTTGATTGTTATGGTTTGAGGGATGATAATGAAGGAGAACTGGTTCAGGTTGTGGCTTCACATAGAGTGGTGACCCATGTGGAGTCCTAGTGTCCAGTTCAAGGTCTTCTTAGTGATATACCTTACTTGGGATATGGCTCACCACAATGTCGCTGAGTTAGGCATATGCACTAGATTCCTCTTTCCGTTGGTTTGTTGTTGACTGTGATTCATTTTGATCTCGGTCGATGTGAGCGTGTGCTAAAAATGGAAGTTGTTTTAAAATGGAAAACTGTTTCTTTTAAAATAGTTTTGAAATTTGTTAATTGTGGTTTTAAAGAGAAAGTGTATCAATTTGGAACAACATGACATGTGTTTGGATTTGGTAAGGAAATAAGTGTTTGAACCTTGCCACTCTTTATGGAGGGTCACACATGCGTGGGTATGTACGGAGAGTGCGTAGGGGGCACTTGTTTGCAGATGATGTGAGTGAGATAGAATGAACGCACATGTGACAGTTCATAAGGTGCCATGGGAGGGTTTTAAAATTTTAAGGAAATGATGGTTTTGGAAAAGTGATTTATGCTTGTGTTTGTATATGATTGGATTTTGGGCCTATTGACCTTGACTTGTGTTGTTTCCTTGATTGAGTTTTGGATTGATATCGGTTTCAATGATGTTTCTCGTGTTTTCATGAGTATGCCGCCCAGAAAGGTCGTTAAGGTTGCTAATGAGTCATGCCCAGTTTCTAGTTCTTTTTTCATATTGGCTATCTATCAAAGTAATCAAAGTCTATTAAGGGAAGTTGTGTGGTTGTGAAATTGGAGTGGGTATTCATGTTGTTGGGAAGTCCCAGGGTTGTTAGGGTGCGTACCGTCTCAGGTTTATTTGGGGGTTCAGTTTTAGACTAGTAAAGATGAGATGTCTCATCGTCGTTGGAGTTTTGGGTGTGATTAACGGTGGTCGACTTCCGCGATGGTTCCCCACATGGCAAAGAGTGCGGGATGGTGGAACTAGTCTCCAAGAAACCATCCTCGTTGGTACCAGCTCATAGTTCATCGGATCACTCTCTTGTGTGCCACCAGTATGGCCTGTCCAGACATTCTAAGTCACCTTTCCGCATCTCTCCGAAGTCTTGCTACCGTGTGACTATTCGGGCCACCGGTGGGAGTTCTGGAAGAAGTGTCATTCGGTAGGAAGGAGCTAGAGATCAGAGGAGTGAAGTGCTTGACTGTGAGGTAGGGGATGCTTCAGCCATCAGAGCCCCAGCCACAGGTCTCGAGGTGAATCTTGCGCACATTCAGGAGTTGCCGAGGGTGTGTAGAACCTCGCTTTGGATTATGTTTTCAGATTTCTGAAGGGAAATATCCAAAGTTTCCTTATTCTATTCTTGTTATCTTTGTAAGATCATCATAGTTGTGGTGACGTGATGAACTAGTTCTACCGCGGTCTAAGCGGTATTATTTGTTCTCAGTGTGTTTTCAAATTGTTCAGTTCTCCTTGAAGGATGTTGGGCCCTCAAATAAATGGGTTTTTCTAATTTTTAGTTGAGTCTCAATTGTGTTCATTAGGGGGATGTTTGGTTTCGTGAAATTAATGTGCGGTATTTCGAGTCCCTTGGTGAGTTCGGACTAGGAATTCCCTAGTCTCTGGTTGCGGTGAGGAGTTTGTTCGGTCGGTGTGGGAGGGGTTGAGTTAATTCCTTATCCTCGAGCTGTTGGGTCATTTCGTAGCAAGCTTCTTGTTTAAGTCTCCGAGTGTTGTTCGGTCTATGTGGAGAAATTAACCGAGTTAGGTTTGGGAGTTCTCGTTTTGCCCCCCCCCCTCAGGGGTGGTGTGTTCGAGTTTCAGGGTCTCCGTGTTAGTAGATTCCTGTGGTGGGGAGAACCCTCCCATGTTCTCCCCTCAACCTCGGACAATGTTTTTACTCGAGTTGGTTGGGTGTGACTTGTGTTGGTAATGGTCACCCCGAGCCTCTCAGTTTCTTCTGGTTTTTCCTGGGCATGTACTCGAGTTATGATAACTATTGGCTTGGTGAATTTATGGAGGCAGAAAGGGTTTGTGGTGGGGAGAATTGTCACACCCGTTTTTTTAGTCATTTTATTTATTTTATTTCACTTGGCGTCGGGTGTTTTTGCCTATGTGCGTGTGAGTCCCGGTTTAAATTTTTAGTGTTGGGTTGAGTTTATGGTTTGGGATAGTGCGCGAACACTATGCGTTTAAGACGCACAGTCTTCTTGGGCACGTGCTTTCCACTTGGGTACGTGCAGCCCGCTTGCAGTCTTCTTGAGTACCGTACGGTGCGCGAATACTGCATGGTCACCCAGTTTTAACGTTATTAATTAGTTGGTTAAGTAGATAAATAAATAAATAAATATATATATATATATATATGTGTATATATTTTTATATATATGTTGATGTTTTTACGTTTTGTGTCTATATATATATATGTTTATAGGTGTATATATATACACATATGTTTATAAATATAATGTTTTAACGTTATATGATAATGTGTATACATGTTTATATATATGCTCATATATGTTTATATGTTTATACATGTTATATATATGTTTATATATATATATATATGTATCTATGTATCTGTGTTTATATAATTAGGTTTATATTTGTTTATATATATTTATATATGTATATATGTTTATAATAATTATGATTTATTATTATTATTATTATTATTTTATTAGAATTATTATTATTTTTATTGTTTGTTATTTTGGTATAATTATAATTATTCATAAAGTTTGTTGTTATTATTATTATTATTATTATTATTCTGATTATTATTATAAGAAAAAGAAAAAAAGGGAAGAGGAGGTCGGGTTAGGATTTGCGCGCAGCCACCCCTTTCTCCCACCTTCTAGCCGCGTAGCAACCCCAGTGGCGAAGCCGCTCCCTTCCGCCAGCGCCCCTCCGGCCGCACCCCCGGCTCCGCCTCCTCCGCGCAGCCGCGCCCTCTCAGAGGCGAACCCCACACCCCGGCCGGACCTTCCTCCCCCTGCCGCACCGTCCCCACTAGCTCACCCTCCGCCTCGACGACCCTCTCGTTGCCGCCTCGTCATCCGCCTCTGCCATCCCATCATCGGCCCGCCCCCATGTTCCATCACCCGACCGCGCTGGCACCCTCCGCGCCGCCACACCCTCTTGACAGCGAACCTCCCCCTTCATGTCGGCCTGCTCCTTCACTGGCGACCGATGCCTCCACCTCGCCCCGCACCTTAGGACCCACACCGCCTCCCCTCTCCGGGTGTTTTTCCGGCTCGGCGCGCCCCCGGCAACCCTCTCCCACTCCGGCCGCCGCTGCCATCACCGGCGGACCCGATTCCGGCGAGCCCAGCCCTTTCCGGTGCGATTCCGGTGAGCCCAGCCCCTTTCCAGCGCGGTTCCGGTGAACCCAGCCCCTCTTCGGCACCATTCCGACGAACATGGAATTTCGCAGCACCTCCACGTTGCTCCGACGTGGCCATGAATCCCCTTGTCGGGTTTGAGAAGGGTTTCTCGGGTCATTTCGGACTGCGTCCCATCCACCGCTGCCGAAGGTGAAGCGGTTCAGATCTTTTGAAATTGCTCGCTGATATTTGGGTAAGGATATATTTTTTCACTGTTATATATTCTTATGCTAATTAAAATTTAAATTGAGTTGCGGACCCTTGAGGTCTTTATCTGGTCTAGAGTGGGCTTTACCTAGATTTTTTTTAGCAATGTCTCACTTTACCGCTGTTGTTTTGGGTTAGAGTTTGTACCAATTAATTTTCTTTTCACTGCTTGATTTAGTTGTTTTTGAGTCCCTGGTTTTCTTTTGGTTGTGCGTTGGTCTTCGTCGCACTGACTTTGGGTGTCGACTATTTTGTTAAGGTGTGGCGAAGTTGTTTTCTAGTGCGTGTGCTTCTGTGGGAGTGCATGTACGTGAGCAGGTGGCCATGTGAGTTTGAAAGTGTTGGCTCGGCCAATTCCATGAGGTAGGTGTTTCCAACCATTTCCCTTTTAGATTGAAACCTTGAGTACTTGGATATTTTCAATTAATCCTTTTATATCATTTTCATCTCTATCGTATTTATGAAAAGCATCTGGCTTAGTTATGTTGCTATTTTAAATTTTTGAAATTGGATTTTGATGTTGGTTTATATGAAATGCATAGGTTCTTGGTAAAGTTAAATCAATTTCTTTGTGATGTGTTTGGTTGCAATTGATAGTGATTGTGTTTTTGAAATGTAAAAAAATTTCTTTAGTGTGTTTGTTAAAAAAAAAGACGAACCAATAAGTTGTTTTAGAAAAGATTTGGAAGTGGTGGTTGGTTTGAATGATGTATTTGTTTTTATAAAGTGTTGTGAAAGAATTTGAGTTTGGTTTCAATGCTAAAGTGTTTTATGAAAGATGGTTTTTAAGGCGATTCTTCTAAAAACTAAAGGTACCATTGGATGTTGGCACATCCATGGGAGTACTAGGTGCTCACATGGATGTGTCTCCAAATTAATATGACACATTGAATCTATGTTTTCTTAAAACTAGGTTTCATAGAAAATAATGTGTTGTTTTAGAGGGAATTGAAAGAAGCTAGCCCGGTTGGCTTTTGGTGTGAGTTAGATGGTCATTTTTCTTAAAGGACCGTTTGGATCTTCCAACTCAATTGTAATATTTGTGTTGAATCTTTGAAAAGAATGTGTTTGCACTGACTCTTGGGAAAATTGTGTGTGCTCGATTGGAAACCTAACTCGTTTACGAAATGTTTTGATACTTCAGATGCTGTGAAGGCCCGGTTGGCACCTTGTTGAATGTGAAAGAATTTCATATATACATATTTGTGGGGAATCTCTACAGGGGGACTTCCCTTCGAGGATTGTCGTGTAGTGGTGTCCGTGTAAGGGGTTGGTAAGTGTGGTGAGATGAGTCATGCGTGCGAGGGCCTCCCACTTACACAGTATTATTAAAACCACCGTGGGTTCCTGGGCGCCTTTTAGAGAATCGAGTGACGATTGCTGGCTAACCCCGATTAGACGAGTTAGTCCCCCCTTGGTAGGTAGGCCTTGTGGGGCGTGCCACTGGTTGGCTGTTAGGGCGGCCAGTTGGTTATTGACTATGGAGTACCATGCCGGTAGGTAGTCTGAACCCGAGTACGTCCAAGGGTTTTCTAGGGATGTTTAGGATCACCCACAGTTATTGCTTATATCTGTTTGTTTACTTTTACTTGTACTCGGTTTCTGACATTTATTTATTACATGTTCTTCTTTTTCACAAATGTGATAAACATGAATTTGAAATTTCAGTTTTCAAGAAATGCATTGTTTTGGGGAAAATGGGTTGGGGCGTGTGTTGGTTTTTGAGATGGTAAAAAGAGATTTTTTTCCTTTAAAATATGAATACCCTATTTTCTATCTTTGTATGTGCAAACTAGTGTTTTGGGATTGTTTATAGAAAGTTTTTTTTGGTTGGATTATGCGGTTTACTTTGGTATCCCTACTGAGCATTTTTAATGCTCACGCCTATTTTTATCATTTCAGTCGCAGGTTTCCCTCGTTCAAATTTTCTTGGCTGAGTTACTCATTTTGGGAGCAATGTTGGCCGTGATTGGGAGGTGACTGAAGGGTCACATGGTGGTACGTCTGCTACTTGGTTTTATTTCTTTCCACTATTAGAGTTTAGTACTTTTGTTCTGTCCATTCTTATTTACTTATTTATCTTTTTCGGCCAAATCGTTCCCAAAGTTTTAACTTTGACGCCCGACACTAGTTTCCATCCCGGGGGGATCAGGAACACCGCTCGGGACTTGCCGCAGACCGGCTCGGGTGACCGGCTCAGGGTCGACCCGGGCTGGTTCGTGACAGGGGACATTTTCTAAAAGAATAAATCCTTCGTGAGAAACTTATTTCATTTACGAATGTTTTAACTAAAAAGGATTTTATGTCTTAAACTATCATGCTTAGACAATTACATTTTTCTATAATTCCTTCATAATGATTCATAAAAAGCATGTGATTAACCAAACATATCCCCCGGGAGTGTCATAACCAAGAGTGCAGCAAGGCCCATTATCGTGTACCAGTTCCCATTCAAGTCTATCTCAAAGAGGTGTTTTCAGGTTTTACCCCTATGTACATCTGTGCCAGAGCCACCTCTACTTGCTCGTATCCTGATAGGGATGTATTTTCTTGGTAAACCACTTACTCAATACTCACCAAAATACCAGGAAGATTTTTTATATTTAATATTTTCTATATGGTTCTTCCTAAGGTTTTAATATCCTAATTTCCAGAAATAACTAAACTATTCTTTGATACCAACTATAGCATCCCACCATTTTTTCACATTAACTTTCATTACATTATACAAAACAGAGGATCTTTAATGTTTAGTGTCTTGGAAACCAGGAACATAATACATGAAAACAAAAAACATTCTTCTTAAACACTTGAATGGATTATCCTTATTTTCATCCTAGGTTCATTACTGCATCTCAGAACCTAGGGGCATAAATCAAAGGAAAGGGTGAGTAGAAGGCCCCATAAGGGAAACAAGGGGAATCATTTAACATGTGAACATGAGATACATCAATAAAGTCATTAAAAATAACATTAAGGCATGAGAAAGAAATGATGAGGCATACATAATAAAAATAACATGTTTAATAACTTGAATATGTGTCTACAAAATTTATATTAGACAATCATTTCCATTTCACCAAGGTACATCCCCAAGGTGTCAATAGAAAAATTACAAAGGTTATTCACCAAGGTATCGTTAAAATTTTCATCTCCAGAGATTAAGTCTTTACCCAATCCATTATAGCGCTATCAGGGGAACAATTAAATTGTCTTTATTATAATGTGAACCACATATATCATCATCAAAAATTTCATAAATAACCCATATAGCATAAAAGAAATGGGTTTCATTTCCTAGTCATAACATTCTAAAAACTGCTTTAAAGACGCGATCTTTATGTCACTTTAAACCCACTGAAAAGGAAAGCGGGTCTCACGTTTGTAAATCCCAGAATTTAAAATAGAACATTTTAATATATATGTGAATAGACCTATAGAATAAAGAGGTTTTAGTATTCACTTTATAAAATAAAATAATTCCAGAAAAAGAGAGAGACATTTTGAGACAAAAATTCGGCTGCATAATGGCTTTGTTACAGGGTTTTAGAAAACATTGAACAGAGAGGGGACATGGGTCACCCACTCTTAAATGATATATAAAATAGTATAGGGACAGAATATAAAGTATATACAAACATGTTAATGAAATTTTAAAGTCATACCATATGAAATGAAAAACATTAAAGGAAGACAAAAATAAGATTTCTCTTATGAAAAATTATGCAGCCTAACGACGTCACTTAAAACATCAAAAAATTAATTGATGAGATTAAATAGGATATGTCATAATGTTAACATAAAAGGAAATTATGATTAATATATATATCATACCCCAACATGGGGAAAAGTAACTTTAAATACCTGACATGAAAATAGAACTTTGAAAATGCGAAGAGTGAAAGAATCCCTAAAAAAAATCGGCAGCCGAACGACGCCACTTAAACATTCATAAAATGAAATGATGAGAGCAAGAGGGGGTCTCTAATCATATGAAAATGAAAATTATAGTAATATGAATATAAAATAACACCCCCAACATAAGAACATGGGGCTTAAAATAAATGACATAAACGAGAGTACTTGAAAACAAAGTGAGAGGTATGATCCCTTTCCTTGAAGAGTAACTTTTATATCTTGAAGGTCGGGACCTTGGGAGGCTTTAGGGCACCCTCGGAAGACTAATTGGGGGGTAAAGATACCATAAATTCATTGAGGAGGATTTGTAAATGAAATGAATGAGGGAATTTCTTGGTATTTATAGGAGAAGTGAGAAGACAATGCAATAATTGCCATGGGACACCTCATCGATGGTATTGGAAAAACCATGGGCTTCCCCAAGGTATTTTCCCATGTTATTGGCCACATGGGACACCTAATACCTTATCTTACTATTCATAAGTCTACCAGAATTATTGCATATTTATTATATCCTTAATGATGACATTAAACACTTGAAACTCAAAAACTGTATTTTCACTATTCACAGAAAATTCAACTTTCTCAGAAAAATCCAAAATATTCACCTTATCCAAATATCGATGCTCTGAATTCAAAAATGTACTCCATTTTATGAAAATAAATTTTTAAATATTTTTTATTTTATTTTTAAATAAAAACACTATACACTGAAAATTCAACTGTTTTAGAAACATCCCAAAAATTCACCTTAACCAAATATCGATGCTCTAATTTCAAAAACGAACTCCATTTTATGAAAATAATTTTCTAAATATTTTTAATTTAATTTTAAAGTAAAAAACACTATTCACATGAAAACTAAGACTTAACCAGTAATTTTTGGAACATTTATTTACCTATTTTATTCTAACACATTACTTAATCAAGGTGCATAGATTATATTAATACTTTCTTAAGTGAGGGTGCATAAACCATTTGATCAAATTACTAATCATAAGTGTAAAATAACTATTTATAATTTACTATTCATTAAAAATTATGTTGATCTTATTAGAAACTAAATTTCTTACTGAACATAACTGTAGAAGACCATTTTTTGAATATCATTACACATTATTAATTATTTAAGGTTTACATAAATAATTTTAAAATATCCTTTTTATAAAATTCAACAATAATATGCATACTATATTTACCCCGACATTTCACAATTCAAAAACTCCACCATAAGAAGACATCCCAATTTTTTATTTAAATCAAAGGATTACACAATGCAGTTACGGTCTCGTTACATAACCCCTTATAACACCAGCATAGGACCTAAGAGTAAGGTGTGGTAGGGTGATAGAATCTTGGGGCGGCTTGACCAACATTGCCCGAGTAGTGATTTCTATCAGCTTGAACTTCTCGTGAAGGCAATTCCGTTCCAGCTTCACACGATGAAGTTCGACTTTCGTTTGGTCCCGAGCAAAGTCCAAAGGTGCTACCTCATTTCCGAGTTCCATCAGATGGGCTTTGATCGGACCGAGACTACTGGATGGGGCCATCAAATATTCTTTCTATATTAATTAATCAAGATCACTTGTATTTATAGACAATAATCGCAACATTTAGTTTCCAATGGTCATATTGGCCAATGGTCATATAACAGTCGAAACCCAATGGTCTTATTTTAATTATACTCATTTTATTAATTGAAATTGTTTTGTTGAGTATAAAATAAAATAACACACAATGTTAAGGAAATAAATTATTCAAAATTTCACATCGTTACATTGATTTTAATTTTTTGAAAAATTAAATGAATATATTACAAATTTATCTTGATTAATGGTTATTAAAGAATTCATAAGTAAATTATTAACCAATTTTTTATAAAATTCAAACATCAATCACTATTGTTTTTGAAATTTCATGTCATTCAAATTTTTTATTTGAAATGATCCATATTTGACTTCTCATAAACATAATGGAGGCCATATTATATTATTAAAATGTAATTATAATATCTTTACTATCCACCTATATTAACTTAAAACTATTTTGTTCATTTGGTGGAACCTCTAATCATATTATTCTAAGATCTACCCTCCACGATACATAATATCTTGTCATAGAATTTTTTATATGGAACCTTCAGTCTAAATCAATTGTGATATTATCAAAAATTATAACCTAGCCATTGGATTAGATAGTATGAATAGAATTATTCACCTTATGAAATATTTTTTAATCATATACGATGATTAAAATGCATTTATATGCACCCAATTTTATTTACTTATTTGATTAATTAAAGCCCTATTTTATTACGAAATCTATTTTTTTTAAAATATTAAATATTTATATTTTATTAAATCATATGAATCACTATTATAAAATTATTTCCATTAAATATATTGGAAATTTATATTAGTTAATGTATAATAATTGATATATTAGTTATCTAACGTAGAAAAGTTAAGATAAAATAATTCAATGGTTAAAATTGATAATTTTTATAAAACTGTATCTATAGAAAATGTGTTTTTATTTTAAGTCTTTATTGATAAATTTTTTCCAATTAAATTTTTATATTATATATTCAAAAAAATATATTAACATTAATTTAATTGTTTTTTACATGGAAGGGATTGAATGTAAATTTAATTCTATTCCATGAAATGCATTTTTCTAAAAACTAGTATTCATTTCAGTTTTTCAACTTATAATTAAATTAAATTCTTCCACTTATAAAAATTGAATCCAATAAGATGAATTAAAATATAAATATCATAAAAATATATAAAATATAATAAGGAAAATAATTTTTGTAATAATTAATAGAAATAAGAGTAAAAATGTATTATGATGGCCAATGTAAAAATGGGTTTACTCGGGGTTAAACATAGAAAAAATTGTATAATTATGACATAAATTATACTAATTAATATTTTTTGAAATATTTAGACCATATATTATCTTAAAAATATATTAATTTTTAATTTAAGTCCTCTTCTAGATGAAAATGACACTACATTATTTAAATATTTGTAATAATTTCAAGTGTGTCCCCTCCCTCACTTATTAAAGGGAACCTCTAATCCACCCATATTCTGGAATTTTGAGCCTTCTAAAATTTTAAAACCCTGTCCCAAAAAAATAATATATTAAAACACATTCATGTACCCTATTTTCTTCCCCTATGACAAGCTTATAAAGTAATAATATGTAAGCTAAATGATGTTTCTCAAAAGTGAGGAAAACATCTTAACCAAGATCATTCAATTTCTTTGCATCTTCAACATTAATAAGCATATTATATCCATCATAAAATTATGTATCTGGCTTTATAAATATTGTTTTATGAATATTTCATAATATTTTTACACATCCATTCAATAAAATATAAAATAAATGTGTCACTCATGATTAAGAGTGGACTACTACCTCCACAAAGAGATATAATTAATTTCCCCTCACCAGTGCTCATGTCAGGTTATAATGTTCGACTTACTAAATATATATTATATTTTATAAATTATTATTATTCAATAATTATAAAATATTATTTATCATTCAATCACCCATTTCATCAGAAAATGAAAACAATGATCCTACTTTGATATTGACTACAATATTAATGTATAATATAATTCTTTTTCAATATATACATTTTTATGGATAGAATCAAATATGTTTACAATGAATATATTTATTATGAAAATATCATGATTTATATTCTAGATATTATTGTACCATGATAAGTCAACATGGACTTCAACTATGGAATTTAAACTAACATGAAAAATCAAATAGTTAACATCCACAAATAATTATTTTAATAAATAAATATTAATAAAAAGTGTTTACATAGTATAAGAAGATATTATAAGGTGTTGTAAGTTTCATTATGATTTTTTATATAATAATAATAATAATAATAATAACAATAATAATAATTATGTTATATAGAGGGTTAAATCACATACTAATAATGTTGAACTTGAGGTAATGTTTGTAATTTACAATCTAAGTTATTGCTGGGATTATTTATGATTAAAGTGAAAATAATGAAATTATGTGATATATATAACATCCCTTTTTAAGAAAATCTCTCAAGTGGTCGAATCGGGTTTGTTATGTGACCTCATGAACACCTCCTTAAATGCCAGAAGCTAGCGACTAATAATAGGGGTGTGATATTTATATTTGGGAGACACTACACCAAAATGAGTGATTATCAGTTGTTTTTAAAGGTTTTTAAAAAAACTATCAATAGAACATTTTTTTGAAATACAATTACTTATAACAAAGCCCCCCACTCCATTGAACCCCATTACACCTCGACCCACTGAAGCCCTACCCTCACCATGCCTCTCCTCTGGTCCTAATCCTAGTTGTCAGTCTTGAACCTCTCTGCTACTCAATCCATTTGATTATATCGATTATGGATTCTATCCTATTGGATCATCAAAAACATATACCCATTAATTATTGTACCTTTTTCTGTCCATCTCCTCTATCATTTTCTATTTTATTTTCGATGTTCCATAATGTGAACCCTCTATTTTCTTTCCATGTTCATTAATGTGAACCCCTCTATTTTTCTATATGGAAATCTTGAATTACATAAAAATATAAACCATAATAGTTGTGAAATTTAATGAATTACATTTTGTTCAATTTTAAATGTTGTATTGTACATTATTAAATATCATATATATGTTAATGTTATTGATTCATTTTTTTTTTCATGTGTTCCTTTTGGGGATTTTACCATTATTAGTGGTAATTCGGTTTGAGTTAGTGTGTTTTGTTCAGTGAAAAAATGGTTTGCTGAAATGAGATGTGATGTTGGATGATGTGTGACATAGGTGAGTGATGATTATGGTTGTGTTGATTATGTGTGATACATGATCATGGAGTTGGTATGTGAATTTTTTATAGGTTTTTGTATAGGATTGGTTATTAACTAGTAGGTATAGATTGATTGAAAAGTCTCACTCTAAACTTAAATGAAATTCACATGTATTATGTTTATTGGGGATGGAAATAAATTGATGATAGAATAAATTATGTTTTGCGTGATGAAGGTGCATTATGTTTTCCTCTAGATCATTTTTTAATTTTTTTATGAATAAATTATAATAATATATTTTTAGAAATTGAAAATGTAAAATCATTTTAATATAGGGCATGTTTATTGATTTGATATGAAGCATGTATATGGTTATGATGTAGAGAATGTTTAGTGTGTAAATATGAACAACTTTGTGTTTCTATATCATTAATTGATTTCATTGGGATTACATTTGGTTTTCTTTTTTCGAAATTTCACATATATACCCTTAATTTTGATATTAATATCACATGAAACATTGGGGAATTATCTTATAGGTTAAATCATGAAACATGTCTATTAGAATCCATTTTGTGTCATCTGGTGCTAACCAGGTTTCACCAACTCTTAACCACACCTATTTTGATCAATTCTAGTGATATATCTCTTATATCCACAAGTCATTAGAGTTCTGTCAATGAATGAAATTTCAATATATACTACTAATCTTAAGAAAAATCATAATGTGAGGTTGTCACAATATCCAAAGATAATAATATCGAAAATCCATCACATATATAATGATATTTAAGGATATAATCTCAAAATCCAGACTCTCTCACCGGTTCAATCATTCCATCTGGGTATGGTCCCATGGGTAGATCTTGTATCCATCAGTCAACATCAGAAGTAGTTTAAGGAGGGTCCCCTTATTTCCAACCTCCTAAACAAGCCAAATCATATCGGTATAAGGTATGTCCCATGGCTAGTTACATACAGATTAAGCATTATTAGAAGTGGTGAAAGGTGAGAAACATAATATCTGAACTAGATAATTATTTAGACTACACTATAATGAGGTATATACCATAGATAAACACAAATATATAACTCATGAAAGGATGAGAACCTAATAAATGTAAGTATACACTCAGATCCTTATATCTCAACTCCTCAGCGTCATATCAAACACAAACATCGACAATATAGAATCCATAATGATCTCATTCCCTTATGACTTACATACATCTAAACCTAACCCTATGATCATACAACTAATTATTACCCTCATTCATTTCATACCATCCTGATATAACTGGATTCTTGTCCCCCTTCCCACCACCTCCCATGAAACAAGTCCATATATGAACTAACCAAAATCAACTCTGTTTCTCCACGGTGTACCCCTTTCAACCCTATCTATGTCATAAACATCCTTTAACTATGAATTATTACTTATATAATGATTTCTTCCCACTCCCTCAGGATCCCCACACTCTAGAGGGACGATTTACCCAATTATAATCTCATAATTACACTATACACACCCAAAGAGTGTGAATATTCTCTTCTATGATTCACCAATATAGTCAACCCAATACCAATGACTTATCATGGGACATTAGATCCATTACCACATCCCAATATTCTTGCTCAAAGAGTGTCAAGATTCTATGTCTATTTCCTTTTCTTATCCTATATAAATCATAGGTACCTAATGTAATTAGTATGATTCTCATGGATAACCCCTTATAATAACTTCATGTAACTTACTAAAGTTTATAGCTTTTCCATACCAACTCATTCCCTAATCCCAAACAACATTGGTGTCCCTTAATCTATTATAGATATCACTTCCCTTCTGGAATAGCCGCCAAGAAACACTCAAATCCCCCACTGAAGATTGAAACACTCACACCACTACGTATACACTATATATCCCATCTCACTGTTAGGCCTTCAAAGTTCCTCACACCATGGATATAATCATTTTGGATTTGACCATTTCTATATGATGGTCCATGTATCAACCATTTCATCATTTACCAAGGGTTTCATGGATTTTTTTATTATATTTTGACTTTATATCAACATGTTTCACAAAACCTTCTTATATGATTCATTTTATACCTAGAAAACATTTTATTTCATTTGAGGATATTTTATAAATACAAAAGATATTTTGATGGCATCCTCAAAAGATTTCTATACAAACAACTATAATAAGAAGGAAATAGAACACTTTATTTTAAATAAATCATTAATTAACATTTTTATGTATATTTTGTTTGTTTGTAATATGAATTTGTTATTATTTCTAAATTTTTTATGTATTAATTTTTGGAATTATAGGTTCAAAATTTAATTTTATTCGATAAAATGACATGAATGCCAAGGAGAAAGTGTTATGTTGTTCCATCGACTACACCAAAAGATGACAATTCATCTGTATCACTCACTACAATATATAAGACATCATCTATTTTACCCCTATACCCTCTCTTACACACTCTGTGAGGATCCCAGTAGTAGCTCAGTTTACACCTTCCCATTCAACAACCTCTATAGTGAGGGATCCGGGCTCCACTCTTAGTTCTTCACTGGGATACTAGTGGGTTTCTGTTTTAGGTAAAAATTTTAATATGAATAAATTTATTTCACTCTTTATAGTAAATATCTTTTCATAAAATATAGAATCAATATAAATATAGAGAAAAATATGAAATTATCAGATGTATGGAATCTAACTAGACTAATGATAGTTTTCGCATTTGATTCTTATGGGGTCCCAACGGATGACAATGTAGGATTACTTAGCCAGATTCTAGGGTAACTCGCCATGATGTTGGTTTCCCTTCTAATTACGTATGATGATTGGAGGCATATACATTCATCTTAGAATAATGAAGATTTTGATTCACAAATAAAGTTAATTTTAAAACATTATAGTGAAATTTAATGTCATTATGTTATAAAATTAAAATATTTTTGAAATGAATTTCTTTTTAATGTTTTTTAATATCAACTGCTGCTGATGTGCTAGCACGAAAGTGGACATTGAAAACTCGGGGAAAGAAATGGAATGAAATTAAATGGAGATTCTTGGGTGATGTCAATGATACTTCATTTAGAGCACAACAAAAGTATGAAAATGTACACAATGGGGTTCCTAGAGAGTAATGGAATGTGCTTATTGATAGAAATTGTCATGAGAAGAACATTATATTTAAAAATATATTATTATGTTAATATCACCCTATATTTATACAACTATATTAAAAGGAGGTGACATTTCACAGATTAGTATTAAAATAAATTTTATTTATTTTTTTATCATTCAAGGATGAATTCATTGAGTATGGCAAAGAAACTCAACCCTCACACTGTGGGGTCAAATAGTTTTTCTATAGTCTGATCAAATCTGGTAATCCTTGCATTAGTATAAATATTTCTAAGAAAATATTATCTATTTATATATTAAATTTTTTATTTATCATTGTTTAATGAAGTCAAAATGTTTAGAGAACTGAAATAGATAATATTTTACATATTTTTTGTATGAATTTAAATTTTTTTAATCATCAAAAATTATCAATTTGAGCTTATATGAATCATATTTAGGTTTTTTTGTTATTGTGAGCCTAAATAAAAAATTCCATAATTCGGCAATTTTAACAGATTATTATCAAAGGGGTATTTTTTTCATTTCCCATAAAATATATGTCCACATTTTTAGATTCAAATTTCATTAGAATACTTGTTTAATTTCCTTCATTTTTGTCTTTTGTACTAGGGTTGAATCGATCATATAGAGGCCGTAAAAAATCAATGACGTTGAATCTTTTTTCAGGTGGACAATGTGGACCCCACATCTGAAACGGAATCACAATTCGCTCTACACACCTAAAAATGAGTTTATTTCACTTGGTTATGAAGGATGACTAAAAGGGGAGTTCAAAAAATAAATTCAATGGTGTTTTGAATCCATTAATAAGACCATTTAATGATATATTTTTGGAGGAAGCTGCCTGGATCCTTCATCCAGAAACATAAATTGCCAATGAATAAATCATAACTCCTAAAACTGGTAGCCAAATGAGCTAGAATTTGGAGTGGAATGAAAAAAAAATTAATGAAAAAAATTAATTAAATGGTACACACATTATTCAACCAATTAATCGGTCAAAAAATGCGACAAATTGTGGAGGATAGAAATCTACCTACAAAAGGAGAGGAGATCCGACCTCTTAATCGTTCCTTCCCATCCCACACCATTCGGGGCACCAAAGAGTGGAGGAAAAGGTACATTTATATTTTTTAATTCAATATTTATTTTATTTTTATTTTAGATTTATTTTCTCATGTAATGTATTAATGTTTCTTATATTAAAGTGTTTCCCTTTTCTTCTTCCAGCCCTTTTCTCTTCCAACTATAATTCTCATTCTCTCTCTTCTATTTTTCCATTGTGATATAAATGAACTTCACCATGGGATGTGACTAAATAGAGGCATGGAACCTGGGGAGGTTTCATGGTGTTATTTATTATTGAGCCTCAATTGGAAAGGATTTTATTCTATTTGTCGTGAAGGCGGGAATATTGCTCAGGCACAGTGATCGTCCACCACGACAATGTTTCAAAATCCATTTCTTTCCGATGATTCATTTATTTTACCTCCCTTGTCTTAGGAAAACCATTTCTACAGTGGATTTGGGGTTTCCATAGGGGACGAAATGACATATGGTGGAGCCATATCTTTTAGGAATAACATTCTCGGTTGAGGTGTTACCCTACTTTACAACTGGAGGAGGTGTGGTTTTTTGTGCCGAACACGTGCTAAAATCACACACACATTAAATAAATGTAATGTAATTCATTAATGATGATTCACTAAATGAATTATCAAAATTAATTTAAATAATAAATTAATGAAGAATAAATATGTGTTATCCAAACCTAGGACCAAGACCTTTATTCCTTAATTTAATTTTTTTTCATAAGAAACTTCTTTTAGATTTAATGTTTTCATTTCATTATTTTAATTTTATGTTTTAAAAAACCCATTAAATGTTTATTTTCAATAAAAAAAAATAAAAAAAAAAATAATTAGATTTGGTGAATCCGAATAATTGATTGAACAAACTACGACGCTGCTCAAGGGAGACGAACCTAATCAGACACTATGTTGTATTAAGAATATAAATTTTCTTTTTCCACACCCTTTGATAGGTGTGTGTCAAAATTAGATCCGTTTTTAGGGAGCTAGGCAGTTACTTCAATCAATTTTTAAATTTTCAAAATTTTTTAAATACCTTTTCATTATTAAAAAACTAGTATTTTTCAATTTATGTATTGAAATTCAAACTTTTATGAATGGGAAGATTACTTTCAGGTGAAATATAAAGAACCTGAAGTTGATTACAATGATCTAATTGAAAGGGGGATAGGATGAACAATACTATCGATGACTTGGGGATAAAAATGGAAAGATAATTTGACTATGTTCTTACATTGATAGAGAAACCTGACCCTGAGCCGGAGTAAGATGCTAAAATAGTGGTGGATGAAATTTCACCACTCATCATTGAAGAACCATAGGAGGTAAATGAAGAGGTACTAGAAGACACATTCATCCTCAATCAACCAATTAAACTTGATATAGATGAAAATGAAGATAACTTTTCTGCTGAGCTACATGTGGTATATCAATAAGAACTTGGTGAATTCTGGAATGAATGTGAGGAATGGATTGATCTCCCCAATTGTAGTAAAGAAGAGCTAACAAAACTGAAATAATACACCACCCAAGTGGTGGAATTTAAATTGAATATGGAGGAGCCCAACTACATACCTCCATCTAGTGATTATCACCTCCAATAGACACTTTACAACAAGGAAATGATTCATGACGAACCTTATTAGATATATTATACAAACATGAACTCAAACTCATTTGATTTTATTGAAACTAATTTGAGTATCATAAATAATAGTTTAGAATTTTCATAATCAGATGACTCTTATTATGCTTTGAAGGATGATGAGAAAAAATAAGTTTCACCAGTTGAGGAACACCTGGAGCTCCCTAAATTCATGGAATATTCTTTTGAGGAAATACTGGAAGGAGAGGGAGAGGTTGTAGATGTAAAAAATATGAAGGATAAGTCTCTGTACTTCACCCTACCCATTCCATTAAAGTCATACCACATTGAAAAGGGATCATATTTTGTGTACACTATCCATGGAGTCCTCCTCAATAAGAAACAAATGCGGATGTTGGGAAAATCCAAACATGGTGGTTCATGTCAATTAAGCTCCAACCAACATCAGATTACAGATAATAGTTGTTACTGCCCACTGGAGGCCGTAAAAATGTAGGGCCCACTTGGGGGATCATAACAAGATTTATCGTTACCTGATATTTAAATTTCATTTTTAGAGTAGTCCAGCATATGGCCCACTCCTTCTTATCTTTTTTAGCTATAATGACCTGATCGTTGTCCTTAAGTGAGTAATTCTCTTTTGTAGGATCATATATTGGAAAAGGAAGACATAAATAAAGGAAGAGGATTAAATCCTTATTTCAAATGTGAGTTTTATTTTAATGGTTAATCTTTCAACTCCTTAAATTTTTTGGTCCAAAACTTGTTTTGAGCATTAAAGATAAAATTGCATGTCCACACTTGAATTATTACTTTACATGAATTATCTACGAGACATGATTTTCCTAGGAACCCTCTGATGTCATGTTTTGTTTTTTAATGTTAATGAGAATGAATGAGTAAAATTGAAAATTTAATTTTAAAAATATGAATTGATATTGAAATTATGACTCATGATTTAAGGGGATTAGTTGGTTTATGTAAATGAAATTTCCCTACCATTTTTCATAATTGGAATTTTTGAAATTCTGGTGAATTTATTTTTTATTATTAATCATTCCATGAGTGACTGTCCAATATCATATGTCTCATTCCTAAGAGGATTTATAGGCCAAACTTCCTATTTATTCAGGAGAATATTTTTGAGTGATCTTGGGGCATGTCACCGACCAGAACATGAATTTGAACTTGTCAAAGCAATGACAGTACGAATGCACATTTTAAATTATTGAGGATTTTTCATTAAATACTTATCCTTAATGAACACATTTACGTCAATACATATTTTATCCTATAGATACCATGAATGACCTTTCTAGGGATGAGCCATGTTTCAAGGCATTTTTATGCATTCCTACCATACTCTTGGTATTGGCATTATATTTTAAAATTGTTGTGTTAGGGGGAGTGGAATCATGGTGGAAGTGATATTATACATTGTAAGGAAAAAGTGTGGGGGATCTATTTTGGGAATTGTAATAGGTTGTGGAATCATTCATTGTATTTCATTGTTTCCCCCCTTGAATTTCATAAAAATTAAAATATGACCAAAAGAACCAAAAAATAGGATAAATGTGTTGTGATTTTGGAAAACAAAAAATCACTATTTTCTAGACTGATGATCTTCTAAATGTATGTGTTTAGGTTATGTATGTGTGGTTTTGTCTAATCAAAACATTCTAAAAAATAGAAAAAAATACAAAATTATAAAAAATCAACAGTGTGCCTTAATTATTTATTATTCTTAACTTTGATCATGACCTTACATTTAGTTTTGCAGGGAAGTGGGTGTTTCTAATTTGAAGAGGAGAATTTCATTACACTTTTGGATATCAGGAATTGTACATAATAGATAAACCTAATACATGATCCATATTTTTTATAAAATGAAATACAACCGTCCTTAAGCCTCAGAGTTATTTGAACCATTATTGAAAAGTCCTTATGATTTTATGTGCCTTTTGTATTTATAAATTGTAGAAAGTAGTTCTTTTACAAGATAATAGATATGGTTCATGGTCTCATGATATGATAATAACTCTTCTTGAATTGTATGAAGAGATATGAGTGTCAAAATTATAAGGTGAGGTTAATCATGATGTGGCATGCTTAATAATAATAAACTATGAAGCCTGAATGAAAGAAAGAATAATTTCCATTTTTTAAAAGGGAAAACTTAAAATACATGAATTAACAATTTATTTGAAAAAAGGGAAATTAAATTGATATTTATTTGGATTTTTGAATTTTTATTTGACATTGAATATTGTTAAATTTTATTACTTTGGAAATTTAATATTGGTAACATTAACATCCTCTAAATTCTATGTTGAGATTTTATGCTTGAGGAAAAGCACAATTTAAGTGCGGGGGAATTGATAGAGCTAATATTTCAACATTTTTTTTATGAATATCAATTAATTTAATCATCCTAAATTATCAATTTGAGCTTATATTAATCATATTTAGTTTTTTTTTGTTATTTTGTGCCTAAATGCCAAAATGGCCAAATTCTGCAGTTTTAACAGATTTTTATCACATGGGTATTTTGGCCATTCCACATAAACTCTATGTCCACATTTTGTGATTAAAATTTTGTTACAATACTTATTTAATTTACTTCATTTTTGGATTCTAGAATAATGGCTGAATCGATCATCTAGAGTCGGTAAAAATTCAATTATGTTGAAGAATTTTCAGGGAAGATATTGTGGACCCCACCTCTGTAACGGAATCAAAATTCACTCTACAAACCACCAAATGAGTTTATTCAACATGGGGGTGAAATATTACTAAAAGGGGTGTTCAAATAATAAATTAAATGGATTTTTGAATCAATTAAGGTGGCAATTGAATGACATATTTTTGAAGGAAGCTGCCTAGATCCTTCATCATGAAATAGAAAATTCCAATGAATAAATCATTTATTCTATTAATTTTTTCCAAATGAGCTGAAATTTGGAGGGTGAATGGAAAAAATCATTAATGAACAACCTTTTGGAAGGGGTCCACATATTATTTGGAAAATTAATGGGTCACCAATGCGACAACATGTAGAGGACATAAATCAGCCTATAAAAGGGGAGGATCTCCTACCTCTCAAATCATTCCTTCCCATCCCAACACTATTGTTGGCACTAAGTAGAGTAGTCAAAGGGTAGTTAAGATTATTTATTTTTTCATTATTTTATTTTTATTTTAGTTTTCTTTTCTCATGTAATGTATTCATATTTTTTATATTAAAGTGTTTCCCTTTTCTTTCTCCTCCCCCTTTTTCTTATAACTATAATTCTCATTCTCTCTCTTCCATATTTCCATAGTGATATCTATACACTTATCCTCATAAAGTGACTAACTTGAGGCTTAGACCCAGGGGAGATTTCATGGTGTTCTTTATTATTTCACTTCAATTAGAAATGTTTTTATTCTACTTGTGGTGGTGGAAGGAATATTGCACAGTTGCGGCGGTCGTCCACCACATCACAGTTTCCAAATCCATTTCTTTCCATTTATTAATTCATTTTCCCTCCCTTATATTATGAAAACCCTTCATATGATGAATTTTGGGTTTTCATAAGGGATGAAATGACATATGGTGGAGCCAGGTCATTTAGAAATAACAATCTATATTGATGTGTTACCCTACTTGACTACTAGAGGAGGTGTGGTTTAGTGTGCCGGACACATGCTAATGTCACACACTCATTATATCAAAGGAATGTAATTTATTAATGAGGTTTCACTAAATGTATTATCAAATTGAATTTAAAAAAAAATTAATGATGAATAAATTCGTGTTATCAAACACTAGAACCCAGACCTTTCTTCCATTATTTTATTTTGTCTATATATGAATCTCCATTTATATTTATTGATTTTATTCCATTATATTAATTTCTTGTTTTTAAAAACCCTTGAAAACATTATTTTCAATAAAATTTTAAAAAACAAAAAGAATTAGATTCGGTGAATCAGAATAAGAGATTGAAATATATGTGATGCTCTTCAAGTGAGATGACCCTAGTCAGCCACTATAGTGAATTAGGAATATATATTTGCTTTTTTCCACTCCCTACAATATCCGTGCATTAAGAACCAATCATCCCAAACAGAAGTGTGGTCGGATGTTCATAAATATATTATGGTAGTTTTTTTAATGGGATTTCCATAGAAGTTTGGGTATGATTTCATTTTTCATTATTATAACTTATTATCAGTTGTAACTATTTAAAATATATTTCATTTAATATTACTGATATTTGATTTATAAGTAAAAATTAATGAACTACGGGATGCCAATCCTATGCAGTCTTACTCACTCTCCTAGCCTGACACTATTTGTAAAGTTCTTCGGATGGAGCATCCTTGTCGAGTGTGGGGGATGGGTTTTGGACCGTTAATATATGATGTATTTATCAAGACATTAGATATTAATGCTGCATATACTAATATTTTTAGTATATATTCTCATAGAGATTATGTTTTTATGAAAAATCAATTCAGAAATAGGGGGCCAAGATATATGATTTTTAGAAAGCGTAGTTTGATTTATAGCGGAAGACGACCAGATCTTTCCCTGGTGATATTACATCGATGATGGGTGGTTAATCACACAACTTAAAAATCATTTAGTTTGAAAAAATAATTTTTTTACATTTAAATATAAATATAAAACATTATTTAATTTTCAATATAATTTTCTTACATGTACTAGTAGTAGGAAGTAGAGATGGTGGTGGAGTGGGTGATAAGAAGTGTTCATCATCAGACCATGATTAGTGATATTGTTGATATGTAGGAAAAATTTGGAAGCAGAGGGTTTATTCAAGCTTCATGTATCATGTGTTGAACAAAGTAGTCCCCTAACATTTTCAGGACCTATCATTTTACTTATTCCCCATATTTGATAAAGGGAGTGGAATTTGATATGGCATTTCAAATTATTAAGTTATTGAGTCTAGAATTGTAGAAGTATAAATTCGGTGGAGTATGAAGTAATATAAGTTCCATATTTTATTTGGAGGTATTTATTAGTTTCATTTGATTTTTGTAAGGATTTTTATATTAATATATTAGAATAACTGTTATGTTGTTTATTTGATTCATTTTGGACACATAATCCCCACAACTATTTCATTAAATGCTAGCACCCACAAATGTTGGGTGGACCATTGACAACATTTGAAACATTGTAATGATCACTTGTAACAAGATATCCTTTGGGGTGTGTGTCCTAGATGGTTAGAGATTCAATTTTGGCTATGTGCCATCACTATAGGGGAGAATAATAATTTGAGGATGATGGGGAACCAAATTAGGCGCTACACCACAATGTGCTTGAGCATATTGAGTAGCCTATATATAAGAGAGATTCAACCCCATTTTCAAGGGGAAGGATCAGTGGTTTGTTATTTTTTGGGATGATAATAAGATATGATATATAGAATCACATTATATCCCCTGAAACATAGAATCCATCCATATGATGTTTTGAAAATCAGTGTGGAAGATGATCATCATTAGAATAGAAAGTCCTATCAGAAATGATATTGAATATCATATATGTTACAAACTATTTTAGGATAGTCAAGGGTAGGATAAGTAGTTTAAAGTTATATAAGTCCTATTTTCTTTCCATGTAGTTTGATGGTTTAATGCTCAGACATTGGTTGTATACAGTTTAAAGTCTAATATTTGGATCTATGACACATTGTTAAAAGTGACAAAATAATCTTGTAGTCTAGTGGGGAAATAATGAAGTGTCACATCTTTTTAAGGGGTGAACATTTTGGCATCATGGTTTTCAAAACCATGCACAAACTATACATCTCCCACTAATTAAGATCTACATCCCACATATTCTGTTCATACTATTATATAAGTTGTGTGTTAACTGTGACATTCGAGGATATCACAATTTTTATTTACGCAAGACCTCAATCTCATTATGATTATCCCACCACATTTAATATGTTATATAAGAGGATATTACCCCTGGTACTTTTTTATGGTTTTTTGAAATGGTTGAAATGCAATTGACCATGTGCGTACTATTCACACTATATTTTCATTAAAAACTCTTAAAAAAACTAAAATGAACATGTATTAGCCAACCATGTACTTTAACTGGTTCTTCCCTGACCACATACTACGTTTTAAAATAACTCATATTGAACTAATTTTTGTTGAGTGTTTTTTGAGAAAACCAAACCTTAACAGCCAACATCTTTAATGCCATATTCTGTAACCTTTTATCAAAGGAACTCCAATATAAATTTTAGCATGCTCACCACTTCTTGTACCTAACTTCTAACAATGTCTCTTGATCTTACTGAATAATACTCATTTATGTCACCATTCAAAAAAAAAATTCTAGTGCATTCCCGATCCAATACACCTATATAATATAAAGTTATCCCATGCCTAAACCCTAGAATTGATATTCTCCCAAGTATGTATTTTAACCAGTATATGGAATTCACCATGGAATACAATTGTACCCAATTCCAGTAATCAGGAAACTGAAAAACTAAAAAACCATTCAACAACTAGTCCAACAATAACATGAGTGTTATACTCAAATATTGGACATTTTTAATCCATATCTTAAGGAATTGTATAAATAAATTCTTCTATAAACCTCCCATGGATTCCTCCCATCCCAAAAAAGGAATGGGTTTTAATTATTTATCTTGTTATATAAACACTCTCTCAACATACTTATGATAGTTTCAATACATTGGGAATGACTGAATCTAGAATAGGAGTACACCAAGTTGCTAAACATTACCCATTCATAGTCTAAAAATAAAAACATCCTACCTCATTTTGAAAAATTATACTGATAAGAATATTTAGATATTTTGGTACACTTTCCATAAAAACATGTTATACTTTCCTTGAACAAACCCTTGATTCCACATATCTCGATGATGTGGAAATAGGTCCAACAATGGTTCAACCACCTCAGTGAATCCAAAAACAATCATTGTACTTCTATGATATAACAGTAAAGGGTTACAACCTAAAAAGTTCTCATAATATTTTACATGATGCATAGATGGAAGGCTCAACTCCCTTAAAAAAATTTATCACTAAAGAATAAATAAATACACTCTGGACATAATTGTTTATGAGATTCCCATATTAATAGTTGGAGTTTTAATTAAGATATTGATCACACAACCATAGAACCTAATGATTATTTTTTTGAAAAACCAAAAAATTCCAACAATGAATCTTTTCATTCATCAATGGTTGGTTAATCAAGAAACCAACATTCCAACGTGTTTCCATGAATTCATAGACACACTAATGATAGGTATAACTCATGGATAAGTTATTTATCTCAATCATGAATCAGTCATCCAAGATTATTTTAAACACAAAACATTTTTTTAAATGTCATTGTCATTTTTGAGATTTAAAATATTGAATATACCAAATCATCAGTTTTAAGAACTAATTTTGACAATTTCCAAGTGGTACATTACTATTGTGTCCGTTTACATGAAAGGACAAAATTTCAATAATACTCATCATTCTCCCTACCATAGGAATTTCCCTAGAAACATGTTTGTGAAATAAAAAATATTCCATGGAACATTCTTTATCAACTACTGAATGTGGATCCAAAACTAGGATAATAATATTATATTAATCATCAAACTAAATTGAAAACCACCTTCCTCTTACAAGTGTTATATTATAGTTTTTCTCATAGAAAAATGTATGATTCTCATACTAAGTCATGTTTAATCCCTTCATCTGTATCAAACATAATTTACAAACTATAAATAATTAATAGTGTTGTGAGACCCAGTTCTTTATACAATGTATTCCTGAGCACTATGATAAATCTTCTTTATTTAGATAGCTTACAGATACATCCTATAAGTTCTTTCTATGTAGTTTTAATGATTACATAATATATTCTTGGTCTACACAGTTTAAAGTGTTCGATTTACATGTATGGAACATTTTTTGATGGTTGAGATGATATGGTTTAGATTATATTCTAATATGTTCTATGTACATGGTTTTTTATGAAACATTGATAGAATTTTTACTACTAAAAATTGATAGATGGTTTAGATTATTCTGTTATATGTTATCTACACTAGTTTTTTTCTAGGGTATTGGTACGAGTGTTGGAGATTCTACTGCATTTTTACTTGTAAATTTATATTTAGCAGTAGTTTAAACTGCCGCTAACAAAATGGACCATATTACGCTATAGTTTAAACTGCTGTTGAAGTTTGATATTCTATTATCGGTGGAGGTTAAAACTTACACTAAACAAATGCACTTTTTTAATGAGTTTTTTAATGCACCACTAAACATTACATTTTTTTGAATGAAATCGCTGTTAAAAAGGACAAAACTGCCGCTAAATATGTTTACTATGACACTTCTCATAAACCACCGCCAAATTAAAGAAACTATCTTTTCTAGGATGCCAACACCATATTTAGTAGAAAATTTATGAAACCGTCATATAATAATATGGAAATGGATTAAATCACATCTATGAGGCACTTTTAATTTAGTGAGAATATACCCCTAGCGATGGATATAGAAAATAGAGAAATAATCATGTAAAATATATATGTACATATTAAAGTGTAGAAATAATGGAAATTATACAATACAATGATAAAACAAACAAATAAATTACCATTGAATATTATAATAAATAATAAAGGATGAATATTATTTAGTATTCTAATGTAACTAGGCTTCATGATAGAAGTAAACCAAATAAAGGACTAGAAGACTAAAATAATAACTCAAAAGTCCATGTTTCCAAAACCCATGCTGGCCCTGCCTCCTATCTCTATCCTATACTGCAATAAATAATCAACATTAAGACCCCTTTTAATTATCCAATCATGCGTCCAAGTAATCTACTGAGGAACTGAATGAAGTCCCAAGTATGTTGTGAGTATAACATAGATGGCCGACACCCCCATGTCAAAACATAACCATCCTGATACTAAGTTCATGCAATAATGCTACATAAATATGTACTGAATAATTAAACTATTAAATTAGTACCGCATTAATTTATATGGGAACAATTCTATAATATATCAAATTATGTCTCATAACCATTCCAACCATAACCACATAACCCTGCTGTAACATAACCTTCCTTAGAAGTAAACCGGATTGTCCCTCAGCATGCCACACAACCATGAACATATAACCATAACCATAAAATCATGGTATCAATCACAATAACATGTTTTTAACCTTCTATATATTCATTTATGAAATCAATAAGGGATGATATCAGTATATAAGAATTACAACATTTATCTGGGCCAAACCTATTATATATGTATTTTAGGTTACTTCACTAGGCATATCTCACTATATATTATTTTTATAATTTCTCAATGCATATCTCAGTATATATGTAATTCAACATGTCATAAGAAATATTCTTGTATAAAATCATTTCATCATGTAAAATGGTCCAATTCATGATTTAAGCATTACAACATTGAATTCACATCACATGACATATTAACAATGATATCCCCATATCACATGAACATGATTGAAGGTTAATTAATAAAATATCCATTTTCTCTCAATTACTAATTTTTTCTCTAATATGTTCAATACAAAATAACATTTTAGCCATTTAAATAATTAATCCATGTCATGGTGAATCTATTTGAAGAAATCACCTACATCCCATGTCATTATAAAAACACATTATGTCGTTAAATAATTTAGTTATAATCAAGGGTTATCTGACCTAAATGGTAACCACAAGGCTTGTCAATATCTAATTGAACCCAATGTGATTCCAAAGAATAATTCAATTTGTTATTTAATTAATATGGGTGCATGATATATAATAAAAAATTCAATATTTCCAATTCATTCTCTTAAATATACCATAAGGTTAATGTTTAGACCACATACCTTTAACTGAGTAATATCATAGTTCTTCTAAAGGGTCACACTAATATAGAAGATGGGGTGGAAGAGAACAACATGAAACCTGCATGAAATAAGATCCTGATTAACATCTAACACAAATGTATTCAATGTTTTCCGCCACCCAAATAGATAACAATTAAAATGTAAGAGGAAACCAACACCAATGAATTGTGAGACATCCATCACACAAATAAATCATTCAAAAAGGAGTATAAAGGCTCAAAATTCAATGGATACCCACTCTATATTAAGAGGAAAAGAAAACATGAGATTTGAATGAAAAATCACTAATATGGAATCCTCTAAATTTTTTGGATAGGAAATTACACTATGTGTAATTCTGTTACACTGTGTGTATTTATTTTTAGAGGGATTCACCAAAAGGGTCATCATCTCAGATGAAATTTAATCTACCCAAAAATTGAAATATTTTTATTTATTAGATTATGTGTAACCACTCAATGACCTATATTTCATTTATTACATGTGTCTGGAAGAGTTTATAAATCATGTAATACCATTACAAATCACGTAAATCTCATGTTGGAATCATCCAACCCCCATTTTTCCTACATAAGGATATGAACACCTACAAGCCTTCCCAATAATCGAAAACAACCAAAAAAAAATTTATACCTGGTCTCAATTAATTAAAATAAACCTAAATCTATTAAATTTGAGACATTTTCCTCAACAAAGGCTATCTATCTTTAAACCAGACTTAGTAACCAAGCCTTAATGGAAAGAAACACCCATCAGAAGTCATATATCTAAAAAAGTCAAATAGGAACATACCTAAAAATGAAATTATCGTACAACCTATACATCATACAACATCTCATCATCTTGATTCTCCAAGAATCACTATAGGGTCTCAGAAAAAAGTTTTATGACTATGCGTTCATATCAGACTCCCTCTGACATGACTCCTTCTGAACACTCTCATGTTTCCACTATACTAAAAAATTGTATAGTTAGACCACATATATACTTTTCACTAGGGAGGGAAATCCATATTTGATGACCCCTAGAGGATGAACCTACCTCAAACTCAATGTCTTCTATATATATCACATGATAATGTCCTGTATAATATCTTTCAAGATGAGATGTGTGAAACACATCAGAAATGGAACAATAGCACTATGTAAGGGACAATCAGTACGCCACTAGACTTAACCTGTCAAATTTTTCAAATGGCCCAAAAACCTATATAGTAGAATTCCTTATTTCCTAATAATATTTTTACATATCCTAGGTGACAAAAAAAGGAAACCCGATGACCAAACATGAACTCAAGAGGCCATCTTTAAAAGTCACCATTGGATTTATTCCTACTTTAGGTAGTCACCAATAACTTTATGATCAACAGAACCTACTAAGATGCCAGCTTCATCAGACTAGACCCAACAAGCATTGATTTTCCTACCTCCAAACAACAAATAACCGAATAGAATAGACTACCATAAAAATCCTCAAAAGGTTCCATTTGGGATGATTCAAAAAATATGTTATTATATTAAAAATAAAATGTTCTATATGATGCTCCCATGAACCACTAAAATCCAAAACACAAGCTCGTAAAATATCCTCTAGAATAAGAATTGTCCACACAGATTGACTGTCAGTATAAGGATGATAGGTTTTACATAAATGAACAAGTGATCTGATAGCCATATGAAGACACTTTTATAATAGTGATGTAAAAATAGGATCTCTATCCGAAACGATTCTCTTTAGAACACCATGTTGTATAACTACCTCAAAAACATAATGTCTATCCATATCATCTACTATCATGGACTCCGCAAGATAAAATATGTGGGGTGCCTTGATCATTATAAGCAGAATCACCCATAAAATATCATTCATGTTTGTTATCCTAGTTAATAATTTCATAAAATCCAATGTAACACCATGACATTTCCTCTCTGGAAGTGGAAAATGATGTAAAATCCCAAATAGCCATTGATTCTCATCTTTAACGTTCTGAAAAAAAAACAAATCCTTCAACAAAACGTTATAACTCATTCATAATTCCAAACCACTATCAATTTCTATGTAGAACAATATATATCATTATCAATTTAGGATATAACACCTATATATAATAATGAAATATTCTCATCATCTCCACAGACATGATCATCAAAAACCATACTATAGTATATGAAAGAAGTCTGTTTCCAATACTGAGAGATCAACCTTATGGTATCTCCACATCATATAAGTGGTCGCTCAGAATAATTCCCTCAAGAATATATAACGTCTTGGTGTTGATCGTTTATAAAAGTATGGGTATTATTGATTTTGATGTCATAAAAACTCGCTCTAAATACTCCATAACATGTAGATGCTTGTATGAAAATAGGTTCATCATCAATGAATCGTCATAAGACTCTCATACATCATATTTCCTCATCATATGGATCAATTAAATGTAATGACACATACCTTTATAGATATTTAATCAAACTCGATGTCAAAATACTATAAATACACAACCCACCTCCTTTTCCAAAGGTTAACATCCAACTGAGAAAATATGTACCTAAGACACATTTTTATGTATATTAAAAATAGATATCACCATTTAGATAATGTCTCTATCATATCAGTGAATTTACCATTATTTATAACTCGAAATCATTAGTATGATAATTCATGTTATGGGATCTCAGTTGTTTGGACCCATAAACTACAACTCAATCCTCTTGCCCCAAAACTGTTCCGATTCTAAATCGGAATGTTTCACAGTACAAAAAGTATTATTTAACAAAAATAGGTAAAGTGAGGATAGGTAATTATTTCAACATACCTGTTATCTCTTATAAATAACTCCCACATTAATCGGACCAAAAATACTTCAACCCCTTCTTTTTCATCCTTAACAACAGTGCTTCCAGATTTGAGAAGTCTAGGATATAGAATTGATAATTACGTGATAAAATAATAAATCATTGAGTGTCCAAGTCATTCATGGGTTACCCCCAAGATACCACATCTACTAAATTCTATAGGTCAATTGGAATCCCAACCCCTGAGATGAAATGGAAGAAAATCACTTTAATGAACTAGAAACTATATTTTCTTATATAAGAATTAAGAAGATTATATGTCACTTAACTCAAGATGACGTCCATATGATTGGTGTGATCCTTTTCATACTAGTATTTTAAATATATTTCATAAAAAACTACGAAAATATGTTATAGAATGTGATGAAAGGTATGAATCTTAAAATCCATGAATACCTCTATAGTGTTTATCAATAAAAACATAAGGAATCCAAATTCAAACAAGACATACCATCTCCTAAAAGAATTATAAGGTATGTATGCTGGTCTCACCCTCAACGGATGGTATCCTAAACTCAAATAAATATAGGAGAATATTTCATCACTACTTAATTGATCAAAAATATCAGAAATACATGGAAGAGAAAACCATTTAGTAACTATTATCTGTTTGATCTCCAATATTCCACACATAAGCACAATTTCTACTCATACATATTGGAAAATAGAACATGAGTATCCCAACGGGATTCATATTTCCATATGAAACCTTAGATTATAGATCATTAAAGTGAAATTTCATCTCCCATATATCATTTTGTACCACTATATAAGGTGGGATAGAAATAGCTTTTCTCCAAACACTAACTCGACAATGAACTAGATCTCTCAATTGTGTGGAATGAAGTATTTATTGTTAGAAAATAAATCCAAAAAATGGTATAAAAAGGCAATAAAAAAATATTTCTTTATCCCACTATAATTTAGAGTAATAAATACTATATGAGTCACATGGAAATCCAATATCTATAGATTTTTTCATGCACGACAAGCCTTATAATCCCACTCACCTTGATGTGAAGAGCTACCTACTTAAGGTTATTAAAATGTTACTCACCTATATAAATAGTTGATATGATCAATCAATTAAACTAGACATCCATACAAATAATCCAATTGAAACCTTATATTTCTAAACTACATGGTTCCCAAGTGAAATGATAACCCCAATCTATAGAGATCACTCTTTGAAATGTTTGACATTCTTTGACCACACTCCAAATGATGTATCGATGATCATAGAACCATTCATGTTTCTCATATAAACTCCCATATTTTTTGTAAAAGGAGTACATGAAAAGGAATTTTATTACCTAATATCAAATAAAATACATGAAATCATAGATGTTTTAAGAATTATACCTCTAACAGAGTAAGTTCATGCATCCACAATAGGAAGAGTAGTCTTCATAAAATTCATCTTTCCATCCCCTCTATATTATGATCCATATTTACTCCCTTGACCTATTCCATCTAATTTTTAATTTTTTTTTCATACATTGGGGTAATAATTCCACTTCCTCGAACAAAACATCATTTATAACACCATCTACATATCTGTTGAAAATTATCAAAGACCTTCCCTAAATTGGGTATCTATCTTGATTATCTTCCACTAATCTGATGATGCATGACCCAATAAAACCACTTCATGTGGCCCATAATTCGCGAAGAATGACACTACTGAGGGGGTCATGAACACTAATTACATTTTCTCCCAACTTTTGAAACTGATAGAACTAAAAAAATCATGATCATGTGATGGAGGCCTACTTCCTTGACTGCTCTGACCATTATTTCATTGGAGAAAAATTTCATAGAGACACTAGTTTCCACTATAATAAGAGTTCATAGTCCGCCCTTCCAAAACAGCATGACCAAAACTTAGGAACACTCTTAGAATCCCATCCATGATGCGTTCTAGAATTATCAAATCATAAAAAATGCTCAAAAGTGACCTGATCTCATAGAATAGTCCACCCAAAAAATTTCTCATTGGGGATATCTCATTAGCTTCCAAATATGGCTCCATGAACTGCTAGATGGTGAAAAATTCAGTATAGTGAGCACTGACATTCCCTTCAATGTCAGTTTTGTGAACTCATTAACCTTATCATCCCTTAAGGACTCAATAGTGATATAGCTCAAGAAAAGAATCTTGAAATCATTAATATAAAACTCTTATTTCATCCCTATTTACTCAATATTTTCCAACCAATGCTTGGGTAGTCCATGAAGCATATATGCTAAATGCTTAACCCTCCTACATGCGGCTGTCTCAAGATTCATAAGGATTATGTTGGAAAAATAGATCCTAAAATTTTATTCATAGGAGCCTCCCTCCCCATTGAATGTAAGAGGATTCTACAACTATATATATCTCATCAGCTCATGCATCGATGGGACAACATGACTAGTTTATCATTAAATGGATTTCATTTCCCTTAGGTAGTTGTTGTGATGTTGAAAACTCATATGACCCAAAACCTCAATTGGAATCTTCAACTCATTTAAGATATGATCATGCTTATTTACAGTTTCGTGATGCTTAGATCAATGATGATGAGGAGGCATTTTTTCTACAAGATAGACACACCCCTTAGAACATTGGCCATCAACAAGGTCAACCTCAATAAGTTAAAACAACAATGAACCACTAAATCCTGGACTCTATAAATATAGATTAATTTTTTAACATGAAATATCATTTCATCTATTTATTAAAAATATCAAATATCTTATATCATAGATCTTATAGGAATTCATATATCACATTGAATAAATATTATCCAATCATGAGCAATAAAAGTGAATATATATATCTCTAAATGCCTATCATGATTCATTCACACTGATCTCTTGACATACCATTCCACAACTATAAATATCACAAAATAATAACATCACAAAACATATGAATCACCCTGGGCATAATAACAACAAATTTAACATGAAAACAGTATAAAAAATAATCAAATCTATGGGAACAATGATTTTCCCCACATATGAGTTAGATACCCCCATACGCAAAATCATTACCATGTCCTGAAAAATCCTAGACACTTTTCTACCCTTTCCAGTTAGTAGAGAAATAAAATGGGAACCTAGAGTTCTCTTATACGACACTATAATTCCCCCGATTCAGAACTCTATCATAAGGTCAAATAAATATAGTTATGTGACCTAAAGCACACATAAACTTACACCAGAGGCTACAAACTGGAAGTACGGGTGTGATATGTTAAACGAGGAGACTATACCATAGGGTTAAGTTCATATAACACAACATAATAATTCTGTAGAAAAAAATATATAAATTTTAGAGTGTGTAAATTGTGGGAACAAAACAATACAGTGTAAAACAAAACAATAAAATAAAAGACAATAATCAAATAAATAATAAAGGAATATTATAATATCATTATAGAATGTAAATATATTACAAAATAAAAATAATTCTTATAATGTACTTAAAAGAGTTAAATAAAGACATAATATTCCAAAATCTCGAACCCCATGATAGGATCATCTCTAAACACCAACCTATCAATAAGGAAACAGTCAACAACAAGGTCCGTTTCCATCATCCGGTTTTATACCCATGAAATCTGATCAAGGTACCAAATGGAATATTGAGTAGGGTTTGACTATAAATCAGTGGCTATATAATTACATTTCTAAACATAACCATTATGATTAAATGTGCATGCAATTATGTAATAAATATGTGTATTAATTAAATAAATAATAAAATTAATACCACATCAAACATATTCACCACCATCCAAGAATATCTGTGGGCATTTCTTAAAACCGTGTCTACCGTAACCATATAACCCTCATATAACATATCCTTCCAATGTTCCAAGTTTGAATTTCTATGAACACATCTCACAACCATACCTAAAAAACAAAAAACCATATAACTATGGTATAAATGACACAAATCATGGTAAAACCCCCTGTTTATGACTTTTAAAAATCAATTAGGATTGATATTAGAATATAATAGTATGGAAATATTCCAATTCCAATCCCAATATTTAAGAATTTCAATATGTGTTAATGGTAATAAACCACTATATAAGTATTTAATCATGTCTTCGGGAATATCCCACAATATACAAATTTATCGATGTCTTAGGGCATAGCTGAATATATAATCATTTTAAAATGTAAACTACAATAATTACCCATATAATAATTACTACATAGAAGTCCCAACACATGTCATATCAACATGTATATCATAATATCACATTGTAAGGATAATTTTATCCTTATTTAAATTTACATTGATCCATCAATTACAAGTTTCATTAACATTTAGCCAGTAATAAATAACATTCTATCCATTTTAATAATAATTCGAAGGAATGGTGAATCCAAATCATGAAATCATCAAGATCTCATGTCATGTCAAAAAAATTAATACATTAATCAATTCAATTATAATTGAGGGTTTTCTCACCCAAAATATAGCCATATGATTGGTCAGTATCCAAATGAACCTTAAAGAATTTCAATAAATATTCCAATTCATCATATAATTAATTTTGACACACATTATGTTTTAAAAATTTCAATATTTCACATATGTGAAACTAAACACAACATAGGGTAATTATCTAGACTCCATGATTTTAACTGGAGAATACCACATCACTTATAAAGCCGAAAACTATTGTATAATGAGGTCAATAAATTTATAAAATGAAACCTTGAACAAATCAGAAAAGGATTTACATCTAACTAAGAATTTTCTGAGGGGTTTACGGGCATAATGGAGAATAACATAAAAGGAAGTGAAAGTTAATACCAAAGTCATAAAAGGGACCTATCACAAAAATAAACATCCAAAAAATGGAGATGGATCTACAAAATCTCTTAAAGAACCTTCCTAATTCATGATTATAATCCTTCATGTGAGGTGATAGTGAAATTATCCATAAAAAACCATGTATATTTTAAACATGGGAAATTACATGATGTTTAATTATATTATGGGACATGTTTTTCATTTTAGATGGTTATGACCAAAAAACTATCATCTCAACTATATTTTATTCTGAAAGAACTTTATATGGCATTAATAACATACACAATGTGTAACAAATTCATTACCAACATTGGTTTGATACCATGTTTATAGTAGTGTTTACACATTGAGTAATATCATTCCATTGTGTGTAAATCCCATAAAAAAAAATTTCATCCCCCTTTTTCCTACATAAAAATCCAACCCAATCCATGCCATCCAATGTATAGAAAACCCCTCATAATCCAATTTGCATCAAGACTCTATTATTTCAAGTATACATACATCATAGAACATTGGGTCATTTTCTTAAATAAGGTCTCCTCGTCACCAAACAAGATTGAGTAACCAATATTTAAAGACATGGAAACCCTAATGTAATACATTTATCACAAAAAATCAAATGACATACTTGGAAAAGAAGGGATCTTATAAATTATCTATAAAAAATTATATGGGTATTATTATCCTTTAGGTTTTTATAGATTATATATGTTTTCTTTTAATTTTTCACTATTTAAGCACTCAAGAGGCCGAAATAAGGTTCTTAAGAGAAATAAACGTTATTTAACTCTTCTGTATGAAATATGTTTCTTCTATATATTTATTTTATTTAGAAATAATTATAGAATGTTTATAAATTCACCAAGTATTTTATAAATGTTTTTTTATCCATGATTCAATTTCAATAAAAAATTTAAATAAGTTCTTATATTCTTTCAAAACATGGTACTCTTGAATTTTGACCAAAATTGTGATTAAAACCATTGTTTCAACTTACAACACATGAAAGGGTTTTAATTACAGATTTAATGAAAAATTATTTTAATATTCATTTATAATTTTCCATCATTATTTTCAATGAAATTTTTTTCATTAATATTTGTGAAATTTTTTGATTTTAAATTTATGACATCAAAATAAAAAAGGTATTTTACTCATGAAATATTGTAACAATATTTTATAGGAGTTCTTACCCCATGATGGCATATTTAAGTGTTATAATTTTTATATAGAGGATATGATTCTATGAAACCATATTTATTAATCCTCTGTATATATTATGACTTTTAGGAATAAATGTTCTAGAAACTCATTATATTTTCCATTGAATAGGTTATACTGATGTTGTGAATGTTTTTTCATTATCTTTTTAAATAAATATAAATTGATTATGATTATGTTATTTACGGGTCTGTAATATCCCTCCAATGGAGTCAATAAATTTTAATGTCTTACGATATCATAAAATATATGGGAGGTTGTCCCAAGTACAAATGGGGATACATACGAGGTTATCCCAATCCCATAACTAGTACATAAGTGGTCATACCATGTAAAAATTTGATGAATGACATGGTGGAAATCCTTCACATTATAATTCTATGGTTATAATTATTCTATACATTATTCAAATCTTTTAAGTATTATACTGTTCCAATTTTATGATATCATGGACCATTATATATATTTAATTCCTTTATGATTTTTTTTTCATGAACTACCATGATTTAGGCCCTAACTCGTTATTTTGATATATGAATTATTGGGTATTGTTTTCAAATGTTAATCACATGGTAAAATACTCTTATAATGTTTTTATTGTTAAATGTTCATTGATTACTCCCTTTTCACTTACTAAGTATCCGAGATCAACCATTTTTTTCTTTCATTTCCTTGGGATTTGAATTGTGGTTTTATGTATGAAATATCTAAGAAGTTCTCTAACTGTGGATATCATAATTGGGGATGTTGTTAGTCTTATATGTAACAGTTGTCTTGGTATACATGTTTTCAAGGATAATAATCCACTATGATTATAGAATATATAATAATCATATATAAATAATATTCACCTATAAGTTGTAATATTACACAATGAAATGATTGGGTCACCTTAGTTTGTATGAGATCTTCATTTAGTTATTATTTGAACATAGAAAGAAAAAACATTATGGATAACCATTTTTACAATCCAATGTGTAGGAGAACACATTATGTTGTTGTAAATAGTAATGTGTTATTTTCCTTGAAAATAAATGTCTATGTTATTGTACTAGAATGTGAATGTTGTTATGTAGTAGATTGACGTTGGAAAACAACTATAAATGGGATTTATTTGGAATTAAAATGACCATGACTAGTGAAATTTGTGATGGCCTGAGACCACACACCCAGATAAAAAAACTCATTGGATATTCTTAGTTTAATTCACATTTTAATTTTAATCCATTATAAAGGATTGAAATAGAGAGTGACCTTTGATAAACTAGGTAAAAAATTAGTTATTATAGTTTTAATAGAATGTGTCAATGTTTAGAATCCAGAATATTATTATTTCTCATACTATGATATTCTTCCTTAAATCTATGATACGTACTAGAAGGAATCTTGAAAATGATAAATGTGATGAAAAAATCAATGATTATGCTCCTTTGAAACTTATATTTTATGGAGTTTGAATGAAAAAGCTTGTTTTTATGATTACAAGACTTTCTCAAGACAAGAATCCTGATGATGTTTTAAATGATATGTTTGTGGTAAAATGTTATTTCAGTCATTTGTGACTAAACATACACCCTATTTTAGTTTCCCTAATGATCCACTAATTACGGAGATACGGATCAATACCACTAAAAAAATATTTTTCATTTTCTATTGTTTAGATGCAAAAAATGTATATTTTGTGAGTTTCCATTTGAAAATTAAAATAGTTCAATAGTGTTTACTTATCAAAGACCTGAGGCAATAAAAGTAAAGTGTCTTTATGAAGTGGAATTAGTTTATAAGGTTATTTTTCTACAATTAATTTCCTTTATCTATAAATAAAAAATTGTGGAAGGATTTAATTAATATTAAGTAGAAGTATGATGGATCCATTAGTACCTACAAGGATAACATTGGAAGGCATGACATGGATGATTTCTATATTATCATCAAAACTGAAATCATGATTGATCAATTCCTCATTATATTAAAGTGAATTATATAAAGATAATTATCTATAATAGACTTCAGAGGCTATAAATAATTAATTAGATCTTATCTCAAGGAGGAAATGGATACTAGAGTCACAAAACAATCTCATAGTTTTTATAAGAATATAATGTTCAAATGAAAACGAAAATTATAAAATAACAACCATAGAGTGGGGATTATATCTTTAATTATAAAAAATTTATGGAATAAAACATTTAGGAAATAATCTTAAAGGGAAATAAAATTTATATAAATTTTTAATGGAAGGACTTAGGTAAACCGAATACAAATTTGTTGGGATCATGTAAGTTAATTATGAAAATAGAGATAATTATCGTAATAATGAACCACCCACACACCAATGATTCAAATTCATGATCTATGGAAGTTATTCTAACCAGTGCCTAAATATAAAGGTCAATTATAATGATCAACATCGAAAACCTCTAAATACTAGTTAAAAATTGGAATCCCATGTTACCTCTATAGATACTACATAGAATGATAATGATGTTTTGAATAGTAAATGTAACATCCACTCCAGATCTACTAATGCCTTAATGTATTTCTTATCTACCAAATAATTTTTATCTAAAGAAATTTTTTATTGTATCACATTACAACCTAAGTGATTAGGTACTAAAATAACATCAATTTTTTTATTATCAGATGATTGCCCCTCAACTCGACGATTCTTCATAGATATAATTTAATGTAAATTTTTTTCCTAAAAATGTCATTATTCACCCTATAACATAGTTTGATGATATTTTAGGAGTGGAATATATTTATTTAAATAAATCCCATAATAATTTCTGAGTAAGGGAATTCACATATGATATCATGAAAAAACAAATGATCATTTATTGGTACAAGGATAAATATGAACTTCCAAAAAATATTTTATGAAATATATGGGTCTTGATTTCTATTCATTTGGGGTATTTAACATTGTTTTTTGGTGATAAACTCAATATCAAAGGTATTCATATTATAAGGGAGTTTTTTATGTCTTTCTGGAATTATTTCATAGTCTTCCTCTAAATCATGATTTTTGGATTTAAATAGAACTCTTGCCAATCGCTACCCCATTTATAATGAATTTTTATGTTGTTGAACTAGATAAGCTATATTAATTGAAAAAAAAATCTAATTGAATCTTGTTAGAGGATTAATTCTACCATGTGTGTCACCTTTGTGTGAAACCTTATTTTTTTTAAGAAGAATGATGGATAAATGTAGCTAAAAATTATTTTTTTCAACATAATAAAGAAAAAAGCATGAATATATATCACATAACCCTTGTTGATAACATATTTAATTAATTGAAAGGATATCAATTCGTTTCCAAGACTGATCCTTCATCATGATACTATCATTTGAGTGAAAAATTTGTAGAGATACGAGAGACAACCTTACATAAATAGTATGACAAAATAAATTTATAGTGATACTATTTACTATTTCTAATGCCCATATATTCAAGGATTTATTTAATATAGTCATTATAGATCAACATGATCCGTTTTTTATAGTCGTTATAGATGATATTATTATATATTATTTGACAAAGGTAGAGCATGAAGATCTATTGGAAATTGTAATAAGGACCATAAGTAAGGGGGTACGTATATATGATTTATCTTGTGTAACATATTCCAATATAAATTATGAATTTTGGCCATATAATCTCATGTGAGGGTATATCTATGGTTCAAATCCATGATGGAAGTTATTTAACGTAGGTTTAATACTATCCAAAGTGACTAATATTCATTTTGTTCTTATACTGGATATGCATTATTAATTCTATATGAATAATTTCTCAAGGTCATCTAATTCACTCACCACAATAACTCGGATGGGTTCTATGTTATTTTAAATTGATGAATGTGAATAAAATTTCATGGTACTGAAGTGAACATTTCTTAGTGCAATTATACTCATTATAATCTATAATTGAGTGGAATTTGTGGGTTACAATGATACATTGTTCATTTATAATGAATGTTTTCTTATGAAAATTAGCATGGTGATAGCCTATATCTCTCATTAATTGAATTTTCATCATAAAAACAATTTGACTCCTAATTTGTAGTAAGCTGTGATAATTTTTAGGTAAAAAATACAAGGGAATTGACATTATAGTGAATGGTTTAATATATATATATATTGAGAAGAAATGGTTAATGTTAATATTTATTAATAACGAGTTGAATATATCCATGTGAAGTTGTTTCGAATGGATTAAATATTAAGACCAATAAATATATTAATACCCAAGGAAAAACCAAGGTGGTTGATTCCTTTAGTCAAAAAGATCATGTAAGCTTAACTTTGATTATAATAACAAAAATAAAAAATTTATGGATTTTAAAAGGATGAACCTTTTAGTAATAAATTAAATGGAGCATATTTTCTCTATCCATTGAGTGTTTATCCTTTTATCCATGTGATTATTAAGGTGGCATAAAAAAGATTTAGGGCTATAAAAAATAATTGAAATTTCATTCACTTCAACCACGCTTATGATAAAATTATATCCTTTAGAAACCATGTATTTTTTCTATTAATATAATACATGAATAATGATTTATTGGAATAATCTTAAACCACATTCTTCTTTATTCATCCAATAAGTATAAAGATTAATATAGATGTGAGAGAGTATTTCTTGGGAAGAAACATGAAGAGAGAAATTATGTTAAATATATCAGTGCTTCGTATGTTAATAATATAAGGACGAGAGATAAAAATCTATGGTGTTTTTACAACACTATCCCATATCATACTGGAAATGAGAAAACAATATAATAGATTTCATCATTTGCCTCCATAAAATGTCTAACTTCCATAATTTTATTTGGGTTGTAATTGATATCATTCTGAAATAATCACAAATAGTTGTTCATATAGAATACATCTCTCTTGATCAAGATTCAAAAATATATTATAAGGATGTTGGAATGTTTCAAAGAATACAAAATTCAAATATATCAGTTTGACATATGTGGTTTTCCTTGAAGTTATGTTATTGTCTTCTATGTGTCAAATACAATGTTGGGTATTAGTACTACATATTATCCATAGATAGATATTTTGGATAATATATCCCTTAAAAATAATATGGATATGTTTCTATCCTATTTTCTTGATTTCAATGGTGGTTGTGATAATCCCCTTAATAGAGTCAATTTTTCATTTATTAATATATTTAAATTAAATAGTCATATGCATCTTTTGTGAATCCCTATTATGAAATTACTATAGAAATATAATATTTCATGATGGAGTATATGAAATA